>CATNEM010000377.1:20000-43334 GCA_950096795.1 Macrostomum cliftonense | reverse complement strand
TAGATAGATAGATAGATAGATAGATAGATAGATAGATAGATAGATAGATAGATAGATAGATAGATAGATAGATAGATAGATAGATAGATAGATAGATAGATAGATAGATAGATAGATAGATAGATAGATAGATAGATAGATAGATAGATAGATAGATAGATAGATAGATAGATAGATAGATAGATAGATAGATAGATAGATAGATAGATAGATAGATAGATAGATAGATAGATAGATAGATAGATAGATAGATAGATAGATAGATAGATAGATAGATAGATAGATAGATAGATAGATAGATAGATAGATAGATAGATAGATAGATAGATAGATAGATAGATAGATAGATAGATAGATAGATAGATAGATAGATAGATAGATAGATAGATAGATAGATAGATAGATAGATAGATAGATAGATAGATAGATAGATAGATAGATAGATAGATAGATAGATAGATAGATAGATAGATAGATAGATAGATAGATAGATAGATAGATAGATAGATAGATAGATAGATAGATAGATAGATAGATAGATAGATAGATAGATAGATAGATAGATAGATAGATAGATAGATAGATAGATAGATAGATAGATAGATAGATAGATAGATAGATAGATAGATAGATAGATAGATAGATAGATAGATAGATAGATAGATAGATAGATAGATAGATAGATAGATAGATAGATAGATAGATAGATAGATAGATAGATAGATAGATAGATAGATAGATAGATAGATAGATAGATAGATAGATAGATAGATAGATAGATAGATAGATAGATAGATAGATAGATAGATAGATAGATAGATAGATAGATAGATAGATAGATAGATAGATAGATAGATAGATAGATAGATAGATAGATAGATAGATAGATAGATAGATAGATAGATAGATAGATAGATAGATAGATAGATAGATAGATAGATAGATAGATAGATAGATAGATAGATAGATAGATAGATAGATAGATAGATAGATAGATAGATAGATAGATAGATAGATAGATAGATAGATAGATAGATAGATAGATAGATAGATAGATAGATAGATAGATAGATAGATAGATAGATAGATAGATAGATAGATAGATAGATAGATAGATAGATAGATAGATAGATAGATAGATAGATAGATAGATAGATAGATAGATAGATAGATAGATAGATAGATAGATAGATAGATAGATAGATAGATAGATAGATAGATAGATAGATAGATAGATAGATAGATAGATAGATAGATAGATAGATAGATAGATAGATAGATAGATAGATAGATAGATAGATAGATAGATAGATAGATAGATAGATAGATAGATAGATAGATAGATAGATAGATAGATAGATAGATAGATAGATAGATAGATAGATAGATAGATAGATAGATAGATAGATAGATAGATAGATAGATAGATAGATAGATAGATAGATAGATAGATAGATAGATAGATAGATAGATAGATAGATAGATAGATAGATAGATAGATAGATAGATAGATAGATAGATAGATAGATAGATAGATAGATAGATAGATAGATAGATAGATAGATAGATAGATAGATAGATAGATAGATAGATAGATAGATAGATAGATAGATAGATAGATAGATAGATAGATAGATAGATAGATAGATAGATAGATAGATAGATAGATAGATAGATAGATAGATAGATAGATAGATAGATAGATAGATAGATAGATAGATAGATAGATAGATAGATAGATAGATAGATAGATAGATAGATAGATAGATAGATAGATAGATAGATAGATAGATAGATAGATAGATAGATAGATAGATAGATAGATAGATAGATAGATAGATAGATAGATAGATAGATAGATAGATAGATAGATAGATAGATAGATAGATAGATAGATAGATAGATAGATAGATAGATAGATAGATAGATAGATAGATAGATAGATAGATAGATAGATAGATAGATAGATAGATAGATAGATAGATAGATAGATAGATAGATAGATAGATAGATAGATAGATAGATAGATAGATAGATAGATAGATAGATAGATAGATAGATAGATAGATAGATAGATAGATAGATAGATAGATAGATAGATAGATAGATAGATAGATAGATAGATAGATAGATAGATAGATAGATAGATAGATAGATAGATAGATAGATAGATAGATAGATAGATAGATAGATAGATAGATAGATAGATAGATAGATAGATAGATAGATAGATAGATAGATAGATAGATAGATAGATAGATAGATAGATAGATAGATAGATAGATAGATAGATAGATAGATAGATAGATAGATAGATAGATAGATAGATAGATAGATAGATAGATAGATAGATAGATAGATAGATAGATAGATAGATAGATAGATAGATAGATAGATAGATAGATAGATAGATAGATAGATAGATAGATAGATAGATAGATAGATAGATAGATAGATAGATAGATAGATAGATAGATAGATAGATAGATAGATAGATAGATAGATAGATAGATAGATAGATAGATAGATAGATAGATAGATAGATAGATAGATAGATAGATAGATAGATAGATAGATAGATAGATAGATAGATAGATAGATAGATAGATAGATAGATAGATAGATAGATAGATAGATAGATAGATAGATAGATAGATAGATAGATAGATAGATAGATAGATAGATAGATAGATAGATAGATAGATAGATAGATAGATAGATAGATAGATAGATAGATAGATAGATAGATAGATAGATAGATAGATAGATAGATAGATAGATAGATAGATAGATAGATAGATAGATAGA
Source organism: Macrostomum cliftonense (assembly GCA_950096795.1). Classification (NCBI taxonomy): domain Eukaryota; kingdom Metazoa; phylum Platyhelminthes; family Macrostomidae; genus Macrostomum; species Macrostomum cliftonense. The sequence continues at coordinate 40,526 of CATNEM010000377.1, read as the reverse complement.
TAGATAGATAGATAGATAGATAGATAGATAGATAGATAGATAGATAGATAGACAGATAGATATTGATGCAGTGCGGCCAGCCTCCTCGTCGCCGGCCCACCTGCCCACCCGCATCCAAACGGGAAGCCGCTGCAGCCCCGTCTCCATGTTTTCAATTCTGTGCCGCAGTATTTCCGCTTTCTCTGGCGGCCGGATGGAAGCTGCAGCGTCGCGGCGGCGGCGGCGGTGGTGACGGCAAATTCCAGAGCGGATGCGCGTCGCCGCTCCCCGCTGGCGGGCTACTTAGAAACCAGGCGTAGTTGAGGCAGCAATGAGGGAATTAGGCAAGAAAATGCCGGATGCAGCAATGCAGAAGGCAACCGCAATGGTTGACAGGCAGCAGAGAAGAAAGAAAAGGAAAATTCTTAGAAATAGATTGATGGCAAATTTTTCAAATCTGAGCTCCATGTTTGTGAAATATGGTGAGAATGTGAAAAAAATTCGTTGAAAATACAGTAGGGCGACCAGCACAAACTGCAAAATGCACTGTCAAAGCACAATTTCAGTCCAATATATCTATTATCCGACTGTCTGATTAGTTAATCACATTAATTCACCGATGCGAACACAGTCTAACTCCAAAATAGAACAGAGAAATGACAGGGGAAGAGACTTGGAGGTAAAAAGAGAGAAAAGCAGAAAGTGTCAGACTGAATTTGTGTTCATATTTGCAAAGCCAAACTGTAAACTGAAGTCATTGGCTCTCCAATAATGTGCAAAAATTTTACTTGCAGAACAGAGCAAATCGCACAGACGCGGACCAGGTTAACTAAGAAAATGCAGTCGCTGCGGCTGCTGCTTTTGCAAGCCCTGTTGCTGGTGCTGATGCGGGCATCGGCATTTCCTGGAAGCGGATCCGCCCATGCTGAATGCGTTATGAATATCACCCGGTAAGATTTGCCCAAGTTTCTTAACCTACTAGTAGATAGGGATTTTAAGTTGGAACGCTAAATGTACAACGGTCTTTCAATAATTAACACGTTTTATTAATGGCCAAGATCGAAACCCTATGAGGCCCATTCACACAGTGAACAATTAACAATCAAATAATGCGAATGTACGTATGTGCTTTACTTTATGACGCAGGATTGCTGCAGTAACTTGTATAGAAAATTATAATCCCCAATTCCCCTGATTCTAAAGTTTACAGGCTTCGAAGTACTTGTAGCATTTCTCATCGGACTTTAGTTTAAGTCGAGTTGAGCTGGACTAATCTAAACTAACCGTACAGAAATTATCAACGTCAAATATTACGAAAGCTAAGCGCTTATCTTCTTTTGAGTTCTCGGTCTAACGGAGCTCAAGGATTAGTGGAGACGAAAGGAGGGGAAGAATGGCGAAGCGAAGCTGAGAGGGGGGGGAGTCATTTATTGCGAGACAAGCCGCCCGACTTCCTTCCTATCAATCTTAGAGATTGCTAGACCAATAAAAGGACTTGGGAGTAAACTTTTGGGCTCTAATCTGTACGCTTCATACTGATTGCGTTTACCTACTTTCTTGCCTAATTCATCGAAAAACTATTTTGCTATTTATTTAGTGCAAAGCTAGCAAGCCTATGTACCATTATTGCTCTTAAGGTAGTTTAATTAATTTAAACTTGAATCAAAATGGTTTCGTCCCCTCTGTCACAATGTGATCCTTCGGGGTCACTTTACATCAGATCCTATGAAATCAATCAGGGTTTCTCTTAGTGTCAGGCATTTGTTGTACAATGTACAGCAAAGAAAAACAGACCCCAGCTTACCCTGGTGTTCCCTGCCCTGGCGCACACAATGTACGAGCGTACCAGGCGCGGATCCAGGAATTTCTTGAGGGGGGGGGGGGCAAGCCAACTTTAAGTAACCAAGAATGCTTTCTGATTTGCGGATTTTTGTGGATTAAACAAAATTTTGAATTTAAAGTGAGAAAAGAGGTTCTTGACTTGACTTAGCTGCAGGGAGGTCCCAGAGGGGACGCAGCGGGAAGGCGCAACCGCCCATTCCGCTAACCCCTGGACGACCGACGCGCCGTTATGGACGAATGGTTGGCGTCGCCCAGGGGGGTCCCTCGGTGTCGCCGGCAGCTATGTTGCTCCCTGGAATTGGGAGTTCAGCCCTGCGGGTTGCCCGGAGGAAGCGCATGAGCTGGTTAAAATTTTCGGGTTTGCACGCATCATAGATAGAAGTGTGTGGCCCGAGGAATTTAAGTCTGGCCCGCGTGAAGGCGGGGCAGATGCTGACGAAGTGCTCAGCTGACTCGTCACCCGAGTTGCAGAAGCTGCAGGTGGCGCTAGGAATGCTGCCCTGCAGGTATTGGTGCCTGGAGAAGCAACCATGGCCTGAGAGGGTCATAGTGGCAGCCCGGATGTCCCTCCGCGAAAGCCGGAGGAGGAGGTTCCGGAGCTGGCGAGAGGGCTGTGGAACAGCACCTCTAGATTGCCTGCAAGTGATGCAGTTCGCCCAGAGCGAGTAGTGCTGGGTCTTGACCCACGTTTTGATCCGTGAGTTGATGACACAGGAGGGGGTCGGGACGAGGGGCTCAGGCCCAATGCAGGATCCAGATGAGCCGGCTTTTGCAAGCGCATCAGCGAGCTCATTTCCCCGGAAACCTTCGTGTCCCGGCACCCACTTAAGAGTGATTTTGTTGGATGAGCCCAACATGTTGAGGTGCTTGACACAGTCCAGGACTGTTGCTGAGCTGACACTGCAGCTGCAGATGGCGTGCAGTGCAGCTTGGCTGTCAGAGTGGAAAATGATGTCCTTGCCAGCAACGCCAGAGGCGAGAAGCTCTGCTGAGCACGAGCTAATAGCTAGGACTTCATTTTGAAAGACACTGGAGCTGGTTCCAGTGTACTGGGCGTGGGTGGCGATGACCCGCCCATTGAGAATAATGCAGACACCGAAACCGGTGTTAGCTGACTGCTTGGAACCGTCAGTATAACAGTGGATCTCTCCAGGGTTCCAATTGTCACTAATGGAGTCACGCGAGTCGATGGCTACCGAGTAGCGTTGTCTCACGTTGAGCGTTGAAGCGATGCTGTCCGTGAGGACTTGGTAAGCTTCGCATTCACTGAGGATGTTGAGGCACATATCGCTGTGTGGGACCAGGTTCCACTTAGCTGGTGCTCTCATATAGCGGAAGTTTATACCGGCGTCAAGGAGCCGCCGGGTTGCTCTAGCCGCCTCCCCTTTAATAAAAAGGTCGAGGGGGGGCAGGTCGAGAAATGCTCCCATACCAGCAAAAGGTGTGGATCTGGTAGCATTGCAGATCAGCCGACACGCTCGTCCTTGGATTGTGTTGAGCCTATCTGCATGGCTTTTAATCTGGGTAGCACTTACCCAGACTAAGGAGGCGTAGGTAATGGCGGGTCTAACCACAGAGGTATAGATCCACCACAAACGCTTTGGGGACAGTCCCCAGGTGGTGCCAAGCGCCCGGCGAAGCTGGGCTAGAATTGCAGAGGCGCGTTTGGCTTTAGCCTTCACATGGCTAGACCAGTTAAGCCTATGGTCGAGAGTTACCCCGAGGCACCGGGTCTGCTTTGCGAAGGCAATGTCTCTGCCGTAGAGCTGCAGAGGCTTAATGTTCCAGCGGGTTTTGCTGGTAAACATGATAGCGACAGTCTTTGGCTCAGAGAGCTTAAGACCATTGCTGCGGGCCCAGGTTTCTGCTCTGCGAAGAAAGGTTTGCATGAGATCCCTGAGAGTGCTGGGCGAGGGTCCTGCCACGATAGCAGTAACGTCGTCCGCATAGCCGACTTTGAAGACGGGATCTGGTCCAGGGCTCCTGAGTAGAGCGTCGATGACCATGTTCCAAAGAGTTGGAGTGAGGACGCCGCCTTGTGGGCCTCCTTTACAAACTCTGGTAGTGGCAGTGTGCCCAAGAAGGTGGGCAGTGACCGTACGGTTGGAGATCATATACATGATCCAACGTATGATGGTAGAGTGGGTATTGCGATCGCGAAGGGCACTCTGAAATGCATCAAAAATAACATTATCAAAGGCCCCCTCTATGTCGAGGAATAAGCCGAGAGCATAGCCGTTGCCCAGCACGGCTTTCTCTAGCTTTTCAACAATCGCATGGAGTGCGCTGTCAGTGGACCTTCCGGGGCGGAAGGCGTGCTGATTGTTACTGAGAGGCATGGCTGTTAGCTCGCAAGCCAGCAGTCGCCAATGTACGAGCCTCTCAGTCAGCTTTAACAGAAACGAGGTTAAGCTGATGGGCCTGAAGGCCTTAACGCTCTGATAGTCGCCTTTTCCCGGTTTGGGAATAAAGACAACACGAGCGTTAGTCCAACTTTTGGGAATGTACCCTAGCTGGATTGTGGCCCGCAATATGTTGCAGGTGATTCTCAGAAACCTGGGGATCTTGGCTGCCTCGCGCAAAAGGACAGGGTAGATACCGTCAGGCCCTGGGGATTTGAAAGGCTTGAAGGTTTTGACTGCCTTAGCAATCAGTTCCTCATTAATAAAGCTCGCAGCCAGGTTGGATCCTTCCAGCGAATGGTTGGGTTCCGTGCCAGCTGTGGGAACCTCGGGAAAAAAGCTGCCCAGCATTTGCTGCAGCACTTCCTGAGGTTCGTTGGTGAGAGAGCCATCATCTTTTTTGATCATGGCTAGTTTGGACATTTTGTCCATAGTAAGGGCCTTGACCAGCCTAGAGGTGGGCCGGTCTTTGTCCAGCTCGTCGCAGAATTGGCGCCACTTACTATCCTTGGCCCTACGGATTTCACACTTGAAATGTCGCGAGGCCTGTCGGAAGAGATCCATGTCGTCAGGGTTACCCGACTTCATGGCACGGCGATGAAGACTTTTGGCCTTTTGCCGGAGTTTTCCCAGTTCCGGGTTCCACCACGGAGCTGAGGTTTTGCCTTTGTAGGCCCGAATGGGGCAGGACGCTTCGTAGGCCGCAGTGATGCAGCCCGAAAGCGTCTCAGCCGCGTGATCGACACCCTCGCAACTCTTAATCGGATCGTTATCCATGAGTTCCTGAAGGTGAGAATCAAGGGTAGCCGTGAAGGCTGCCCAGTCAGTGTTACGGATGTTGCGTCTCCAAGTTATTGGAGATGGTCGCTTAGTGTCCGTAATGTTGAAGGCTATAAAGAGATGGTCAGAGAAGGATGGCTCATCGGTCCAGACCCTCCACTCCGTAATCCTGTCAAAAAGTTTAGGAGAGGTAAGGGTGGCATCGAGAACCTCCGTCCATCTGCCATTGTTAAAAGTAGGTGTGCTTCCGCGGTTGCAGAGCATAAGGTTGGTGCCGGAGATAAGAGCAAGAAGCTCTTCCCCTCTGGTGTTAGTATCCTTACTGCCCCAGTGCTGATGGTGGGCGTTAAGGTCTCCGCCCACCAGGAGATCAGCATTCTGGTTCTCGCAGTATTGCGCAAGGCGCAGTAAGCTCTCTGGAGCTGGGTCTCCGTTGCCAGGAATATAAATAGAGGCGATGAAGCACTGGCGAGGAGATAGGTAGTTGGATTGGATGACACAGAGGTCCCCATCCGAAAGATCAGTCCTCAGCCAAGCCTGAAGATGGCTGGCAGCAAGGATGGCCGCACGCGGGCGGCTGTTCCCCGGGCCACACACATAAAAATCACAGTAGCCAGAAGGGATATTGGTTAACAAACCATTGTAAATCCAGGGCTCCTGGATCAGGATGAAACCTGGTTGATACAGTTCTGCAATCTTCATCAGATTAACTGATGCTGATACGCAATGCTGTAAATTTATTTGTACACAATAGGTCGCTCCTTTGGCGTTGCGGAGCTTATCCATACTGTACTAAATGCAAAAACTGGCTGTTTTCCCGTGACCTTTAAGGGGATCGTAAAAGATCGTCCTCATCCCAGGTCGACGGGAGATGGCTGGGAGAGGGGAGTCGATCCACGTCCATGGCCTCCTCCTCCTCCCCGGCTTCACCGGCAGACTCCACAGACTCCGAGGTCAGGGTGGAGAGGGTATCTCCATCTGAATCGTCGTCTGCAGACCCCACCAGAGTCGCCGAAGAGGGCTCGGAGTCCGAAGTCGTGGTCTCCTCCGCAACTCCTTCTCCAGATGGAGAGTTTTCCTGCTCCTGGGGTTTGGCCGAAGCCTCTTCCTCAGTCGCAGAGCTCTCGCCTGTAGTAGGGTCGGGCTCAGTGACAGCCTTGGGATCGGCTTGCGCCTGGGGTTTGGCCGAAACCTCCTCCTCGGTCGCAGAGCTCTCGCCAGTTGGGTCGGGCACAGTGGCAGCCTTGGGATCAGCTTGCGCCTTTCCTTTGGCTTTGGGCTGTGCCTTCCCGCCGCTGGAGACACCAGGGTTGGCCTTCGCCTTCCCTTTGGCAGTTTTGCCTCGGCGAAGCCTGAGCTTCAAAGCACCCAGCTGAAAAAGAGAGTCGCTGGGGTACTTTTTTGTCCAGGCCTCAGACAGACCGAGGACAACCGTATTTCCCGCGTCGCCCCTACGAACTTTCCGATGATAAATCAGTCCGCTCGCAGGGAGTTCGGGGTTCAGGCGCAGTAGGACCTTCCGGATTACATCCGGTCCCGCTGCGGTGCTCTTCGCAGGGACGAACACCAAGTAGGGTGTTGTCTTTGGACGTTGACCCTCCCGCGAGAAAAGGGGGCGGCCGAGATCAGCGTCCAAGGAAATCGCCGGCAACCGTTGGAGCAGCTGCCGGGCGTCTTCCTCACTGCTCGGAGCAATGAAAATGGTTGGTCCTCGAAGGACCATGCGCTCGATGCCGATGGAGATACCCTCCTCGACAGTCAGCTCAATGAGGAGAGAGTCAATGGCGCACCAGACCTCTTGAAGCTGATCTGTGGACCAGTCCCGGTCGCGACACTGAACGATCACTCCCGGGATCTTGCCCTTGGCTTTTGCTGCGAATGTCGCCCCTGTTGGGGCTTCCCCGCTAGCTTGGGCCATAGTTTGCGCCGTGGCTTGGGCCTCAGCCGCCACGGCAGCCTCCCCAGAGGGCGCCGCCGCAGCACTGCTGGGGCCTTCACCAGCCTGCCCGTCAGGTTGCTTTGAGGAGCTGCTTGCTTCAGCACCCTTGGCGGGCGCCGCCGCTTGAGCCCTCTCGGCTTCCTTTTTGGCCTGCTTTTTGGCGCGTTGTTTGGCGCGTTTGCGCTCAAGCCGGGCTTTCTGAGCCTCGTCGGATCTGCCAGTTTTGGCCGGTCCTTTTGGCTCATTGCCCATGGGTCCCTTGGATCCACCAGCGGAGCTGGCAGGTCGCTTTGGACCCTCCGGATGGTTTCGGCGTTGGTTGGATCTGCCAGCAGAGCCGGCCGGTCCTTCCTTCGCCACGGTAGAGGATTCAGTCAGTTGGGATCTGCCAGCTAAGCCGGCCGGTCCCTCAGACTGAGGTTGGAGTTTGGAAGGGTCTCCGTCCCTAGAATTTTGGTTTTTATCCATAATCGGCTCGAAGGCCATGAGTAAAAATAGGTGGTCTTCCCCGAAGGGCAAGGTACCCGCCCGGCCGATTCACCAAAAACCGGGCAGTAGACCGAGGAGAAACCCTCAAGGCTGGCCCGACACCAAGAGGGGGAACCGCTAGCGACCAGAATACTCCCTGGCCAAAAACCCATCAGCGCGGTAAACACTGGGGCATGTTAGAGGGCGCGTTTAAGCCTCGCCAAAGCCCGTGGACTGGCCACGTACCCTGCTAGCCATGGGGGCTAGCCATGGTTTTAGGGTAGAACCCGGCCCCAGCTTCCTCAGAGAGGTACCTGGGTACCCAAGGCCTGGGTAAGCGAGCCAGGGATGAAACCCTGTACCCAAATTTATATACCGGCTGGGTGGTGCCGGCGCCAGAGCCCAAGCAGTTTGGTTGGCCTAGGGCCAGCCTTAACGCTCGCGGGACGAGAACCCTTGGGTTGACTTGCAAAGCGGGGGTGGCGTTTTGCGGCTGCCAGTGGCAGAAATAGTGCGCGCAAATCACCACCTTGCCATGTCTGCCAAAAAGAAGGAGGCAGGTGCTGAGCATCGCAGATCGTAGCCCGTGGGCCTAATCTGACTCATACACAGCTAGCGTTCCGCAATGCCCGTGCGAGCGAGAAAAGAGGTTCATTTAAGTTTAGTTATCCACTGGTGCGCGCGGCACCTTCCAGTAGCTTGCATTACTTGCGGCCCGCCGAGTCTATCACTAGATTTCACTGCGGCCCCCGAAAATGTTAAAGTTTTTAAACGTAAAAACCGGCGGACTAATTTGGTGGCCACCACGAAGGTCACTACAGGACCAAGGTAAGTCACAAAATCGAGGGGGTAAGGTATAGAATGGGCGGTTCTTTCTATTTCTTTCTATTTAGAAGATTTTCTAAATGTACGGAAGCATTTTGTGCTTCTCTGGAGACTAATTTTGCCGCAGAGATTTTCTAGCTGCTTAGGGACATTTCTGTTGAGTACATGAGTGATTTAAAATGTCTTTCTGCGCCCCCCTTGGGGGGCACCTAAGAGCTAGTAAAAATAATAAATCCTGTCTATCTCCCTCACGAGTCGCCTTCACTACCTCGAAATTTCACTTCCTCGAAAATCTAGCAATGTCGCGGCTATTTGAGTTTTCTAAGAAGTGAAGTTTCGAGATAGTGAAAGACGGGTACTTTTCGAGGAAATGAAATTTCGGGATAGTGATACCCCCCGCCCCTGTCTACCCCCTCCAGTCCAGTTGTTGTAGTGAGTAACAAGCCCGAGCCAAGGGCCCAAGCTGTGCAGAGACCTTGCACTTGACCAAGGGACCAAATAAATAGTAGCAAGCACTGTGGCCCTGAAAAACTCAGTTTAGGCTCTTGTGATTCTGTGGATAGGGGTTTTTAACTAGTTGTCTAGCAAAAATATTGTGTATTTGGTTTGTCCAACTCGTATAATATAACTAAGAGTTCGCGAGGCAAAATACTCGAGTCTTGAACTGAACTCGGGCCCTCACTCCAATATTTTTTCGCCACAGCTGAGGGGGGGCCATGGCCCCCTTGGACCCCCCCCCCTGGATCCGCGCCAGGAGCGTACATTGGGGTTCAACCAAAAACTTCATGACCTATGTACACTCTGTCAGACAGAACGTCTTACCCTTAAAGTGTACAGTGTTGTGAGTTCGCCCACCCCACTTGACTCAACGTTTCTACGAGATAAGTACATTTCACGCGTATATTAAAATGCGAGTCCAAAGGGGGCGTTTCACATTCCCTAAATTTCACATCTCCTAAGTTTCACATTCACTAAATTTCATATCCCTTGAATGCACGAGACTTCACATTCACTAAATACAAGAGACTTCCCAATTCCCTAAATGCATTGAATTGCATTTCATTATATTTAGGGGATGTGAAGTTTAGGGAATATGAATTTTACGGAATATGAAGTTTAGGGAATGTGAAAGCACCCCAGTCCAAAATAAAACATTTCCTTCTTGTGATTAATTTAATTCTACTGTAAAAAGATCTTAATTAATATGAATATGAATAAATATGACGACGCATTTAATTTTAGCTTCATAGCCCATACCAAATACGACAAGAGGAACTCTCCAAATCAGAGTAAATTCATATATTTTTCTGTTGCTTACCCTAATTTACTCTTCGTAATCTATATTAAGAGCAGTTACCTTCTTTAACACAAGATTTGTCTTAGTATATTAACAGTTAATCCTTTCGTGCGATGTTTTCATTTGTGATTTTGCCTTATAATTAACAAAAAAAGATGTAGCTATTACAGCGATTAATGAATTTACTTGATTATTTTTCTGAAATTGACAAATAATCCTCTTTTAACATTTGATGCAAGGACACCCTAAGTAGAAGGACGGGACACTTCGTTTCTTGGAAAGTTTTTGAAGTCCAATTTTCGCGAAAAAATACATTACGGAGATAGGAAATTTGCAGCTTTTTGACAAAATTAAATATTGCGCTCGATTGGAAGCAGATGCAAATCTCATCTTTTGGTATGTGGTTTCTGCCTTCTTGCTCTATTGTACTATGTACGTCTTAATTTTTGAAATATTGATCTTTAAATAATATCCCTTGTAAAACATTTGTCGAAAATTATATTTTCAATAAAATTTAATTTTCGAGGTTCAGTTCCTCTTCTAATCAAGTCTGTTTTATTCAAAGATCAATTGTATCTATCAGTATTTTGAGTAATTTGGTGGTCCAGTCACTTAGTTCACTCTCTGGATGGGCAATTTGCCATTCAGTAGTTTTTGGCGAAAGTAAATCAATATCAATAAAAATAATAGGAAGATCAATATTTCACAAATTAAGACGTACATAGTTCGATAGAGCAAGAAGGCAGAAACCACATATCAAAAGATGAGATTTGCATCTGCTTCCAATCGAGCGCAATCTTTAATTTTATGTCAAAAAGCTGCAAATTTCCTATCTCCGTAATGTATTTTTTCGCGAAAATTGGACTCCTTTTCCAAGAAACGAAGTGTCCCGTCCTTCTACTTAAGGTGTCCTTGATTTGATGTTGTTCCGTCGCACATTGATTTATTGTTATTAGACCAAAACTGTCTTCCAGCTACCAGCTATATAAGAACCTTGCTAATCCAGCTGTGTACAATCGCAGGGTCCATCCTATGGGCCCTTGTAAGTTGAAAATCCCTAATAAACAGCTGCTTCAGTTTTAGTTTTTTTTGCATGTTCAATTTGACTTTATAAAGCATGAAATTTCAATTTATAATTTACTAAATCGGATATTTGTTGGGGCTTCAAATTGACTCCAGAGCACAAATATTGAATGGGAACCAAATAGGACATCAGATTTCGAAATCTAACGTCCTATAAAGATAGTTTATAGTAGGTAGAAGCTAAATAAACAAATGAGCTTCTCTGGGCTGAGAAAGTGAAAGTATTTGCTCACTAATTGTTTGTACTCTTGTGTTTTCCCGATGGGCGCCCAGTTTAGAATTGTATTTACCGCCTCTAGCATTCAGTCCCAGTTGATTAATTAGCTTTCTAAGCGAATTTGAAGGCTCAGTCCCTCCGCATGTCCCAAGTAAAAATGATCGCCGCCCCTTCCTTCATTATGCGAAAAAATCCAACTTTGAACAAAGTGTGCGCACTCAAGATTGACATTTTTGTCTTAATTAAACTCTGAGCTACGCATGTACGCAAGAATATTTGCTAGAATTTGCACGATTGCCTAGGAGAAAACACTGAATAATCTCATGGTGGTCAGTATACTCCGGGAATCGATCCCGCGACCTTCGGACTCATTAATTTAGCCATCGTCAATCGGCTCATTTGACCAATCCACGCACCCGCAGCGGGACCCACCGTCATACTGCTGGGCATTTACATCAACGGATTCAATTACATCAGCGAGCAATCCATGGTGAGCTCGGCTTGAGTAGTTAATTCACTTTATACTCGGTTCTGTCCTAGGCTAATAATTTTCTAAATTGAAACCTGGACACTTCTCAGCTGGCTGCAGCAGCAGCTGCGCGGCTCACACTGGGAGTTCCCCCTCAGCCTACGCATTAATCCTGCGCCGCAGAGTATAGTGGAGGGGGAACTTTTTTAATTATTCACCAAGAAGGGGATTTCTTACGACGGAGTCAACAAGAGCTCAGGCGCTTAAAATCCGTGGCCACGACTGGGAAAAGACTCAAGCCCGCCCAAGGATTTGGCAATAAAAAGGATTGAGTCGCAAGAGCTTTGGCTTGGCCTAGTCAAGCTAATAAATCCCAAATGTTTTGAGGCGCCTTGAAGGTGACTCTGACATTTACAACTCCGCACTCTGATGTTGCCGCTGGGGAAAGTGAAACTCTAGGACTAATTTTACAAGTCTCCCGACGAGAGGGGGCTTTTTAAAAAAACATTAGAATTCTTATAATGCGACGATTGAACTGAAATCTGATTAGGCGGAGTCGCATATGGCCACGTTTTCATTAATGCTCGAATGTTTCAACATTTTTTCCAAAAAATTCCACTTAAATTATGCATGAAACAGAATTTTCGAAGCGTTCAAATTCAATTTCACATCTCCATGCAGGACTACGAGATCAACCTGTACCTGCGCGAGCAGTGGTGGGACCCGAGGCTGGCGTTCAATGAGACCCAGCTGTGCGGCGTCGAGTTCATGAAGCTGCCCGATCGAGCTTGGGACAAAATCTGGGTTCCAGATGTGTTCTTCCGGTTAGTGAATTTGCCGGCCTGTTTGATGACGGAAATGTCTTCTCTTGAGTTTCCGAGGTCTAAGGTGACGGATTAGACTAGGATATTTGCCAAGTGTCAAGTTTTGTTTAACTCAATTTTTTATCCAGAAACGAGAAAAAGGCGGCGTTCCATGAAGTCACGTTGCCTAACCGGCTTATGCGACTCTACCCGAATGGCACTGTGTACTATGCTGCCAAGTGAGTGAGTGAGTGAGTGAGTGAGTGAGTGAGTGAGTGAGTGAGTGAGTGAGTGAGTGAGTGAGTGAGTGAGTGAGTGAGTGAGTGAGTGAGTGAGTGAGTGAGTGAGTGACTGAATGACTGACTGACTGACTGACTGACTGACTGACTGACTGACTGACTGACTGACTGACTGACTGACTGACTGACTGACTGACTGACTGACTGACTGACTGACTGACTGACTGACTGACTGACTGACTGACTGACTGACTGACTGACTGACTGACTGACTGACTGACTGACTGACTGACTGACTGACTGACTGACTGACTGACTGACTAACAACATACTAAAGTCCTCCTACAATTTTGCAGAATCACGGCCACCCTGTCCTGTCAGATGAAACTGCACAAGTACCCGCTGGACACTCAAGTCTGCCCAATCCAATTTGAGTCATGTGAGCCGCTATTGTAATAGTGATAGCTAATTCAATTTTCAACTGTTTTCAGCTAGTTTCTCTACTAACCAAGTAGCACAGTTTGCGCACTATATTGTTCGCTCATTATGTTAACACAGTCGGGCACACAACTAAGGCGAACGTTTATCAATGGCGGCCCATGCCAGTGGAGACGGATGAGCAGCTCATATTGCCCCAGTTTGAGCTGCACGCCACTAACACTAGGAATTGCCAGCAGACCTACGCTACTGGTGAGAGTTGTCACTCAGCTTTACTTTATGTTCAGTAGCTTTAACAGATCTGCTTTTTTTCTTATCAATAGGCGACTATCCCTGCCTGGAGGTTGAGTTCGTGCTCAGGCGGAACATTGGCTACTACCTGATCCAGCTGTACGTGCCGTCAGTGCTAATTGTGATCCTCTCCTGGGTGGCTTTCTGGATCTCCATCGACGCCATACCGGCCAGGGTGACCATCGGCCTGTTGACGGTGCTCACCATGACAACGCAGAGCGCCACCGCCCGCGCCAGCCTGCCGAGGGTCTCCTATATTAAGGTGAGAACGCCGGCGTCCTCAGAATGTCGGCATGTCAGGATGTTGAGATATCAGAATGTCGGGATGTCAGACTGTCGGGATGTCAGAATTTTGGGATGTTAGGATTTTGAGATGTCAGAATGTCGGGATGTCAGGATGATGGGATGTCAGGATGATGGGATGTCAGGATGTCGGGATGTCAGAATGCTGGTATGTCAGGATGATGGGATGTCAGGATGATGGGATGTCAGCATTTTGGGATGTCAGGATGTTGGATGTCAGTATTTCGGGATGTCAGGATGATGGGATGTCAGGATGATGGGATGTCAGGATGATGGGATGTCAGGATGCTGGGATGTCTGGATGCTTGGATGTCAGGATGTTGAGATGTCAGAATGTTGGAATTTCAGCATTTTGGGATGTCAGGATGTCGGGATGTCAGAATGCTGGGATGTCAGGATGTTGGGATGTCAGGATGCTGGGATGTCAGGATGCTGGGATGTCAGGATGTTGGGATGTCAGGATGCTGGGATGTCAGGATGCTGGGATGTCAGGATGCTGGGATGTCAGGATGTTGGGATGTCAGGATGTCGGGATGTCAGGATGTTGGATGTCAATATGTCGGGATGTCAGAATGATTTTTTGACATCTCGTCTGCACCACTTGTTCGCCCAGGCCATGGACGTTTGGATGAGCGTCTGCCTGCTGTTTGTGTTCGCCTCCCTGCTCGAGTTCGCAGTTGTCAACGTATTCAGCAGGAAGGAGATTCGAAAAAAATCCCAAGGCCTGAATATCCTGTCGGAGACGGCAAAAAACTTTGAAGAGATGATTTGTGCCCAGGTGAGTCGCCGATAAACTGAGGGGTGCGATTTCCAATGATTTGAAATCCCATGGAAAGGTTTTTAAGGATCGGAAATACCATGGAAATGGTTGTCAAAGATGGGGAAATACCATGGAAATGGTTGTCAAGGATGGGGAAATACCATAGAAATGGTTAGCAAGGATGGGAAGTCCCATGGAAATGGTTGTCAAGGATGGGAAATACCATGGAAATGGTTAGCAAGGATGGGAAGTCCCATGGAAATGGTTGTCAAGGATGGGAAATACCATGGAAATGGTTGTCAAGGATGGGAAGTCCCATGGAAATGGTTGTCAAGGATGGGAAGTCGCATGGAAATGGTTGCCAAGGATGGGGAAATACCATGGAAATGGTTGTCAAGGATGGGAAATACCATGGAAATGATTGTCAAGGATGGGGAAATACCATGGAAATGGTTTTCAAGGATGGGAAATACCATGGAAATGGTTGTCAAGGATGGGAAGTCGCATGGAATTGGTTGTCAAGGATGGAAAATCCCATGGAAATGGTTGTCAAGGATGGGAAATCCGATGAAGTTTTTTTAAAACATATACACGAATCACAGGTACCTGTTGTTAGTGACAAGTAAACTTTGTATTTTTCGAAAAAATGGAAATTTAAAACATGCCGTGTCATGAAAAAATCATAGTTGCGTAAGTTGCTTTCCAAGACAGCCTTAATTTTTATATCTTAAAAAATCGTTGCAGAGCCACAGTAAAAGACGAATTTTAAGAGTGAGTTTCTATATATACTACTATTGGAGGAGGTGGTGTCAGTAGTGTCGGAGCGCATGAATATTATTTATTTGGTTTTATAACAAAGCATTGCGTTTAATTCCGATTCTCGAAGCAATTTGTGATTCAAAAAGTAAAAATTGACGCCAATAAATATTCGAAATACGACGAAATATGTCGCTCAGGCGCTCACTGTCAGCGGTTTGAGTAATATCCGTCCTGCGAGAAGGCCCTGCGGCCGGCGCTGTCTAGAGGCGGCGCCGCCGCTGACGCCTTGTCTGTTGGCGCCAAGCGTCGCATCATGGTAACCAATGGATACACGTACTTTTTCGAATGATAGTCAGTGCGGCCAGATGCACGACAAACAATGTCGCATGGCACTTTAGAGTGAAAGTCAAATTATGCACTTTTGCAGGCCCAGGCCTGTTCAGAATTCATTTTTTTATTTCTCTTGCTTTGTCCACCCGCTACTGACACGGGATTTGCCCAAGTCACTCAGGATTCGGGGTGTAGCATTGGCCAAGTCGCAGTTGTTGAACAACCAGAAAAGTTTATCAGATAGTCTTGTCTTGATTTTCAATCGTAATATTTACTAATTTTTTTTTCAATTTTATTGCTTGCTTTAATGCACCACGCATACTTTTTCATTTGATTTGCAACCCTTAGAATTCAAAACCTGATGTCGCTTGTGACCTTTTTCATTTAAAATTATTTTTTTAATTGAATTTTCGTTTCCTGGGCCGGCACAAAACGACAAAACCCATTGACGGTTGTGTGTTTTTTGCTGCACATATTTAAGCTATAGTTACCCGTTAAATTAATTTTTTGCGGAAAAAATTTCAGAGGAAACAGCATTTAAAAAATTAAAGAATTAAACCACTCGTAAAAATTGGCATCTCCCCTAAATAAACCCGCAATCGCCTGAAACTATCCGCATCTGCCCGCATCTGCCCGCAAATTCCCGCAACTATCAGCATCTGCCCGCAAATTCCCGCAAAAATCCGAATCTGCCCGCAAATTCCCGCAACTATCCGCATCTGCCCGCAACTTCCCGTAACTATCAGCATCTGCCCGCAAATTCCCGCAACTATCCGCATCTGCCCGCAAATTCCCGCAACTATCGGCATCTGCCCGCAAATTCCCGCAACTATCGGCATCTGCCCGCAAATTCCCGCAACTATCAGCTCTGCCCGCAAATTCCCGCAACTATCCGCATCTGCCCGCAAATTCCCGCAACTATCCGCATCTGCCCGCAAATTCCCGCAACTATCGGCATCTGCCCGCAAATTCCCGCAACTATCCGCATCTGCCCGCAAATTCCCGCAACTATCCGAATCTGCCCGCAAATTCCCGCAACTATCAGCATCTGCCCGCAAATTCCCGCAAAAATCCGCATCTGCCCGCAAATTCCCGCAACTATCCGTATTTTCCAAAATAAACATCTGCAGAACGCCGGCGGCTGGGACGACGAAGCACCGCCGAGGCTGGACGAATCCGACTGTGGCGTCGGAGTCGGCGGCGGTTCGGCTGGCCCCCCGACCGGCCCGTTTAGCGCCTACAGCCGGCGCCAGGCGCACAAACGGCGCGAAGAGATGCGACAACGGGCCAGAGTGATTGACAAGCTAGCTAGGAAATTATTCCCATTAGCATTTGTGCTATTTAACGTTGTCTATTGGATTGGCTACAACCTGTGGTAGCGAGAGGACGACAGCAGTTATAAGCGGAAAACAAAAAAAACTAATTTGTTTCTAATGATTCTTCACCATGCAATGCACATTCCAACTTAACAAATTTCACTGTTTAATAATAACCAATGTAAATTAAGACTACAACTTCTGCATTTCAACTTTGGTAAACTGCAATGCGCATACTCTGTAGCATCTATAGATAGATAGATAGATAGATTATAAATGCGTTGATTAAAAATTTATTAACAATTTAATTTTTTATGAGATTTGCTTTAAATGCCCAGTCTTTGCTGTCTCATAAAAATTTCGCCTTGCTGATCTTATCTGACTTGGGCAAGCTAAAAAACAAAATTTATAAAATTTATTTCACCGTTTGATAATTTAATGCTACGATAACAGTTGCACAAAATTATTTCACGTTTACCGATAGCACTGCGCACTCATCTGACAATGTAGCGTCGTCCCCTATTTGCACTCGGCCTGCTAAACTATGTGCTCGAAACGAACTCAGTCACGTGATGACAGTGATGACTGGTAGCCCTGTGGATCTTTAGCTCTATGTTTTTTCACTCACTGACAATGAATGTAATTAAAGATGACTGGCTTCGAAGAAAGAGCAGAAAGAACCAAAATATGAAATTACGATAGAAGCTAAAATTTGAGGCACTTTTTGCAACTTTTTGAAAGATATATAGATCTATAGATAGATAGATAGATAGATAGATAGATAGATAGATAGATAGATAGATAGATAGATAGATAGATAGATAGATAGATAGATAGATAGATAGATGGATAGATAGATAGATAGATAGATAGATAGATAGATAGATAGATAGATAGATAGATAGATAGATAGATAGATAGATACATAGATAGATAGATAGATAGATAGATAGATAGATAGATAGATAGATAGATAGATAGATAGATAGATAGATAGATAGATAGATAGATAGATAGATAGATAGATAGATAGATAGATAGATAGATAGATAGATAGATAGATAGATAGATAGATAGATAGATAGATAGATAGATAGATAGATAGATAGATAGATAGATAGATAGATAGATAGATAGATAGATAGATAGATAGATAGATAGATAGATAGATAGATAGATAGATAGATAGATAGATAGATAGATAGATAGATAGATAGATAGATAGATAGATAGATAGATAGATAGATAGATAGATAGATAGATAGATAGATAGATAGATAGATAGATAGATAGATAGATAGATAGATAGATAGATAGATAGATAGATAGATAGATAGATAGATAGATAGATAGATAGATAGATAGATAGATAGATAGATAGATAGATAGATAGATAGATAGATAGATAGATAGATAGATAGATAGATAGATAGATAGATAGATAGATAGATAGATAGATAGATAGATAGATAGATAGATAGATAGATAGATAGATAGATAGATAGATAGATAGATAGATAGATAGATAGATAGATAGATAGATAGATAGATAGATAGATAGATAGATAGATAGATAGATAGATAGATAGATAGATAGATAGATAGATAGATAGATAGATAGATAGATAGATAGATAGATAGATAGATAGATAGATAGATAGATAGATAGATAGATAGATAGATAGATAGATAGATAGATAGATAGATAGATAGATAGATAGATAGATAGATAGATAGATAGATAGATAGATAGATAGATAGATAGATAGATAGATAGATAGATAGATAGATAGATAGATAGATAGATAGATAGATAGATAGATAGATAGATAGATAGATAGATAGATAGATAGATAGATAGATAGATAGATAGATAGATAGATAGATAGATAGATAGATAGATAGATAGATAGATAGATAGATAGATAGATAGATAGATAGATAGATAGATAGATAGATAGATAGATAGATAGATAGATAGATAGATAGATAGATAGATAGATAGATAGATAGATAGATAGATAGATAGATAGATAGATAGATAGATAGATAGATAGATAGATAGATAGATAGATAGATAGATAGATAGATAGATAGATAGATAGATAGATAGATAGATAGATAGATAGATAGATAGATAGATAGATAGATAGATAGATAGATAGATAGATAGATAGATAGATAGATAGATAGATAGATAGATAGATAGATAGATAGATAGATAGATAGATAGATAGATAGATAGATAGATAGATAGATAGATAGATAGATAGATAGATAGATAGATAGATAGATAGATAGATAGATAGATAGATAGATAGATAGATAGATAGATAGATAGATAGATAGATAGATAGATAGATAGATAGATAGATAGATAGATAGATAGATAGATAGATAGATAGATAGATAGATAGATAGATAGATAGATAGATAGATAGATAGATAGATAGATAGATAGATAGATAGATAGATAGATAGATAGATAGATAGATAGATAGATAGATAGATAGATAGATAGATAGATAGATAGATAGATAGATAGATAGATAGATAGATAGATAGATAGATAGATAGATAGATAGATAGATAGATAGATAGATAGATAGATAGATAGATAGATAGATAGATAGATAGATAGATAGATAGATAGATAGATAGATAGATAGATAGATAGATAGATAGATAGATAGATAGATAGATAGATAGATAGATAGATAGATAGATAGATAGATAGATAGATAGATAGATAGATAGATAGATAGATAGATAGATAGATAGATAGATAGATAGATAGATAGATAGATAGATAGATAGATAGATAGATAGATAGATAGATAGATAGATAGATAGATAGATAGATAGATAGATAGATAGATAGATAGATAGATAGATAGATAGATAGATAGATAGATAGATAGATAGATAGATAGATAGATAGATAGATAGATAGATAGATAGATAGATAGATAGATAGATAGATAGATAGATAGATAGATAGATAGATAGATAGATAGATAGATAGATAGATAGATAGATAGATAGATAGATAGATAGATAGATAGATAGATAGATAGATAGATAGATAGATAGATAGATAGATAGATAGATAGATAGATAGATAGATAGATAGATAGATAGATAGATAGATAGATAGATAGATAGATAGATAGATAGATAGATAGATAGATAGATAGATAGATAGATAGATAGATAGATAGATAGATAGATAGATAGATAGATAGATAGATAGATAGATAGATAGATAGATAGATAGATAGATAGATAGATAGATAGATAGATAGATAGATAGATAGATAGATAGATAGATAGATAGATAGATAGATAGATAGATAGATAGATAGATAGATAGATAGATAGATAGATAGATAGATAGATAGATAGATAGATAGATAGATAGATAGATAGATAGATAGATAGATAGATAGATAGATAGATAGATAGATAGATAGATAGATAGATAGATAGATAGATAGATAGATAGATAGATAGATAGATAGATAGATAGATAGATAGATAGATAGATAGATAGATAGATAGATAGATAGATAGATAGATAGATAGATAGATAGATAGATAGATAGATAGATAGATAGATAGATAGATAGATAGATAGATAGATAGATAGATAGATAGATAGATAGATAGATAGATAGATAGATAGATAGATAGATAGATAGATAGATAGATAGATAGATAGATAGATAGATAGATAGATAGATAGATAGATAGATAGATAGATAGATAGATAGATAGATAGATAGATAGATAGATAGATAGATAGATAGATAGCTAGATAGCTAGATAGATAGATAGCTAGATAGCTAGATAGCTAGATAGCTAGATAGCTAGATAGCTAGATAGATAGATAGCTAGATAGCTAGATAGATAGATAGATAGATAGATAGATAGATAGATAGATAGATAGATAGATAGATAGATAGATAGATAGATAGATAGATAGA
>CATNEM010000377.1:0-5000 GCA_950096795.1 Macrostomum cliftonense | reverse complement strand
ATATCTATCTATCTATCTATCTATCTATCTATCTATCTATCTATCTATCTATCTATCTATCTATCTATCTATCTATCTATCTATCTATCTATCTATCTATCTATCTATCTATCTATCTATCTATCTATCTATCTATCTATCTATCTATCTATCTATCTATCTATCTATCTATCTATCTATCTACCACAATGTTAGATGCACGAGTCAGGTAGTCATCGCTATCGGCCTGTCCATCTATGCTTTTTGTTGGGATCTTTAGTTGATAAGAGTTTTTCATCTGCTGTTTTTAATTATACTTGTTTTTGAAGCCAACAATTTATAAATCAACGAACCTGAATGGACATAAATAATTTTTTTAGCTTGTGACCTAAGGTGAAAGAGAGAGGATGAGAATTTTTTGCAGAATAAAAAGGAAAGAAGTTTGTTAGGCTATCAAGCAGGGTGGGACATTTAGTAATGAGATAACTGCTTATCACTTAAGATTAAATGCGCTCAAGCAATTGCATGTCGACTTCTTTGATAATTGATAATCTCCGGCTCTACTTGAGGATTATACAGAATTCAAATCAACAGTCATAGACATAGCCAGGCATAATCAAAACTACGGAGTGAAAAGGGAACAAAGGAGAGCAGATATGGGGAAGAGTGTGTGGCAAGGAGGGAAGCTACTGCGAAAAAACTTCGGAGTAATTTAAGACATCGAAGGCTCCAAGACTAGAAAGATTAGTTAAATTCTGGGTGGGACATCTAATAACGCCCAGTAGGAAATAGCTAGATAGGCTTGGCGCAATAATTAGATCAGTGGAAAATGGGATATTTTTGCCGAGCAGATTAGGTTGTCATCAGATCGCGGTGGCAGTGTCAGATGTCAGGGTTAACTCACGTGAACCTCTGCTTTTGCTCGCGGTTTTCATTTTGAACTTTTGCAGGCTTAATTACCGAATTGTTCGAAGCGTGATAGACACAGATTGAGAGGGATAAGTAGATAAATGTAAATTTGATGCAATGGCCAAAAATATTTAACAAAAATATTTCGAATATCATGCGCTAGCTGTGTACTCGTACAGCTGCTCAGTCCTGACCCAGCCTACGCTGGTACCCCATCTCTATCTGCGTGCCTTGTTCAAGGGGCACAGATTATCTCATAGAGTTGGGGCTCGAACCCACGACCTTCCAGTCCGGTCCTCTGGAGCCAAGTAGACTTCTAGAAGGTGCCCCCGATGTGTAAGGTAAATATTTTTAAGTGTCTGTTCTAGGGACAACTGGTACAGACGCTTGACTGGTCTGTACCAAAGCCAAGTCGTTCTCGTGTATATTTTGTGTTAATTGTACCGAATTACTAAATGCATTCACTAGCTTACTACAAGTAGCACGAAGTGTATTACCTGGGTTGTATTTACATTATATAAAGAAAATGAATAAATTGTTTCAGAAGCAATATTGCTGGGACAAGATCGAGAAAGTGGATAGTTATCTAAAATAAAATTTTTCTTTCCGATATGTATCGTAATTAAAGTATTCGACAAGTTGCAGCTTGGAATGTCGAATTTAGCTTCAATGTTCAAAGCAGTAATGAATCATGTGCGAGCTGAATAATATTATCCTCTTCTCGGACCCCTGTTCACTACTGGCACTGAAAAAATAGAAAAAATACATGCCAACCGGAATATTTCTTCTTCAATTCCTCGTCACATTCAAAATCGAATGTTCCAGCAAAATTTCGAATCCCCAAATCCCAAAACCGGTCCGCCTACGCTGCCGAAGCCGAGGCCTTCATTTAATTCCCAAGACGGGCAGGTTTGGCATGGAAAAAATGCCCCCCTATATTCCGCTGCGTAGACGAGAGCCGAGTAAAAATGGGAAGAGAAGAGGCGCCATGCAAGGAACTAAAGGGAGAAAATAGAATGACGGATAGAGCGGCCACTCACTCGCCTTCAAAATATGAACTTCGCTTCATTTGCCCTGCCCCATTGCTGGTTGGGGAGCTGACAAATTTAAGAATTTCCCCCCAGCAATAAGGCAAATAAGCTCGGGAAGTCGCCCCGGCTAACTAGGTGCCAGGCGCGACCGCCCAATCTGCCAATTTTCTCCCTGGCCTTCTCTCTGAGGGATGACAAATTGAGGCCTATAGAGATTAGCATCCAGATTAAGAGCTAGTCTGAGCCTGGGCACCCAATAAGATGAAATAATTTCTAAGAGTCGAATTTGAGCATTTTGAACCAGCTAGTCTGTCAAAAGGGCGTAAAACTCGATGTACTCTAGCTATATAGTTTGAATGTGGGTACTCAGAGACTGTGCCAACATGTACACACAGACCGCACTCTCACACAGTATGTACATCTGTCCCCCAGTCATTGTGGGTACTCAGTGTTTATATGTACACACAGCCGCACTCTCCACACACAGGGTGTACATCTGTCCCCCAGTCATTGTGGGTACTCAGTGTTAATATGTACACACAGCCGCACTCTCACACACACAGGGGTGTACATCTGTCCCCCAGTCATTGGTGGGTACTCAGTGTTAATATGTACACACAGCCGCACTCTCACACACACAGGGTGTACATCTGTCCCCCTGTCATTGTGGGCACTCAGTGTTAATATGTACACACAGCCGCACTCTCACACACACAGGGTGTACATCTGTCCCCCTGTCATTGTGGGCACTCAGTGTAAGAGTAGGATTTTCTCCCATTTTTCCCACAAATATTTACAGGAAATACATTCGACTGCAAACTCCGAGTTCGCTCAGTTCCTGAACGGATTTAAGAATCAAGATACAGACAGAATTGTGAATGTTATTAGGCAACTAGCAAACAAAAGCTACGAGTAGGCATATTTTATCGCTTCCCCATAATTAATATCCTGCTCAGCTACCGCGCCGGGCTATTGAGTAAGACAGCAAGGCAGCCGCTTACAGCCACGCCCGTAACTGTCGCGCAAAAATAGCCAGACTAAAAGCAATGCTTGAGAAAAAAAGATAACGGCGACAGAGAGTGGGAGAAGGAAACGGGTGGTACTTTGGACTCCACTTCCCCGCCAGCTCGGACCAATCTCGAGGCTTCTCTGCCGCCTCTCTGCCCCTTTACTATTCGATTAGGAGAGGAAGTTAAAGTTAGATTTGGGTTAGATTTCTTACACAACTGTTTGCCGAATGATTTCTGCTTGTTGCCAGCCTTCATCTCCAACTGCTCACTCACTGCTCACGAATCGAATCACCGAAAAAGGTTACTCAAATCGCGTTCGGAGAAGCGCAGCGCCAAGCCGGCGGGCCCAAACGCGTCGTCGGCTGGAGCGACTGGCAGCGCCCAGGCCGAAGAGCGGCAACCGGAGCAGCAGCTGGGCGGGCGGCATGGGCTGCGGCCCGTCCTCAACAGACGACAGAGCCGCCGCCGCCGTGGACAAGGACACGGCCAAGGCCTCCGCCGGGGAGATCAGCAATCAAATCGGCCGTGCTCATCCAGAAATGGTACCGGCGCTACAAGGCCAGGCTGGAGGCCAGACGACGGGCTACTTGGATGATCTACCAAAGCATCGAATATTCTAGCGAGTCCAGCCAGCTGCATCTTTACAATTTCTTCAACGACATGCTCAGCTTGGCTCAAGCCGGAGTCGCCAACACCGCCGAAGGATTTCAACAGCCGTTGAGAGCTTCCGGCGGTCATCGACGATTTACTGAACGGCTTCGACAGCTGAGCCAGGAAGAGGAGGACAGAGAACTGCTCGAATCTGACCAGCTTTGCCGATTTGTCCGTGGAGAAAAAGCTACCGGGGGCCTCATCTAACCTTCCCGTTGAGCGCTAGTCACGTGCAACTAATGATTGACAGTTTCCGCCAGGGTGGTCAGCTGCATCCCCGATACCTGCTGCAGCTGCTGCACGAGACTCGGCTGGCGTTCCGCGCCAAACCGAATGTCCACCTGGCCAGCACGAGTATTTCCCGTCAGATGACAGTGATCGGCGACTTGCACGGCAAGCTGGACGATCTGCTAATCGTATTGTACAAAAACGGCCTGCCGGACGTCACCAATCCTTATGTGTTCAACGGCGACTTTGTTGACCGCGGGCCCCAACTCGGTGGAGGTGGGCCGCCCTGCTGTTCGCCTGCCAGCTGGTATGGCCAGACGTCAGTGTACATCAACCGGGGCAATCACGAAGATCACGTGATGAACTGTCGCTACGGATTTATCAAGGAGGTGCAGACAAAGTATAGGCATTCTGCTAGCAAAATTGTCCGACTATTTGCCGAAGTGTTCTCTTGGATGCCGCTGGCTACGGTAAGCTACAAATTAAAAGCGTCAAATTTAGTATTCTCAGTAAGAATTAAAAAATCTTCTTACCTTTCCTGAATATCTCGCAGCTTGATCGACGATCGAATCCTCGTGGCTCACGGCGGCGTCTCCGACAAGCTCGACCTTGAACTGCTCCGACGCCTCGACCGGCACAGATACTTATCGGCGCTGAGGCCGCCCGGAGCCGACGGCGAGAAGGTCGACTATCTGGAATGGCGCACAAGTCCTCGACCTGCTCTGGAGCGACCCGAAGCCGCAGCCGGGCTGCCGGCCGAACACATTCCCGCGGGCGGTGGCTGCTACTTTGGCCCGGACGTCAGCGAGAGTTTCCTGCGCCAGAAATCAGCTTACACTGCTGGTCCGCTCGCACGAGTGCAAAACCCGGACGGCTGGGAAGTTCTGCCACGACGGCGCCGTCCTCACCGTGTTTCTCCGGCGTCCAACTATTATGAGGTCGGCAGCAACAAAGGCGCCTACGTGAATTCGACAACTCGGGAAGCCGCACATCGTCCAGTACATGGCCAGCCGGTCCCGGAAACTGCCATTCGGTCGGCGGCTGTCCGCGGTGGAGGAGGGCGCAGTGAAAGGTCTCAGGGCTCGTGTGCTGGCCTCTAAGAGCGACCTAGTGGAGGCGTTTCAACGGTTTGATCCGGGCAGGACGGGCGCGAAATTCGGCCTGGCTGAAGTGGTGCCAGGTTGGTGCGGGG
>CATNEM010000376.1:40000-145418 GCA_950096795.1 Macrostomum cliftonense | reverse complement strand
CATGTGACTGTTCTCCCTGTGTGAGTCAGGCTTCTATTTTTAGCCTATGACATATGACTGTACTTTGCTGCCTATCTATTCTGTGTCATGATACTATTTTTAGCCTATGATTCATTGTACTCATGAGTCACATTGCCTAATTTGGTAATTCTCCCTATTTTTGTTCTCTAAGGAAAGCATGTGCTCACCTTTAGTCTGCAAGACCCCTGAAGGGGATTTTTCACAGCTTTTAGGTTTCCTTGTCTGCCTTTGTTTGTGAGTTAGCGTTTGTTGTCATATTGTTGAACCTTAATAAATAATACGAAATGGAAGATCAGCGACTTAAAGATAGCAACTACAAAGTTCCAAGTCTTCTTCTTTTGGCAATCTCAGTCAGCTCAGCCGATTGCAATGACAAGCCCAGAGATCCCTGGTGGCAGCATCTGCTACTTGGAGATTAGATTTTCAATTAAAGTTGTACATCTCGCTACTAACCCCATGTCAAAGTTCTCAAAACCCTGCCCATCTAAGAAGGAGAACTGAAAACACAATAATGCCATTGCTAAAGTATATAAAGAGCCTGGCTTGCAGCATCAATCTTAGTAGTTGCTTACAATTTACTTAATGTACACAATGCAAACAAGTAAGCTATCAGTCATACATGCGCAACACCTGGCCGACCCGGCCGAATCGGCTGGGTGACAGGCCTGCCAAGCAAGGGACATCGCAAAATTGCCGATGCAAGTCAAAAAATCGCTGATGTAAGTCACAAAATTGGTGAAAAACGAGGGGGTAAGTCGCAAAATGGAGAAGAATTGGGAAGATTCAGGCAAGAATCGTTTGCGGGACCTTTTTTTTGTTCCTTCGAAATTTTTGGCCAACTAAGTCGCAAATTTTTCCACTGATGACCTATGTCACACTTACACTGAACAACGTTGCACTTTTGGTCAGAAACAATGTTGCACTTGCACTAAATAATGTTGCACTGGCCGGGTAAGATTCAGGAGGTTGCGCATGTATGCTATCAGTGCACTAGGAGATAAAGTAGAACAAATTGTAAAAGATGCATTTAACTACTTTTTGGAATATGCCCAACCCCTATAGATATCAAAGCTAATATTGCAGTCAAAACATTGTCTCTGTATCTCTGACACTGCTTGCACCAAGTGTTGATCAAAGCGACATTAATATCTATCTGCTGGAGCCACTAAAAAAATTGTTTCACAAAACAAAGATTGGTCTTGGAAGCGATTTAACAAAAGTTAGAAATTCTAGAGCTCTCTCTACTCTAGCCAATTCAAACCCACTGGTTGCAGATAGATTCAATTGTCAATTGGCTTCTTGCTATGTGGCTTGGCTTGGAGTGCTTTAGCCAAGTACCAGAAGATTCCAACAACAACATGGAGAATAAGCAACAACTAAAATGCATAAAGCTTGCTAAAAAAAACAAGACCATACTTCTGAAGCTACAATTTTGCAATGATGCCCTGCAGCAATGCAAGAAGTTTGAACTGCATTTTTAGAAGAATGAACCTTTGATCCATGTCCTCTTCTAGAAAATAGATAACCTGCTAAAGTCTGTTCTAGTTTACTTTGTTACAAAGGAAGCTATGGAAGGCAAAGCTATGGAAGACAAGAAATCATTCCAACCACCTTCCAAACAAGCAGGTAATTGTTGGCAACCTGTTGCTATTCTGAAGTGTTTTTGACCTTTGTTGTTACCAAGAAACACTATAGAGTAGCATCTTTAGTTTCAATAGTGGTGTTAGTCTAGCTTCTCTTAAGGAAGCCAGAGACTTATATATAAAACTTATCAAAAGACTGTTGCTCTATTTTCCAATTGGAAATCAAAAAAGATGCAGCTACTACTAAGTCTTGCCTTTCTTGATCCTCGACCTAGCATTTGAGCTAGAATGTTATTTAAAAAATATTGTCACTGTTGAGAATGTTACACTAATAGTAATTGCAAAAGAGGATATTGCCCCCATTGCAGCAGAAGCTTGGTAGTTGAAGATTGACAACCAAATGAATTCATTTGACACTACATTTTCTAAGGATAGAAACATTGTAATTATCTAATTACATGCTAGCAAAATATCTTCCTATAAAGATTTGAACAAATTGGCTCTTTCTTTGATTTTCCTGCACCATGGAATTATGGACACAGAGTGCCACTTAAAGTTTCTAATGTTAAATTTGACCAATGAGTACAATTGCCTGCAGGAAGAAATGCTGCACACCATGATAGTACTAAAGCTAGCAATTTCAAGTCCAGGTCTCAGTAGCTATATTTATAATTGCTAACTTGCTTATTAAGAGTAGCTTACTTAGCATAAAGTAATTACCATAAGAAGCTAGAGCAACAACAGAAGTAATAAGAAGCTAAAAAAACCAAAAGACCTAGCAGGCAACAGATGCAACAAAGCTTGCATAGTATTTATTGGAAGGAAGTTGGCACTTGGAAATAGTGATAAAGCAAGAAAACCAGCTACAAGATCTAATACAGACAATTGCTAAGAAGTATAGGGAAGACGGAAGTTCTATGTTTACTAAGTAGTACTAAGAAAGATATATAGACAATTGTAAAAAAGCAAGACATTTTGTAGAAGTATTAAATCTTGCTATAGATAGAGACTCCCACTTAAGTAAGTCCCAGTACAAGAAGTCAAGCATGCAAAAAAGTAGCTATTAGTACTAACTTAGCATCTGACCTAATAATGCAAGGTAGTAAAAAGAAGATAGGTTGGCTCTAAATTAGTAGCTATTTTTTATAACTGTGAACTAAGAACTATGTAAATAATGAAATAAGAACTATATGAAGTAAATTATAAACAGTCTTATTTTTTCCTTATGTCTATTGACTCTTCATTGCTATAATGAATAAAAGCAAATTTGGTAATTATATTTTTTAATGATAAGAAAAATTAGACAACACAAATGTATAAGTTTATCATTTTTTGTTAATTTTGTCCAATCCATGTATAGGCACAACCTTGGGAATCACTTGGCCATTTCCATTGGCAACATACACATATAGTTGCAATTGGTTTATTATTGTTACATGATAGCAATTTTGTCCAATAGTGACTTATCCAGCAATCCTTTACTTTTGTTTGGTAAATTATTCTGAGTTTTGAATTGGTACTACCAAGTCAAATTATGCTAGAAAATATGTCTAGGTTTGTAAAGTCACAGGAAGGCCAAGGGTACAAGGAAATATGTCTGTGGACAAGTGCCAATCATTTAGCACTACATCCTACTTATCATGCGCATTATATTATAGGCTTCCAGTCACTTTGGCAACAGGACATTTTGGCGACAGTCACTTTGGTGACAGGACATTTTGGCGACAGTCACTTTGGCAATGATTTGACAGTTGCTTCGGCGAAAATATATGTGACATTTTTGCGTTACGTTCGTGGATTGTGGATCATATCAGTGAGCAATCTAGGATATACATGTATCAGTTGATGAATGACGAATTGACGAATGGACTTTAATTGAATCAAGTAATTACTCTCCTGTACATGTATTTGTGTTGAATGTACATTCCATCATGAGTGCAGTGCAGTGAATTTGCAGCCTATTTTGCCATCTTAGTTAAGTCCAGCACCTACAATTGTGTGGAGAGCAGGTTGTGCATATAGCAATTAAAGTGAGAGAGAATTTGAGAGTGCATTCTCAGAGCCCAGGCCCATGTACTGAGCCTGTGAATTGAGCAAATTAAGAGAGTGTGGATCAATATATATGAAGTTGGAGTGGGGCAAATCATATAAATTTCCATGTTTAGCGAATACAAATTTTAGTATTTGTGGATGTGAATGTGTCAACGCGTACACATAAGAATGAATATTGACAATTGTGTTGCATGTGATCAAGTTGTGCGTCAAAGACAGGAAGGACTTTTGTGCAACAATTGCAGTCGATAGCAACATCGAAAATGTGGCAGTGGTGTCAGCAGGATGCAGTATTGCCAACTTTTGAATATTTAAATTTTGATTTTACTTGCACTCTTTGCCAAGGTGGAGTTGGCCAACAGCAGGCAGACAATCCACAGCCTGCAGTGCATCAGCAGGCAGATGATCCACAGCCTGCAGCATATCAGCAGGCAGACAATCCATAGCAGGACATAATGGATGTTGATGATCCTGACAGTGTCGCTATTGTACTTCAGGATCCATTGCCTTAACAACATTTGCTTCAGACTGTTCAAGCATTTGAATTTGAAATTGAAATTGAATTTGAAATTATCAAAGCTGGATCAACAAAAAAAAGCCTGTTCTAATAGCCAATGCACAATACATGTTCTTCATTAGTCGAAGCAGAAGCGAGACTATGTACTGGCGCTGTTCAACAAGAAATGTTCAATTAAGTCTGCTGTGCTACAGTTATTTAGCATGGCAACAATTTTTCAAAAGGTCTGTCTTCTCATTGTCATGCTCCTCACAGCAACCCTGCAGAGCGGGTACAGCAGCACATGGCGAATTGCAATTGCAATTGCAAATTTGCAGCGCTAGTCAATTTCAGGTAATGAATGTTTTTGCCATTCAGTCTCTCAAGTTTTAAGTTTGCATTCAATGAGTCTATACTTTTAACCGTACCTTTACTATAGGCATCAGGGTTACTGGTGCCAGAAAACTTAGCATGTGCAGCTAATTGAGGGCGGCAAAAGCAACATCCACTAGAGCCAGAGCATGTTGGGTTTCTATTATCTGAGGACGCCCTACCACAGGAATTTTTGCAAATTGACATCAATGAACACGGTCAATGGCATCTAATTTTTGCCACTGCTGCACAGCTTTCCCTTTTGGATGGAGCACCCTGCTAGTTTTTGGATAGAACTTTCTCCATTGTCCATCAGCCATTTATTCAATTGTATTCTATTCATGCATTTATTCTTGGGCACAATGGTGCAATGAAGCAGGTGCCAGTAGCATTTATCCTTATGTCAGGACACAAGCAATTGGACTATAAGAAGGTGCTTTGTGCAATCAAAAGTCTTCTTCCTAATGCTAGGTAAATTGGTATTGTAAATTTGTATTTGTATTTATGTATTTTTACATGCCTTACCTGTGAAACCTTACGCAGTCCACGCGGCGTTGTCCTTGACTTTGAAGCAGCTATGTGGCAAGCCATTAGGATTGTTTTTCCTAATGCGACTGTCCATGGCTGCATTTTCCACTTTACACAAGCTATCTGGCAAAAAATTCAGTTGCTAGGGCTCCAACAGTTATACAAGAATGACGAAGGCACGGAGTGCTTCTGCCGAAAGTTAATGGCCTTGCCATTCCTTCCCAGTGACAAAATCTGCAACGCTTTTTAAGGAATTGAGATCTTCCATCAATGAACATGATCAGCCGCTGCTGCACGCATTGTGAAATTATTTCCATGTATGTTCATAATAATCAACTTTACCTAACAGTCTACAGTTACGTCGATTCAATTCTAAAAATATGCTACTTCATTTCACTAGGCAACTTGGTTGACCAGTTCAGTCTGGACTATATCTGAGCTGAGCGCCTATGGATGTGCCATCTGTACAAACAATGACTGCGAAGGATGGCACCATTGTCTCAACCACCGAGCGCAACGAAACGGATTACAGTTTTACCTGCTGGTGCATCTACTTTTTCAAGAAAGCTACCTAGTGTCTGTCAACATTCAACTGCTGATGCATGGAGCAATATGCTGACGCCAGCAAAAGGACCAGCGACGCCGGCAGGAAAATTTTTTCAAGCTCTGGAAGCAGTTCCGACAAGGTGATAGGACAACTCTGCAGCTTCTGGACGCATGCAGTTGACTGAATGCACCATAATTCTGATCTGACTGTAGACACTGACCCGACTGACTTCATGGGTCATATAAGATTCTCCATTTTATTATCCCAACTGTTTTATCATTGCAAACTTTTATCATTCAATTCAGACATATTTGTTCGAAATGAAACATTTGATTCAGATATATTTGTTTGAAATGAAACATTCAATTTAGACATATTTGTTCGAAATAAAACATTCAATTTATATATATTTGTTCAAAATAAAAAAGTGACTATACTCCTGCTTTTCGCCGATATTGCCTTTTGCTGTTGCCAAAAAGGTAGGTAGCTCTTGCTTTGTCACCGAAGTGTCTTGTCACCGAAGTGGATGGCACCCATATTATATATGTAACTAGGCCTAGTATTAGAAACAGCTAGGTGATTTGAATAGTTGCATATGGATGGTCCAATCTAGCAATATATTTAGTCTTGATGCATAACAAAATAAAATTCTGAAGTAGTAATACTAGTGCTAACACAAACTTTATATTATTTTATATATGATATATTATAAAGCCTGTATTAGATTTTCATCCATAATAAAAATTGGTGTCAACTTATTCTAGGCCTAATAGAACTAACTAACTAACTGCTTTGGCTAAAGGATAGAAGAGCTTAAAGGCTGTAGCAGGTCTAATAGGCAAATGATTTTCCTAAAAGTTGCATAAGTCTATTTATTTTCAATAAAAAATTTAACCTGGCTTAACCTATTTTATCCTAATAATTGGCCTAAAGGCTAATCAACTTAACTAAGGACAGCGCTCATCAAGTTTGGAGTGCTGATGCTTTTTAGTCATTTTTGAGCATCTCTGACACTATGTGAATGTGATCAACCCTTGCTGAAGAGTGTTACTCCTTCCTTGGCCTACAAATTTAATTCAAAAAAATTAAAAGAGATAGCTGAACAGAAACCCTTTGTCCATTTAAGAAAAGAAAATATATTTTAACCCAAAATGTATAATTTTTTTTATTTCTAAATATTTTTGCATACTTGATTACAATAAAAGGGCCAATTTAGGTTGAAGAGCACAAGCTAGCAAGCCAAATTATTTCTTTGAAACCTGACCTTGGAGATACCTATTTTTTAGCGAAAAAAATCACAATGCGGAAAAATTGTTTGATTATCATTTAAATTTAAATCCTGCTTTTAAACACACAGGAACATATTTATTTTTTTGCAAATCTTTATACGATTTAAAATTAAAATTTGGCAGGCCTGGCCTGACCTGGATATTCCGCCAACGGGCAACGGCTGATGCATTTATGCGGATTAAAAACTTTATCGAATTCAGTGCATATTTTATTTTTAGTTTTCTGCTATCTTTAGGCCTTTATTTGTTAAAGAGCAAGAATAAATTATTTTAGGACGTACATTTAAAAATATTTTGTTTCAGCATGCTACTGTTTAACATTTAACTTTCTAAGAAATACTTATTACAAATGACGAAATTATCAAGGATCAAAAAGCGACGTCGCTATGACCGCTTGGCCGCCACAAGCTAGTTATATATTTTTTGATTTGCATTTAAAAATGAAAATCTGTAAATGACTCTAGTTTTTACCAAAAGTGAAGTTCAAAAATAGCAAACTAGATAGTCTACAGCTTATGCAATAGAATCCATTTACTGTTCATATGACATGATTTTGTAATACAAGCTGTATTCAATATTGACATTGTATTCCCTTATTTTTAAATGGCCTTTAAACGTAGCATTAAACGTGCATGTATATAAGCAGAAATTTGAAAAAGGACCAACTAAAGTATAATATTTAAGTCATGGATATAGAACAGAACTATGTAGCTTTATTAATGCTATACTACAATGCCTTTGTTTGATAGTCAATAGTAGACTGGGTTTATTTTTTTGCTGGGCACAGGGTGCGAAATCGCATCATGTTCCTAATTTTAGGATGCGATTTCAGGGTTTGGGATGCAATTTTTTAAAAGACTTATTAAAGAGGTCTTTTATTGTGAAGAATTAAAAAAATCTGGATGCAAAATTGCATCCTATATCAAATTTCAGGATGCGATTTTCAAAGTCAAGATGCTATAGCATCCCTATAGCACAAAAAATAAACCCAGATAGTAAAACAAATGCAATGATGAAAAAATATTAAATAATAAATGATAAATAATACTGCACCATAGTATTTGTATAAGGATGTTCCATAAGTACTTATACATGCTGCTCAAAAACTTTTCAATAGATTTTTATAAGTTTAGTTGTCGTGTTGTTTGTAAAGCAAGAAAGTTATTTAACCAGTTTATTGAAAGTGCTATGATTTATAAGCTTTGCAAGAACATGAGGTATTGGGGGAAGGGCGCCACAATAGTAGGCCCTAGCATGGAGTCACGAGTACATAGCTGAGTACAGTACATTAGGGGGAGAAAGCATGGGGGCGAGACACTGATGCAATGGATAAGGGCTAACAGCCAACGCACGTAAATTAGTCAGTAAAGGAGCTCAGTACTCCGGCAACACATTAGTATTATTAGAAGGCAGCTTTATCATGGCAGTGCTTGTTCTCAGGGTCCTATGCCAATAAGCCCAATTTTATCTGCATGGCACTATGCCAATAATGCCCAGTTTATTTGCATAGAAATATGTTAAAATGAGGCTACTATATCACTATCTGCTGTGCCTATAATGCCTGGCCTATTTGCATGGCAATGTCTTTATATCTTTATAATCAAAGAAGTATAAAAAAACAATAAAAGTAATTAATACATAATATAACAAATTGCTTCGTTGCACTCTGCAATAATTTTTAAAGGACAATTTAAGTAACTTTAGTATAACTTTAAGTAGTCTATGGTGCATAAATGCACAGTATATGCTTATATATATGTGCATATTGCATAAACATCTATTAAGGGCAACTTTTGTTTTTAAACTCTCAAAAATTTAACTTATAAAACTGCATAAATTGCTGCAACTGCCACTAAATAAACTATATTAGAAGACCCCTAGATTTCAACAAATAAGCCAGGCATTATTGGCCCAATGTTATATTGTAAAACTGGGATTATTGACATAGTAAACAGCAATATTTTAGTCCCATTCAAACATATTGCTATGCAAATCAGCCAGGCATCTAGGTTTATATTTTTGCTAGGTATAGGATGCAAAATTGCATTATATTCTTAATTTTAGGATGCAATTTCAGGGTTTGGGATACAATTTTAAAAAGTCTCATTTAAGAGGTCTTTTATTTTGAAGAATTAAAAAAATCTAGATGCAAAATTGCATTCTATATCAAATTTCAGTATATAATTCTCAAAGTAAAGATGCAATGCAATGGATATGCAATCAAAGGAAAGATAGTATGCTGCAATCTTCACTCTTTGGAAGCTTGGAAAGAAGTACTTGGAAGTTCATGCCAATTTGCTCACTATTCATGGTGAAAGTACAATGCAAGTCCTATATATGATAACAGGGTCCAGATTGATAAAGAAGTTCATTACATTTAGCTACATGTTCTCCTTTGATAGCTATATGCAGAGGCAATTGAAAGCATGCTCACTTAATAGACAAAATGCATCAACTTAACTGGCAACTATGCTGAGAAGGTTTCTATGCCTACCTAGAACAAGTAAACTAAGCAACCTATGTTCCTGAATGCATTTCTGTGTTTCTGTTTCTATCAATTTCTGTTGAAATTCTTGTTTTCTCTTGTGATCCCTCAGTAGATATTGCTCTGTAACTTTTGAAATAGTCCATTAAATTAAATAATTCTTGCCATAGTCTTGCATAAAAAGATAGAATGATAGAGCTGCTTTCCAATGACACCTAGCTAGTGAGAATCTGTTAAGTAGTTTTTAAGCAGCATGCAAAAGTATTTAAGTATTATGGGATATCCCTTGTAGTATATATCTTAATTTGTTTTCCTATACATGGGTTATATTCTTATTACTAGACATAAATAATACCACACAATCAACTATATAGCCTTTAGATATAGATTTTTCGTTTGATAGTGTATGCACATTTTGTAGAAAACCTTGTCCTATAGTATCATTGGCCTAGTTTGAGCATAATTGGCTTCAAGCTTGACAAAATCCTTATTAGTGATAACTTGTTATCCAGTCAATTCCTAATATAATTGTCAAATACCCATATCCTATACTTAATATTTCACAGCTATGAGCTTAAAGCAGTTGTTATAACAGTATTTTGACTAGAAAGATAATCTTTAATTCTTATTATTGTAATTTCATTAGCTTATTGCCTAAATTATATATTAGAAATATTAAAAGATGCTATTTAATTTTTAATATATCTTCAGATTATGAGTAATGATAATTAACATTGTTGCTGTTTTCCCAAATATTTGCTATATCTTGTAATTTACTAAATCTTTTTTTGTTTTGCCATTTGTGTCATTACCTTAACAGTAAAAATTTTGTTTCAGCTCTAACAAATTCATTAAGAAACTTGCTCTCAAATTCATATCAAAATGTCTGACCCAGCCGTCATAGCCGAGGATGATGGCGAATCTCGCGCCGTTCTCGTTCAGTTCGTCAGCGAGACTGGCGAGGAAGCCGGTGCGCCGCTGCAGGTGCTTCTGGGCTCCACCGTGGCCGATCTGAAAGCCACGCTTGACGCTCAGCTGCTGGCTCGAGGTGGCGACTATGATGATCAAGTTATCTACAGGTGAGTTGGGAGTGATACCCGATCCTGAAGCAATGCTGAGCTGATTGCCTTGCTCAAGGGCACAAATTGTCTCCTAGAGTTAGGACTCGAACCCGAGACCTTCTGGTCTTAATTTTTGAAAACCTAATTACTGGACTAAAACTCCTCAGAAATCAGAAAATCTCAGAGATAACATTATGGGACTAAATAATTTAGCATCAATTTTTTGGGATCACAATCCTGATTGCCGACTTTGTCCACCTTTGTCGCCAAGATTTTTCGTAGACGACACCGAGGTGGCCGCCAGCCTATCGGGCGCCGTTGACTGCGGTCGGGTGCCTGAACGCCTGCTCCGCATTGTGTACCAACCGCAGGCTCTGTTTCGCGTACGTCCGGTGACTCGCTGCACCTCCAGCTTGCCGGGCCACTCGGAGGCCGTGTTGTCCGCTGCCTTCTCGCCAGATAGTCGGCATCTGGCCAGCGGTTCGGGTGATGCAACCGTCCGATTCTGGGATCTGTCAACTGAGACGCCGTTCCAGTCGTGCCGGGGCCACAAGCACTGGGTGCTGTGCATCGCCTGGTCGCCAGACGGTCGAAAATTGGCTAGCGCGTGCAAGCGCGGCCAGATCTGCCTGTGGTGCCCGGACACTGGCAAACAGATTGGCCGGCCGTTAGTTAGGCACTCTCAGTGGGTGACCAGTTTGGCCTGGCGACCGTTGCATTTGGATGCCGAATGTCGTTTGTTAGCCTCGGCGTCTAAGGATTGCACCGTGATACTGTGGGACACCATTGTTGGCCAGGTTAGCCGGGTTATTAGCGGCCACGAGCAGGCGGTCACTCAGGTGAGTTTAATCTGATTAGGTTTTCAAATATGGATTACGTGTCGTCTCTGATTACATAACGTCTGATCTTGCGCGTCTCAAACACTAGATAGACAGTTGATGCTCGTGTGCTGATCTTGCACGTCTCAAACACTAGATAGACAGTTGATGCTCGTGTGCTGATCTTGAACGTCTCTTACACTAGATAGACAGTTGATGCTCGTGTGCTGATCTTGAACGTCTCTTACACTTAGACAGTTGATGCTCGTGTGCTGATTTTGCACGTCTCAAACACTAGATAGATAGACAGTTGATGCTCGTGTGCTGATCTTGCACGTCTCAAACACTAGATAGACAGTTGATGCTCGTGTGCTGATCTTGCACGTCTCAAACACTATATAGACAGTTGATGCTCGTGTGCTGATCTTGCACGTCTCAAACACTAGATAGACAGTTGATGCTCGTGTGCTGATCTTGCACGTCTCAAACACTATATAGACAGTTGATGCTCGTGTGCTGATCTTGCACGTCTCAAACACTATATAGACAGTTGATGCTCGTGTGCTGATCTTGCACGTCTCAAACACTATATAGACAGTTGATGCTCGTGTGCTGATCTTGCACGTCTCAAACACTAGATAGATAGACAGTTGATGCTCGTGTGCTGATCTTGCACGTCTCAAACACTAGATAGATAGACAGTTGATGCTCGTGTGCTGATCTTGCACGTCTCTGCCACATGCTTATTTAATGTAAACGTCCAGGTCCGCTGGGGCGGTACGGATCTGCTGTACACGGGCAGCCGGGATCGTACGGTGCGAGTTTGGCGAGCTGAAGACGGCGCCCTGTGCCGCACCCTTCAGCAGCACGCGCACTGGGTGAACACCCTGGCGCTCAGCACCGACTACGCCATGCGGCTGGGCGCCAATGAGCCGGGCAAACCGGCGCCAGAACTTGACGCGCCAAGATCTGAACTGTGCGAACGGGCTAGGCGAGTCTACGAGGCTGCCAGGTCTGTGGTTTTAAATAGAATCAAAGTTTTGTTGATTTCTCATGCTTAAGCTCCTGACAATGGGTCAGGTGATCGCTTGCGTAATGCGTACATGCCGATCAAATTCAATTCTCTCAGTGATTTATTGTTGGCTATAAGTCTAGAAATAGATTCCTGATTCTCATAGTTCAGAATCCCGATCTCACAGCTCAAATTCCCAATCTCATAGCTCAGATTCCCAATCTCATAGCTCAGATTCCCAATCTCATAGCTCAGATTCCCGATCTCATAACTCAGATTCCCAATCTCATAGCTCAGATTCCCGATCTCACAGCTCAGATTCCCGATCTCATTGTTCAGATTCCCAATCTCACAGCTCAGATCTCGATCTAAAATCTCAGATTCCCAATCTTATAGCTCAGATTCCCGATCTCACAGCTCAGATTCCCGATCTCATAGCTCAGATTCCCGATCTCACAGCTCAGATTCCCGATCTCATTGTTCAGATTCCCAATCTCATAGCTCAGATTCCCAATCTCATAGCTCAGATTCCCGATCTCATTGTTCAGATTCCCAATCTCACAGCTCAGATCTCGATCTAAAATCTCAGATTCCCAATCTTATAGCTCAGATTCCCGATCTCACAGCTCAGATTCCCGATCTCATAGCTCAGATTCCCGATCTCACAGCTCAGATTCCCGATCTCATTGTTCAGATTCCCAATCTCATAGCTCAGATTCCCAATCTCATAGCTCAGATTCCCGATCTCATTGTTCAGATTCCCAATCTCATAGCTCAGATTCCCGATCTCATTGTTCAGATTCTCAATCTCATAGCTCAGATTCCCGATCTCACAGCTCAGATTCCCGATCTCACAGCTCAGATTCCCGATCTTACACCTCAGATTCCTAATCTCACAGCTCAGATCTCGATCTAAAATCTCAGATTCCCAATCTTATAGCTCAGATTCCCGATCTCACAGCTCAGATTCCCGATCTCACAGCTCAGATTCCCAATCTCATAGCTCAGATTCCCGATCTCATAGCTCAGATCTCGATCTAAAATCTCAGATTCCCAATCTTATAGCTCAGATTCCCAATCTCATAGCTCAGATTCCCGATCTCACAGCTCAGATTCCCGATCTCACAGCTCAGATTCCCAATCTCACAGCTCAGATTCCCGATCTCACAGCTCAGATTCCCGATCTCATAGCTCAGATTCCCGATCTCATAGCTCAGATCTCGATCTAAAATCTCAGATCTCAGATTCCCAATCTCATAGCTCAGATTCCCAATCTCATAGCTCAGATTCCCAATCTCATAGCTCAGATTCCCAATCTCATACCCCAGATTCCCAATCTCACAGCTCAGATTCCCCATCTCATAGCTCAGGTTCAGTAGATCAAAGCTGGCATTCCCAATCCCACAACTCAGTCTCTCAATGCAGTGGCCCGAATCCACCCAAAGCCGACCCCCCTCCCCTCCGCACCAACCAATTCCCCAGGCGCGACCAGCCCGAACGCCTCGTATCGGGCAGCGACGACTTCACGCTGACGCTGTGGACGCCCGAGACGGACAAACGTCCGGTGGCCCGCCTGACCGGCCACCTCCAGCTAGTCAACGATGTCCGCTTCAGTCCGGACGGCCGCCTGCTAGCCAGCGCCAGTTTTGACAAATCTGTCCGCCTCTGGGACGGCCGAACTGGTCGATTTTTGGCTACCCTGCTAGGCCACGTTGGCCGGGTCTACCAGGTCGCCTGGTCGGCCGACAGCCGCCTGCTGGTATCCTCTAGCGCCGACAGCACGCTGAAACTGTGGGACATTGGCGCGGCTGGCGGTAGGAATCGATTGAAACCAATCAACGATTTGCCTGGCCACGCCGACGAGGTCTACGCTGTTGATTGGTCGCCAGACGGCCAGAAAGTGGCCAGCGGTGGCAAGGATCGCGAATTGAAACTCTGGAGAAATTGACGGCCATTGGTGGCTTCAGATGCGTCTTTATTGTTGCGTATTAGAGGCATTTTTTCAGTGCTTTCTGTTGCCTCCAACTATTTTGGTTAAATAATAAAATTTGCATTATTGAATGCATTTGCTTACTATTGCTGACAGTGCTCAGCGATTGGACAATCGTATTTTGTTCTTTTATTTTGCCTTTATCATAGACAATATTTATACACAGTATGGTTGATCTTCAGATGGTGTGAAAGTAGCTGGTTGATCTTCAGATGGTGTGAAAGTGGCTGGTTGATCTTCAGATGTTGTGAAAGTGGCTGGTTGATCTTCAGATGTTGTGAAAGTGGCTGGTTGATCTTCAGATGGTGTGAAAGTGGCTGGTTGATCTTCAGATGGTGTGAA
Organism: Macrostomum cliftonense; assembly: GCA_950096795.1. NCBI lineage: Eukaryota > Metazoa > Platyhelminthes > Macrostomidae > Macrostomum > Macrostomum cliftonense. The sequence goes on along the minus strand of CATNEM010000376.1, from coordinate 130,822 downwards.
AGTGGCTGGTTGATCTTCAGATGGTGTGAAAGTGGCTGGTTGATCTTCAGATGGTGTTAAAGTGGCTGGTTGATCTTCAGATGGTGTAAAAGTGGCTGGTTGATCTTCAGATAGTGTGAAAGTGGCTGGTTGATCTTCAGATGGTGTGAATGTGGCTGGTTGATCTTCAGATGGTGTGAAAGTGGCTGGTTGATCTTCAGATGGTGTGAAAGTGGCTGGTTGATCTTCAGATGGTGTGAAAGTGGCTGGTTGATCTTCAGATGGTGTGAAAGTGGCTGGTTGATCTTCAGATGGTGTTAAAGTGGCTGGTTGATCTTCAGATGGTGTAAAAGTGGCTGGTTGATCTTCAGATAGTGTGAAAGTGGCTGGTTGATCTTCAGATGGTGTGAATGTGGCTGGTTGATCTTCAGATGGTGTGAATGTGGCTGGTTGATCTTCAGATGGTGTGAAAGTGGCTGGTTGATCTTCAGATGGTGTGAAAGTGGCTGGTTGATCTTCAGATGGTGTGAATGTGGCTGGTTGATCTTCAGATGGTGTGAAAGTGGCTGGTTGATCTTCAGATGGTGTGAAAGTGGCTGGTTGATCTTCAGATGGTGTAAAAGTGGCTGGTTGATCTTCAGATGTTGTGAAAGTAGCTGGTTGATCTTCAGATGGTGTGAAAGTGGCTGGTTGATCTTCAGATGGTGTGAAAGTGGCTGGTTGATCTTCAGATGGTGTGAAAGTGGCTGGTTGATCTTCAGATGGTGTGAAAGTGGCTGGTTGATCTTCAGATGGTGTGAAAGTGGCTGGTTGATCTTCAGATGGTGTGAAAGTGGCTGGTTGATCTTCAGATGGTGTAAAAGTGGCTGGTTGAATTTCAGATGGTGTGAAAGTTGTGAAAGTGGCTGGTTGATCTTTAGATGGTGTGAAAGTGGCTGGTTGATCTTCAGATGTTGTGAAAGTAGCTGGTTGATCTTCAGATGGTGTGAAAGTGGCTGGTTGATCTTCAGATGGTGTGAAAGTGGCTGGTTGATCTTCAGATGGTGTAAAAGTGGCTGGTTGATCTTCAGATGTTGTGAAAGTAGCTGGTTGATCTTCAGATGGTGTGAAAGTGGCTGGTTGAATTTCAGATGTTACAACTTAACCTGAGGTCACGAAGACGGAAGATTTGTGTGTTACTCGTACTATTGAATGTGCACTTTATTTATTTGTGCTGCGGTTTCTTGGTCCGCCTCTCATTATCTCTTGGCTCTTCTTGAACCAAAGTCTCGCGATCTCCATAGCTGTATGGAGTTCGCGCCATAAACAAAATAAGTGGCTGTGTGCCCAAACAAATGCTTTGCAATATCAGTGTCTTTTTAGCTAACCACAACACTCTCCCAGGCTAACCAGGATTTCCCAAACGCTCGTACTGCAGCCGCTCGGGTGGATGTCGGTTCCGTTGGGGCCGTGCGTTGACTCCTGGGTCAGCGAGAGTGCTGTTGTTGTCCTTTTTATCCGACTTATGACTTTGGTCCTTGTTGTCGCCTACCACGTCGTGCTCACGCTTCTCACATTGTTCCTGCCGCATTTCCTCAAACTCGTCAGAACGAACTCTGTCCTTTAACTGCTCCATGTGGGCCATCTTCTCCACGCCAGAATCCGTCCGCACTTTAACGACTTTCTCAGACTGAGGATAATTTTCACAGATGACTCCTGGTTCGAAAAGTAAATCCTTTTCGTTGTAGTTCCTGATCCAGACGTCTCGCTGCAAATTGATGATAGGTGACTTTAACAATCGACCTCTCATGATCTCGGCCGGCGCCCGTCCTGTTGTCGGATGGACTCGATTCCGGTATTGGATCAGAAATCGGTCTACAGCTGTCTGCAGATCATCGGATTGTGAGCTCTGAGGTGATTTTTCAGTGTCCGCACAAACCTCTCCGCGATTCCGTTCGACTTCGGATGGTACGGCGGTGTCTTTACGTGTTTGCACCCAATATCTCGAAGCCACTCAGCCAATTCTCTAGAAGTGAACTGGGGTCCGTTGTCAGATACGATAGTTCCAGGCACACCTTCCTGCGCAAATGTGCGACGAAGTCTTTTGATTGTTTCAGATGCTATGGTCGTTTGCATTATGTGTACTTCTGGCCACTTCGAGAATGCATCAACCAGAACCAATGCGTATGCACCGTTTGTTAGCGGTCCGGCGAAATCCACGTGAACACGATTCCATCTGTCGATCTCGTCTGGCCATGACTGCCACTGAGGTCGGACGTAGTCCTTTGCCTTGCAACAGTCGCTGCACGCCCTGACGAAATTCTCAATGTCCTTATCGATGTTATTCCACCAAACCGTCTGTCGGGAAATTGACTTCATAGATTCCTTTCCCATATGACCTCGGTGAAGTTCTGCTAACACTTCCTTCCGCAAACTTAATGGAATTACCAAACGATTTCCTTTGTACAAGAGACCATCCTCAACGACTAGATCATTTCGCACCTTGGCAAATTGTTCTAGAGGACCTCGTGTGCGCTTTTTCCAACCGTGCCTTACTTGCCGAAATAGCATCCTCATTAAAGGGTCTTGTTTTGACGCCATGCGCACAGATTTCTTGGAAACGGGTGGATCAGAGGTGCAGTCTTGAATAGCGTCGATTTCAAAATGACTTTTCTCGGAACCAGCGGAGGTGCATCTTGAAAGGGCGTCAGGCACAGGTATTTCACTCGTTGTCTTGTGCACTATATCGTAGTTGTACGCCATCATCGTGACTGCCCAACGCTGGAGTCGTGCGGCTGTGACTGAAGACAACGTCTTGCTTGGATGGAATATATAATGTAGCGGCTTATTGTCCGTGACCAGTTTGAACTTCCTTCCATACAAAAACTTGTGCAGCCGCTTCACTGCCCATACCACTGCCAGGGCCTCTCGCTCGATTTGAGCATAGTTTCGTTCTGCGCTGGTCAACGTCTTGGACACGTATAGCACTGGCCTGCCTTTCTGTTCGATCACCGCGCCTATTCCACTGGGAGACGCATCAGTTGTCAGGGTGACTTCGTCCATTGGGTTGAACATGGCCAGCACAGAATCCCCGGTTAGGGCCTCCTTCAGCCTCTGGAATGCCCTCTCCTGGTCTTTCTCCCAAGACCAAGCGATGTTTGTTTGTAGGAGTCGGCTCAGGGGCGCTCTGATTTCAGACAAGTCTTTGATGAACCGTCCGTAGAATTCTAGCATCCCGAGAAAACTCCGCAATTCCGCTGGATTCTGTGGTCTTTGAAACCCATTGATTGTTCTGATCTTCTGTGGGTCAGGTCGTATTCCATTGCCACTGACAATTAGGCCTAGGATTTTGACTTCTTCCTGGCAATAGACGCACTTGTCTTCGTTGAGCTGGAGTCCATTTTGTGCCAGCTTGGCCTTCACAGCTCGTACAGCCTGTTCGTGATTAAACTTGGAGGCAGTATGAACAATTACATCGTCTTGGTAACTTTGGACTCCTTTCAATCCGTACAAAATTTTATCCAGATAGCTTTGGAATATTGCCGGGCATTGCTTGATGCCAAGCGGTAGGCCTTTGTACTGGTAGAGTCCAAATGGTGTTGATATCGTGGTCAACTTAGCCGATTCGCTGTCCATTGGAAGCTGATGATATGCATTCGTCAGGTCCAAAGTTGTAAAAAATCTAGAACCATGAAGTCCATTCAGAATGTCCTCCATTGTCGGCGTAGTTGACACCATGTCTGTGAGCTGTGGATTCACAGTTGCCTTGTAATCGCCGCAAATCCTGACTCTTCCATCAGCCTTTCGGATCGGTACTATTGGTGTTGCCCATTCACTGTCTGACACACTCGAAATGATCCCTTCACTGACTAATCTATCGAGTTCTGTCTTGACAGCATTCCTCAGACCATACGGAATAGATCTGGGTCTCAAAAACACTGGTCTGGCTCCTTCCTTCAGTGTGATGTGAGCCTCAAAGTTGGTGACTAAATTGCAAACTCCGGATATCTGCTGATCGATTCCTGGGAAGACTACTTTTATCCAGTCTCGACCCATGATGTTTTGCTTGTCCGAATTCACAATGTATGCAGTCAGCCTACCTCTGTAGTTCGGATGCTCAATTTTGACGTCACTGCAGCCAATAACCGCCACCGTATGTCCGTTGTAATCCTTTACGTTTGCATTGCATGGTCGGATGTCGGACTTGTATTTCAGACGATGGAAGTCCTTTTCTCGAATCAGCGTCATATCTGCAGCTGTGTCAAAATTCATTTGGACTGTACTGCCATTGATTTGCAGATTGACTACGTATGTGTCTGTCTGGAGTTCTAGCTGCAAACACATAGTGATCCGTTTCCTTTTTCTGGTCTTCGGATCCATTGATCATTCTGACTTGCCTTTGCTTCTGCTTCTGGCGGCAAACTGCTTCTAGGTGACCAATTTTTCGACACACGCGGCACGCCTCGTTACGGAATCTGCAATGCTGCTTGTCGTGGCCTTTCCGTCCGCAGCATTTACAGTTCTCGAACTCAGGATGAGATGTACCTTTCACGCCTGTCCTGGCTTCTTGCGATTGCCATGAATGCAGGTTCTTCGTGGATGGCTCAAAGCGGCGTCTGTCACTGTCACCTTGCAAACTGATGATTGATCATTTTGCCAATTCTTCTGTGACCTTTTTACAGCATCAAATGCTGTGGCAATCTCGACAGCCTTCTTTAGCGTCAGGTCGGTGAGCTTCTCGGTCAACATTTTCTTCAAGGCATCAGGATTCGCGATTCCAAATACGAATTGATCCCGCAGTCGGTTTTCCAATTCTCGCCCGAACTCACAATCTTCAGCTGCCGCTCGCAATCTCCTAACGTACGTTGGAATGTCATCCTCGCCTTGTCTAAGCTTGGAGAATTCGTACCTGGCTGCTATGCCGAGTTTCTTCGGTTGAAACTGCTCCAGCAGAATAGTTGTTAACTCGTTTAGAGTCTTATCCGATGGCTTTTCGGGCACGACTGCGTCGGCAATCATATTGAAGGCTTCGGTGCCTATCATAGCCAGTAGCGCATTCTTCTTCCTGTCGTTCTCCTCAGTGATTTGCTGCCATGCTGCAACTGCTTCGAATTGTTGAATCCACCGAGCTGGGTCCTCGCCACGCTTCAGTGGTCCGATAAATTCCCTTGAGCTCGTCGCCATTGTTACAACTTAACCTGAGGTCACGAAGACGGAAGATTTGTGTGTTACTCGTACTATTGAATGTGCACTTTATTTATTTGTGCTGCGGTTTCTTGGTCCGCCTCTCATTATCTCTTGGCTCTTCTTGAACCAAAGTCTCGCGATCTCCATAGCTGTATGGAGTTCGCGCCATAAACAAAATAAGTGGCTGTGTGCCCAAACAAATGCTTTGCAATATCAGTGTCTTTTTAGCTAACCACAACAGTGTGAAAGTGGCTGGTTGAATTTCAGTTGGTGTGACTAGCTCTTCGGTGCCCCCCCCCCAGGGGGGCGCAGACAGGCATTTTAAATCACTCATTTACTCAACGGAAATTTCCCTAAGCTGCTAGAAAATCTCTGCAGCAAAATTAAAGTCTCCCTAGAAGCATAATATCCATTCCGTGCATTCAGAAAATCTACTGAAAGTCTCCCCGAGCAATTAGGCAATTGCCCCGAGCACTTAAAAAATCTCCCAACCAGCTAGATAATCTTTCCGAGCAGCTGGAAAATTTTTGGAGAGCAGTCAAAAAATCTTCCCCCAGCAGAAAAGTAAAAAACCTTGCCAGCAGTTAGAAAATCCCCCAATCAAATAGAAACTTTCCCCGGGCAGTTAAAAATCCCCTAAGCAGGCCGAAAAGCCCCCACAGTAGAAAAATCTTCGGGTAAAAATCCCCCCACAGACAGAGAATTCCCCAACCAGACAAAGAATCCCAAGCAGAAAAAAGTCTCATGATCAGTTGGAAATTCTACCCAAGGCAGTTGAAAAATCTTCCGGAGCATTTAGGAAATCCCCTTTAAGCAGTTGGAAAATCTACCTGAGGCAGTTGGAAAAACTTATCATGCAGTTAAAAAACTCATGGAGCATTTAGAAAACCCCCCTCGAGCAGTCCGAAATCACCAAAGCAGTTAGAAATCCCCCGATAAGATAGAAAATTTGTCCTAACAGTAAGAAATCCCCTAAGCAGACAGAAAATTCCATGAGCAGCTAGAATATCCCCATCCAGCAGTTAGAAAATCTATCCGAGGCAGTTAGAAAAACTCCTCATGCAGTTAAAAATCTCCCCGACCATTTAGAAAATCCCCCTCCAGCAGTCCGAAAACACCCAAGCAGTTAGAAATTCCCTAATCAGACAGAAAAGTTCCTCGAGCAGTTAGAAAATCCCCAAGCAGACCAAAAATCTCCCTGAGCAGTTAGAAAATCTCCTTCAAGCAGTGCAAAATCACCCAAGCAGCTAAAATTTTTTTCGAGCAGCTAGAAAATTTTTTGAGAGCAGCCGAAAAATCTTCCTCCAGGATAAGGTAGAAAACCCACGAGCAGAAAAAGTCCCACAAGCAGTTAAAAATCCCTTTTGAGAAGTCGGAAATTCCAATCAAATAGAAACTTTCTTCGAGCAGTCAGAAATCCCCTAAACATAGAAAAAAGTTTTGCGAGCAGTCGGAAAATCTTTCCCCAACAGTCAGGTAGAAAGCCCCTCAAGCAGACGGAAACCCCCCCGCAGTTAGAAAATCCACTTCTAGGAGTCAGAAATCCCTCAATCAAAGAGAAAATTCCCTGAGCAGTCAGAAATCCCCCAAGTAAACAAAAAATTCCCAAAGCAGACTACTCGAACATTTATAAAATCCCCCAAGTAAACAGAAAATTCCCCAAGCAGACTACTCGAACATTTATAAAAATCCCCTTTCAGCACTTAGAAGAAATCCCCCAAGCAGACAGAAAACCTCCCTAAGCAATTAGAAAATCTTCCCGAACAGACAAAAAATACCGTTCGAGCAGTCAGACACTACCCAAGTAGTTAAAAAGTCCTCTTCGAGCAGTTAGAAAATCTTCCAGGAGCATTTACAAAGACCCTTCGAGCAGTCAAAAATCCCCTAAGAAGTAGAAAAGTCCAGTTCGGGCAGTCAGAAATCCCCCAAGAAAACAGAAAATTCCTCAAGCAGACTACCCGAACATTTATGAAATCCCCTTTGAGCAGTAAGAAGATATCCTCGAAGCAGACAGAAAACCTCCCTTAGCATTAGATTTGATATTAGATTAGATTAGAAAACCTTCCCAAGCAGATAAAAAATACCCTTCGAGCAGTCAGACATCGCCTAAGTAGTTAAAAAGTCCTCTTCGAGCAGTTAGAAAATCTTCCTAAGCAAGCAGAAAATCTCGCCGAGCATTAAGAAAGACCCTTCGAGCAGTCAAAAACCCCCCAAGAAGTAAAAAGTCCAGTTCAGGCAGTCTGAAATCCCCAAATCAGGTAGAAAATATTCCGGAGCTGTTAGAAATCCCCCAAGCAGACAAAAAAGTTCCCGGGCAGTAAAAAATCTGCCAGAGCAGTTAGAAAAAATTCCCTAGCAGTTAAGAAATCCCCCTGCAGCATTAAAAAATCCCCAAGTCAACCAAAAAATTCCCGAGCAGAAAAAATTCGCCCAAACAGTTAGGAAATTCCCCTGCAGCGTTCTCAGAAATCCACCAATCCGATAGAAAATCACACCGAGCAATTATAAAATCTCCTTGAGCAGACAGAAAATCCCCCAAGCAGACAGAAAATCTCACTGAGCAATTAGAGAATCTTCCCAAAAAGTTTGAAAATACCTTTAAAGCAGTCAGGAATCTCCTAAGCAGTTAGAAAGTCCCTTTCGAACTGTTAGAAATCCCCCACCCTCATAGAAAATTTCCCCGAGCAGTAAGAAATCGAAGAGGTAGAAAATCTCCCAGGCAGAAGGAAAATGTCCGCCCCGAGCATTTAGAAAATTTTCTTCGAGCAGTCAGAAATTCCCAAGTAGACAGAAAAGTTCCCTAGCCGTTAGAAAATCTCCCAAGCAGTTAGGAAAGTGCCGTTCGAGCTGTTAAAAATCCCCAGTCACAAAGATAATTTCCCAAAACAGCAAGAAATCCCTAAGCAAACAGAAAAATCTCAATAGGAGGTACAAAATCTCCCAAGCCGAAAAATCTCCCCCGAGTAAGGTCGAAAATCCACTAAGCTGACAGAAAAAACTCCACGAGCATTTAGAAAATCCTCTTTGATCAGTCAGAAATCCTCCAAGCTGTTCCCTTCGAGCAGCTCGAAGTCCCCGTCGAGCAGTCCCTATAAGATAAAAAAATTTCTCAGAGCAGTTAGAAATCTTCCCGAGCAGTAAAAATATCTCCTTAAACAGTTGGAAAACTTCCGAACAGTAAGAAAATAGCTTCGAGCAGTTAGAAATCCCCTGATTAGATAGAAAATTACCCCAAGCAGTTACAAATCCACAAAGCTAACAGAAAAGTTCCCCAAGCAGTTACAAATCCACAAAGCTAACAGAAAAGTTCCCCAAGCAGTTACAAATCCACAAAGCTAACAGAAAAGTTCCCCAAGCAGTTACAAATCCACAAAGCTAACAGAAAAGTTCCCCAAGCAGTTACAAATCCACAAAGCTAACAGAAAAGTTCCCCAAGCAGTTAAAAAATTTTCGAGCAGTGAGAAAATCTCCCCCAACGGTTGGAAACCTAGCAGTCAGAAATCCCCGCAATCTCCCTATCCCGATCGATAGAAATCTCCCTAAACAGATAAAAAATCATCAAAGCAGACAGAAAATCCCCCGGGCCATTTAGAAAATCCCCCTCGAGCAGTCCGAAAACAACCAAGCAGTTAGAAATCCCCTAATCAGATAGAAAAGTTCATCGAGCAGTTAGAAAGTCTCCCTGAGCAGTTAGAAAATCTCCATCAAGCAGTTGGAAAACCTCCCAGCAGTCGAAAATCCCCGGAATCAGATAAAAATCTCCCTAAACAGATAAAAATCCTCCAATCAGACAGAAAATCTCCAGGGCATTTTGAAACTCTTTTCGGGCAGTTAGAAATCCCTAATCAAATAGAAACTTCCCCGAGCAGTCAGAAATCCGCCAAAAAGTTAGAAAATCCCTTTTGGGAAGTCGGAACTTCCCCAATCAAATAGAAACTTCCCCCGATCAGTCTGAAATCCTTCGAGTAGTTTAGAAAATCTCCCCGAGCATTTAAAAAGTCCCCCTCGGGCAGTTAGAAATCTCCCAAGCATACAGCAAATTTCCCCGAGCAGTCTGAAACCCCCAAGCAGACAAAAAATCTCTTTCGAGCAGTTAGAAATCCCCCCAGCAGTTGGAAATTCCCCTTCGGGCCATTAGAAATCCACAATCAGATAGAAAATGTCCCAAAACAGTTATAAATCTCCCAAGCAGACAGAAAAGCTCCCCGAGCATATAGAAAATCCCCAGAAGAAGGCAGAAAATACCAATCGTGCAGTCAAGAAATCCCCTAGCACTTAAAAAAGTTCCCTTGGAAGCACTTACGAGTAGACATCCCCTAATCAGTTAGAAAATTTCGCCGAGAAGCTTGAAATCCCCCAATCAGACAAAAAATCTCCCAGAAAATCCCCTTCTAGCGGTTGGAAAACTTCCCGATGCAGTAAGAAAACCTCCTTGAGCAGTAAAAAAGTCTCCCAGAACATTTAGAAAATCCCATTGGAGCAGTCAGAAATCCACAAGCAGTTAGAAAGTCTCCCAGCACCCTAACAGTCAGAAAATTTATAAGAGTCGTTAAAAAATCTCCCAAGCAGTTTGCAAATCCCCCTGAGCATCTAGGAAAACCCTAAAAGTGTAGAAAATTGTTCCCGAGCTTCTAGGAAAATCACTACAGCAGATAAAAAATCCTGCGAGCAGGTAGGAAGTCGCTATTATAACGCCTTATCAAAGACACATGCGCTTTATGAAAATTAAGCTAATCACAATTTAAGATTTGGCAGGCTATCAGACTTACCGATCAGTATCGTGCTCGACGATGACCTCTTAAACAGCTTTTGCTTCTTTGAAAAGTTTTCTCAATCTAACAGGGCTACAAAAACTAACATTCTTTACTTACTGACTGGAGACATGATTGGCAAATTCACTGCAGAACGGCCCACGGCTACTTAAATAAAAATATTTCGCTCAAGCATCCACACTTTGAAGCCAATTTATTCAATGTTGGCTCTCCAGCTGGGCGAGAAATAATCAATCGCAAATAAAATGTACACAGATCGCTTGAGCAGTTTTTCTATTGCCCTTGTGCAAAACCATTAAGCTAGGGCTGGGGCAGTGTACTCTAGCTAGGTGAGAAAATTTATATTCTCTTCTTACCGGCGCGATAATTTAGGTAAACTTGGAGCAGTGTACTCTAGCTTTATGACGCAACCTTTTAAAATAAAAAATTTGACAGTGCAGAGTTTGAGAATTTTTGGCCCGCGAATTTTAACTGAGCACAAAACTTTATGACGCAATCTAAAATAAAATCATCATTCTGACAGTGCCGACTTTGACCTTTGTTGGCCTCGCATTGAAAGCATAGGAAAAACTCGTTTTTCGAATATTTAATCCCTTTCCACTTGGAGCAGAGCTTGCAAACTTTCACGGTCTCATCCTTGAAGAATTTGCAACCTTTTGGCGAAAATTTGATCAAAATCGGTTGAGCCGTTCGAGCTCTACATCGTTCCACACAGACAGACACACAGACATTAGACATTTAGTATAGTAGATAGCTCTTCGGTGCCCCCCCCCCCCCCAGGGGGGCGCAGACAGGCATTTTAAATCACTCATTTACTCAACGGAAATCTCCCTAAGCTGCTAGAAAATCTCTGCAGCAAAATTAAAGTCTCCCTAGAAACATAATATCCTTCCGTGCATTCAGAAAATCTACTGAAAGTCTCCCCGCATTTAGCCAATTGCCCCAAGCACTTTAAAAAAAAATCTCCCAAACAGCTAGATAATCTTTCCGAGCAGCTGGAAAATTTTTGGAGAGCAGTCAAAAAATCTTCCCCCAGCAGTAAAGTAAAGCCCCGCCAGAAGTCAGAAAATCCCCCAATCAAATAGAAACTTTCCCCGGGCAGTTAAAAATCCCCTAAGCAGACCGAAAAGCCCCCACAGTAGAAAAATCTTCGGGTAAAAAATACCCCCACAGACAGAGAATTCCCCAACCAGACAAAGAATCCCAGGAAGAAAAAAGTCTCATGATCAGTTGGAAATTCTACCCAAGGCAGTTGAAAAATCTTCCGGAGCATTTAGGAAATCCCCTTTAAGCAGTTGGAAAATCTACCTGAGGCAGTTGGAAAAACTTATCATGCAGTTAAAAAACTCATGGAGCATTTAGAAAACCCCCTTCGAGCAGTCCGAAATCACCAAAGCAGTTAGAAATCCCCCGATAAGATAGAAAATTTGTCCTAACAGTAAGAAATCCCCTAAGCAGACAGAAAATTTTCATGAGCAGCTAGAATATCCCCATCCAGCAGTTAGAAAATCTATCCGAGGCAGTTAGAAAAACTCCTCATGCAGTTAAAAATCTCCCCGACCATTTAGAAAATCCCCCTCCAGCAGTCCGAAAACACCCAAGCAGTTAGAAATTCCCTAATCAGACAGAAAAGTTCCTCGAGCAATTAGAAAATCCCCAAGCAGACTAAAAATCTCCCTGAGCAGTTAGAAAATCTCCTTCAAGCAGTGCAAAATCACCCAAGCAGCTAAAAATTTTTTCGAGCAGCTAGAAAATTTTTTGAGAGCAGCCGAAAAATCTTCCTCCAGGATAAGGTAGAAAACCCACGAGCAGAAAAAATCCCACAAGCAGTTAGAAAATCCCTTTTGAGAAGTCGGAAATTCCAATCAAATAGAAACTTTCTTCGAGCAGTCAGAAATCCCCTAAACATAGAAAAAAGTTTTGCGAGCAGTCGGAAAATCTTTCCCCAGCAGTCAGGTAGAAAGCCCCTCAAGCAGACGGAAACCCCCCCCGCAGTTAGAAAATCCACTTCTAGGAGTCAGAAATCCCCCAAGTAAACAAAAAATTCCCAAAGCAGACTACTCGAACATTTATAAAATCCCCCAAGTAAACAGAAAATTCCCCAAGCAGACTACTCGAACATTTATAAAATCCCCTTTCAGCACTTAGAAGAAATCCCCCAAGCAGACAGAAAACCTCCCTAAGCAATTAGAAAATCTTCCCGAACAGACAAAAAATACCGTTCGAGCAGTCAGACACTACCCAAGTAGTTAAAAAGTCCTCTTCGAGCAGTTAGAAAATCTTCCAGGAGCATTTACAAAGACCCTTCGAGCAGTCAAAAATCCCCTAAGAAGTAGAAAAGTCCAGTTCGGGCAGTCAGAAATCCCCCAAGAAAACAGAAAATTCCTCAAGCAGACTACCCGAACATTTATGAAATCCCCTTTGAGCAGTAAGAAGATATCCTCGAAGCAGACAGAAAACCTCCCTTAGCATTAGATTTGATATTAGATTAGATTAGAAAACCTTCCCAAGCAGATAAAAAATACCCTTCGAGCAGTCAGACATCGCCTAAGTAGTTAAAAAGTCCTCTTCGAGCAGTTAGAAAATCTTCCTAAGCAAGCAGAAAATCTCGCCGAGCATTAAGAAAGACCCTTCGAGCAGTCAAAAACCCCCCAAGAAGTAAAAAGTCCAGTTCAGGCAGTCTGAAATCCCCAAATCAGGTAGAAAATATTCCGGAGCTGTTAGAAATCCCCCAAGCAGACAAAAAAGTTCCCGGGCAGTAAAAAATCTGCCAGAGCAGTTAGAAAAAATTCCCTAGCAGTTAAGAAATCCCCCTGCAGCATTAAAAAATCCCCAAGTCAACCAAAAAATTCCCGAGCAGAAAAAATTCGCCCAAACAGTTAGGAAATTCCCCTGCAGCGTTCTCAGAAATCCACCAATCCGATAGAAAATCACACCGAGCAATTATAAAATCTCCTTGAGCAGACAGAAAATCCCCCAAGCAGACAGAAAATCTCACTGAGCAATTAGAGAATCTTCCCGAAAAGTTTGAAAATACCTTTAAAGCAGTCAGGAATCTCCTAAGCAGTTAGAAAGTCCCTTTCGAACTGTTAGAAATCCCCCACCCTCATAGAAAATTTCCCCGAGCAGTAAGAAATCGAAGAGGTAGAAAATCTCCCAGGCAGAAGGAAAATGTCCGCCCCGAGCATTTAGAAAATTTTCTTCGAGCAGTCAGAAATTCCCAAGTAGACAGAAAAGTTCCCTAGCAGTTAGAAAATCTCCCAAGCAGTTAGGAAAGTGCCGTTCGAGCTGTTAAAAATCCCCAGTCACAAAGATAATTTCCCAAAACAGCAAGAAATCCCTAAGCAAACAGAAAAATCTCAATAGGAGGTACAAAATCTCCCAAGCCGAAAAATCTCCCCCGAGTAAGGTCGAAAATCCACTAAGCTGACAGAAAAAACTCCACGAGCATTTAGAAAATCCTCTTTGATCAGTCAGAAATTCTCCAAGCTGTTCCCTTCGAGCAGCTCGAAGTCCCCGTCGAGCAGTCCCAATAAGATAAAAAAATTTCTCAGAGCAGTTAGAAATCTTCCCGAGCAGTAAGAATATCTCCTTAAACAGTTGGAAAACTTCCGAACAGTAAGAAAATAGCTTCGAGCAGTTAGAAATCCCCTGATTAGATAGAAAATTACCCCAAGCAGTTACAAATCCACAAAGCTAACAGAAAAGTTCCCCAAGCAGTTACAAATCCACAAAGCTAACAGAAAAGTTCCCCAAGCAGTTAAAAAATTTTCGAGCAGTGAGAAAATCTCCCCCAACGGTTGGAAACCTAGCAGTCAGAAATCCCCGCAATCTCCCTATCCCGATCGATAGAAATCTCCCTAAACAGATAAAAAATCATCAAAGCAGACAGAAAATCCCCCGGGCCATTTAGAAAATCCCCCTCGAGCAGTCCGAAAACAACCAAGCAGTTAGAAATCCCCTAATCAGATAGAAAAGTTCATCGAGCAGTTAGAAAGTCTCCCTGAGCAGTTAGAAAATCTCCATCAAGCAGTTGGAAACCTCCCAGCAGTCGAAAATCCCCGGAATCAGATAAAAATCTCCCTAAACAGATAAAAAATCCTCAAAACAGACAGAAAATCTCCAGGGCATTTTGAAACTCTTTTCGGGCAGTTAGAAATCCCTAATCAAATAGAAACTTCCCCGAGCAGTCTGAAATCCGCCAAAAAGTTAGAAAATCCCTTTTGGGAAGTCGGAACTTCCCCAATCAAATAGAAACTTCCCCCGATCAGTCTGAAATCCTTCGAGTAGTTTAGAAAATCTCCCCGAGCATTTAAAAAGTCCCCCTCGGGCAGTTAGAAATCTCCCAAGCATACAGCAAATTTCCCCGAGCAGTCTGAAACCCCCAAGCAGACAAAAAATCTCTTTCGAGCAGTTAGAAATCCCCCCAGCAGTTGGAAATTCCCCTTCGGGCCATTAGAAATCCACAATCAGATAGAAAATGTCCCAAAACAGTTATAAATCTCCCAAGCAGACAGAAAAGCTCCCCGAGCATATAGAAAATCCCCAGAAGAAGGCAGAAAATACCAATCGTGCAGTCAAGAAATCCCCTAGCACTTAAAAAAGTTCCCTTGGAAGCACTTACGAGTAGACATCCCCTAATCAGTTAGAAAATTTCGCCGAGAAGCTTGAAATCCCCCAATCAGACAAAAAATCTCCCAGAAAATCCCCTTCTAGCGGTTGGAAAACTTCCCGATGCAGTAAGAAAACCTCCTTGAGCAGTAAAAAGTCTCCCAGAACATTTAGAAAATCCCATTGGAGCAGTCAGAAATCCACAAGCAGTTAGAAAGTCTCCCAGCACCCTAACAGTCAGAAAATTTATAAGAGTCGTTAGAAAATCTCCCAAGCAGTTTGCAAATCCCCCTGAGCATCTAGGAAATCCCTAAAAGTGTAGAAAATTGTTCCCGAGCTTGTAGGAAAATCACTACAGCAGATAAAAAATCCTGCGAGCAGGTAGGAAGTCGCTATTATAACGCCTTATCAAAGACACATGCGCTTTAATGAAAATTAAGCTAATCACAATTTAAGATTTGGCAGGCTATCAGACTTACCGATCAGTATCGTGCTCGACGATGACCTCTTAAACAGCTTTTGCTTCTTTGAAAAGTTTTCTCAATCTAACAGGGCTACAAAAACTAACATTCTTTACTTACTGACTGGAGACATGATTGGCAAATTCACTGCAGAACGGCCCACGGCTACTTAAATAAAAATATTTCGCTCAAGCATCCACACTTTGAAGCCAATTTATTCAATGTTGGCTCTCCAGCTGGGCGAGAAATAATCAATCGCAAATAAAATGTACACAGATCGCTTGAGCAGTTTTTCTATTGCCCTTGTGCAAAACCATTAAGCTAGGGCTGGGGCAGTGTACTCTAGCTAGGTGAGAAAATTTATATTCTCTTCTTACCGGCGCGATAATTTAGGTAAACTTGGAGCAGTGTACTCTAGCTTTATGACGCAACCTTTTAAAATAAAAAATTTGACAGTGCAGAGTTTGAGAATTTTTGGCCCGCGAATTTTAACTGAGCACAAAACTTTATGACGCAATCTAAAATAAAATCATCATTCTGACAGTGCCGACTTTGACCTTTGTTGGCCTCGCATTGAAAGCATAGGAAAAACTCGTTTTTCGAATATTTAATCCCTTTCCACTTGGAGCAGAGCTTGCAAACTTTCACGGTCTCATCCTTGAAGAATTTGCAACCTTTTGGCGAAAATTTGATCAAAATCGGTTGAGCCGTTCGAGCTCTACATCGTTGCACACAGACAGACACACAGACATTAGACATTTAGTATAGTAGACTAGCTCTTCGGTGCCCCCCCCCAGGGGGGCGCAGACAGGCATTTTAAATCACTCATTTACTCAACGGAAATCTCCCTAAGCTGCCAGAAAATCTCTGCAGCAAAATTAAAGTCTCCCTAGAAACATAATATCCTTCCGTGCATTCAGAAAATCTACTGAAAGTCTCCCCGCATTTTGCCAATTGCCCCAAGCACTTTAAAAAAAAAATCTCCCAAACAGCTAGATAATCTTTCCGAGCAGCTGGAAAATTTTTGAGAGCAGTCAAAAAATCTTCCCCCAGCAGAAAAGTAAAGCCCCGCCAGAAGTCAGAAAATCCCCCAATCAAATAGAAACTTTCCCCGGGCAGTTAAAAATCCCCTAAGCAGACCGAAAAGCCCCCACAGTAGAAAAATCTTCGGGTAAAAAATACCCCCACAGACAGAGAATTCCCCAACCAGACAAAGAATCCCAGGAAGAAAAAAGTCTCATGATCAGTTGGAAATTCTACCCAAGGCAGTTGAAAAATCTTCCGGAGCATTTAGGAAATCCCCTTTAAGCAGTTGGAAAATCTACCTGAGGCAGTTGGAAAAACTTATCATGCAGTTAAAAAACTCATGGAGCATTTAGAAAACCCCCTTCGAGCAGTCCGAAATCACCAAAGCAGTTAGAAATCCCCCGATAAGATAGAAAATTTGTCCTAACAGTAAGAAATCCCCTAAGCAGACAGAAAATTTCCATGAGCAGCTAGAATATCCCCATCCAGCAGTTAGAAAATCTATCCGAGGCAGTTAGAAAAACTCCTCATGCAGTTAAAAATCTCCCCGACCATTTAGAAAATCCCCCTCCAGCAGTCCGAAAACACCCAAGCAGTTAGAAATTCCCTAATCAGACAGAAAAGTTCCTCGAGCAATTAGAAAATCCCCAAGCAGACTAAAAATCTCCCTGAGCAGTTAGAAAATCTCCTTCAAGCAGTGCAAAATCACCCAAGCAGCTAAAAATTTTTTCGAGCAGCTAGAAAATTTTTTGAGAGCAGCCGAAAAATCTTCCTCCAGGATAAGGTAGAAAACCCACGAGCAGAAAAAATCCCACAAGCAGTTAGAAAATCCCTTTTGAGAAGTCGGAAATTCCAATCAAATAGAAACTTTCTTCGAGCAGTCAGAAATCCCCTAAACATAGAAAAAAGTTTTGCGAGCAGTCGGAAAATCTTTCCCCAGCAGTCAGGTAGAAAGCCCCTCAAGCAGACGGAAACCCCCCCCGCAGTTAGAAAATCCACTTCTAGGAGTCAGAAATCCCCCAAGTAAACAAAAAATTCCCAAAGCAGACTACTCGAACATTTATAAAATCCCCCAAGTAAACAGAAAATTCCCCAAGCAGACTACTCGAACATTTATAAAATCCCCTTTCAGCACTTAGAAGAAATCCCCCAAGCAGACAGAAAACCTCCCTAAGCTTCCCGAACAGACAAAAAATACCGTTCGAGCAGTCAGACACTACCCAAGTAGTTAAAAAGTCCTCTTCGAGCAGTTAGAAAATCTTCCAGGAGCATTTACAAAGACCCTTCGAGCAGTCAAAAATCCCCTAAGAAGTAGAAAAGTCCAGTTCGGGCAGTCAGAAATCCCCCAAGAAAACAGAAAATTCCTCAAGCAGACTACCCGAACATTTATGAAATCCCCTTTGAGCAGTAAGAAGATATCCTCGAAGCAGACAGAAAACCTCCCTTAGCATTAGATTTGATATTAGATTAGATTAGAAAACCTTCCCAAGCAGATAAAAAATACCCTTCGAGCAGTCAGACATCGCCTAAGTAGTTAAAAAGTCCTCTTCGAGCAGTTAGAAAATCTTCCTAAGCAAGCAGAAAATCTCGCCGAGCATTAAGAAAGACCCTTCGAGCAGTCAAAAACCCCCAAGAAGTAAAAAGTCCAGTTCAGGCAGTCTGAAATCCCCAAATCAGGTAGAAAATATTCCGGAGCTGTTAGAAATCCCCCAAGCAGACAAAAAAGTTCCCGGGCAGTAAAAAATC
Organism: Macrostomum cliftonense; assembly: GCA_950096795.1. Classification (NCBI taxonomy): domain Eukaryota; kingdom Metazoa; phylum Platyhelminthes; family Macrostomidae; genus Macrostomum; species Macrostomum cliftonense. The sequence goes on along the minus strand of CATNEM010000376.1, from coordinate 113,061 downwards.
TGCCAGAGCAGTTAGAAAAAATTCCCTAGCAGTTAAGAAATCCCCCTGCAGCATTAAAAAATCCCCAAGTCAACCAAAAAATTCCCCGAGCAGAAAAAATTCGCCCAAACAGTTAGGAAATTCCCCTGCAGCGTTCTCAGAAATCCCCCAATCCGATAGAAAATCACACCGAGCAATTATAAAATCTCCTTGAGCAGACAGAAAATCCCCCAAGCAGACAGAAAATCTCACTGAGCAATTAGAGAATCTTCCCGAAAAGTTTGAAAATACCTTTAAAGCAGTCAGGAATCTCCTAAGCAGTTAGAAAGTCCCTTTCGAACTGTTAGAAATCCCCCACCCTCATAGAAAATTTTCCCGAGCAGTAAGAAATCGAAGAGGTAGAAAATCTCCCAGGCAGAAGGAAAATGTCCCCCCCGAGCATTTAGAAAATTTTCTTCGAGCAGTCAGAAATTCCCAAGTAGACAGAAAAGTTCCCTAGCAGTTAGAAAATCTCCCAAGCAGTTAGGAAAGTGCCGTTCGAGCTGTTAAAAATCCCCAGTCACAAAGATAATTTCCCAAAACAGCAAGAAATCCCTAAGCAAACAGAAAAATCTCAATAGGAGGTACAAAATCTCCCAAGCCGAAAAATCTCCCCCGAGTAAGGTCGAAAATCCACTAAGCTGACAGAAAAAACTCCACGAGCATTTAGAAAATCCTCTTTGATCAGTCAGAAATTCTCCAAGCTGTTCCCTTCGAGCAGCTCGAAGTCCCCGTCGAGCAGTCCCAATAAGATAAAAAAATTTCTCAGAGCAGTTAGAAATCTTCCCGAGCAGTAAGAATATCTCCTTAAACAGTTGGAAAACTTCCGAACAGTAAGAAAATAGCTTCGAGCAGTTAGAAATCCCCTGATTAGATAGAAAATTACCCCAAGCAGTTACAAATCCACAAAGCTAACAGAAAAGTTCCCCAAGCAGTTACAAATCCACAAAGCTAACAGAAAAGTTCCCCAAGCAGTTAAAAAATTTTCGAGCAGTGAGAAAATCTCCCCCAACGGTTGGAAACCTAGCAGTCAGAAATCCCCGCAATCTCCCTATCCCGATCGATAGAAATCTCCCTAAACAGATAAAAAATCATCAAAGCAGACAGAAAATCCCCCGGGCCATTTAGAAAATCCCCCTCGAGCAGTCCGAAAACAACCAAGCAGTTAGAAATCCCCTAATCAGATAGAAAAGTTCATCGAGCAGTTAGAAAGTCTCCCTGAGCAGTTAGAAAATCTCCATCAAGCAGTTGGAAACCTCCCAGCAGTCGAAAATCCCCGGAATCAGATAAAAATCTCCCTAAACAGATAAAAAATCCTCAAAACAGACAGAAAATCTCCAGGGCATTTTGAAACTCTTTTCGGGCAGTTAGAAATCCCTAATCAAATAGAAACTTCCCCGAGCAGTCTGAAATCCGCCAAAAAGTTAGAAAATCCCTTTTGGGAAGTCGGAACTTCCCCAATCAAATAGAAACTTCCCCCGATCAGTCTGAAATCCTTCGAGTAGTTTAGAAAATCTCCCCGAGCATTTAAAAAGTCCCCCTCGGGCAGTTAGAAATCTCCCAAGCATACAGCAAATTTCCCCGAGCAGTCTGAAACCCCCAAGCAGACAAAAAATCTCTTTCGAGCAGTTAGAAATCCCCCCAGCAGTTGGAAATTCCCCTTCGGGCCATTAGAAATCCACAATCAGATAGAAAATGTCCCAAAACAGTTATAAATCTCCCAAGCAGACAGAAAAGCTCCCCGAGCATATAGAAAATCCCCAGAAGAAGGCAGAAAATACCAATCGTGCAGTCAAGAAATCCCCTAGCACTTAAAAAAGTTCCCTTGGAAGCACTTACGAGTAGACATCCCCTAATCAGTTAGAAAATTTCGCCGAGAAGCTTGAAATCCCCCAATCAGACAAAAAATCTCCCAGAAAATCCCCTTCTAGCGGTTGGAAAACTTCCCGATGCAGTAAGAAAGTCTCCCAGAACATTTAGAAAATCCCATTGGAGCAGTCAGAAATCCACAAGCAGTTAGAAAGTCTCCCAGCACCCTAACAGTCAGAAAGTTTATAAAAGTCGTTAGAAAATCTCCCAAGCAGTTTGCAAATCCCCCTGAGCATCTAGGAAATCCCTAAAAGTGTAGAAAATTGTTCCCGAGCTTGTAGGAAAATCACTACAGCAGATAAAAATCCTGCGAGCAGGTAGGAAGTCGCTATTATAACGCCTTATCAAAGACACATGCGCTTTAAGAAAATTAAGCTAATCACAATTTAAGATTTGGCAGGCTATCAGACTTACCGATCAGTATCGTGCTCGACGATGACCTCTTAAACTGCTTTTGCTTCTTTGAAAAGTTTTCTCAATCTAACAGGGCTACAAAAACTAACATTCTTTACTTACTGACTGGAGACATGATTGGCAAATTCACTGCAGAACGGCCCACGGCTACTTAAATAAAAATATTTCGCTCAAGCATCCACACTTTGAAGCCAATTTATTCACTGTTGGCTCTCCAGCTGGGCGAGAAATAATCAATCGCAAATAAAATGTACACAGATCGCTTGAGCAGTTTTTCTATTGCCCTTGTGCAAAACCATTAAGCTAGGGCTGGGGCAGTGTACTCTAGCTAGGTGAGAAAATTTATATTCTCTTCTTACCGGCGCGATAATTTAGCTAAACTTGGAGCAGTGCACTCTAGCTTTATGACGCAACCTTTTTAAATAAAAAATTTGACAGTGCAGAGTTTGAGAATTTTTGGCCCGCGAATTTTAACTGAGCACAAAACTTTATGACGCAATCTAAAATAAAATCATCATTCTGACAGTGCCGACTTTGACCTTTGTTGGCCTCGCATTAAAAGCATAGGAAAAACTCGTTTTTCGAATATTTAATCCGCTTCCACTTGGAGAAGAGCTTGCAAACTTTCACGGTCTCATCCTCGAAGAATTTGCAATCTTTTGGCGAAAATTTGATCAAAATCGGTTGAGCCGTTCGAGCTCTACATCGTTCCACACAGACACACACACATTAGACATTTAGTATAGTAGAAGAAAGTTGCTGGTTGAATTTCAGATGGTGTGAAAGTGGCTGGTTGAATTTCAGATGGTGTGAAAGTGGCTGGTTGAATTTCAGATGGTGTGAAAGTTGTGAAAGTGGCTGGTTGATCTTCAGATGGTGTGAAAGTTGCTGGTTGAATTTCAGATGGTGTGAAAGTGGCTGGTTGATCTTCAGATGGTGTGAAAGTGGCTGGTTGATCTTCAGATGGTGTGAAAGTGGCTGGTTGAATTTCAGATGGTGTGAAAGTTGCTGGTTGAATTTCAGATGGTGTGAAAGTGGCTGGTTGATCTTCAGATGGTGTGAAAGTGGCTGGTTGAATTTCAGATGGTGTGAAAGTGGCTGGTTGAATTTTAGGTAAAACTTTTGCTTTTATTTGAAGAAACATCGGCTTCACTAGTCAAAATGTTTCTGCATCCGCAGCAGCAGCAGCAGCAGCAGCAGCAGCCGGCGTCCAGCTGCAGCGGCGGTGTCCGCACCTGCACAGGCTGTCAGCGCCAGTTCTATCAGCTGACTGAGCTCAGTGCCACCGCAGACTGTCCTGAACTGTCGCGACCCTGTAGGCACTGTTTGGACGAGATGGAGCACGAAGTGTCGTCCAAGGTGGTGGACTCCGTACTGTTGCGTCACACCAGCGTCAGCCAATCGTTGCGCAGTTTCATGAGCAGCACGCCGTCCCGGCCAGTCAGCATGCCAGTTGCTGCCGGACGGAATTCTCCCGATGGTAACGCACGTGCACATAACGTGCAGAACATAAAAAGGGAAGGGTGAACAGAGAAGAACGTGAGAATGGAGAGAGTGGACAGAGAATAACTTGAGAAAGGAGAGAGTGGACAGAGAATAACTTGAGAAAGGAGAGAGTGGACAGAGAATAACTTGAGAAAGGAGAGTGAACAGAGAAGAACGTGAGAATGGAGAGAGTGGACAGAGAATAACTTGAGAAAGGAGAGTGAACAGAGAAGAACGTGAGAATGGAGAGAGTGGACAGAGAAGAACACGAGAAAGGAGAGTGGACAGAGAATAACTTGAGAAAGGAGAGTGGACAGAGAATAACATGAGAAAGGAGAGAGTGGACAGAGAAGAACATGAGAAAGGAGAGAGTGGACAGAGAATAACTTGAGAAAGGAGAGAGTGGACAGAGAAGAAAATGAGAAAGGAGAGAGTGGACAGAGAAGAACATGAAAAAGGAGAGAGTGGACAGAGAATAACATGAGAAAGGAGAGAGTGGACAGAGAAGAAAATGAGAAAGGAGAGAGTGGACAGAGAAGAACATGAGAAAGGAGAGAGTGGACAGAGAATAACATGAGAAAGGAGAGAGTGGACAGAGAATAACTTGAGAAAGGAGAGAGTGGACAGAGAATAACATGAGAAAGGAGAGAGTGGACAGAGAATAACTTGAGAAAGGAGAGAGTGGACAGAGAATAACTTGAGAAAGGAGAGAGTGGACAGAGAATAACATGAGAAAGGATAGATTAGACAGAAGAAAGCATGAGAATAAAGTAGAGATTAGACAACAGAGCACAACAGACTCAAGTAAAGAAGACACAGAGACGAGAGACTAAATAGGCTAAAAGCGTGTCACATGTCAAATCCGCCAGCCGCCCGCTCCTACTACAAATCCGCCGAATGGGAGAACATCTGGTCCGTGGACTCGCATCCGGCCAATCAATCAACGTCGCCAACCCCGTCCCATCGGGCCGTCCACCGGTTCTGCCCGCGCCATCCAGGACCAGCTGGCGCTGCTCGAAGGCGACCCGATTGTTGTCCTGCGCGTCGATCCGGACGGCTGGGCCGCCGGCGTCAATCTTCGCACTAGGGAGCGCGGCGTGTTCCCGTTGGCATTGGCGACGGCCGCCGCTCAGCCGCCACCGCCTCCGCTGTCCCCGCCACCGTCGTCGTCGTCTTCCTCGTCGTTGACTGTGCCGTCAGCTGCTGCCGGCGTCGCTGCTGCCGGCGACTTGGAAAGCCGCGACCTCGGCGGGGGCGGCGGCGGAAATTTCGTGGCCACCGGCCTCACTTTTGTTGGCGCTATTGAAGTGGCCGCCGGATTGGATCGGGGACGGCTGGCCAAGGCTATGGACCGGGTGAGGGAGATAAGCTGACGCGTTTAATTAATTTAACGACAAATTTTAGCGATAAAAGTAACTTCCGCTAAAGAGTTACTTTATAATCGTTAATTTTAGCGAGATTTTCGAGTTACGATCTTTAAAAATTAATATTTAAAAATATGTTTCAGCGCCTTATCTATTTAATAATTTTTAATCTTTCAAAATCCCGCAGGTGCTAAGCAGTCAGTCAAGTCGCGGCGGCTCCAGTTGCAGCGTTGTAGTCAGCACCTACGGTATTAGAATGACTAGCAGCTGCTTAACTGGCGAGGTTCGTTAAATTCGTTACTTGCCTACTTATAAAATTCGCACGATAAGTAGTATGTTTAGCATGATTATTTCGTGATTTTCCATGTTTTGCTATCGAATTTGTTAACCTAAGCAGCAGCTGCAGCAACATCGACCTGCAGTGATGACTAAGAAGAAGGTTACGTCATCGGCATCAAAGCCGTTGCTAACGCTAATACTGCGTCGCCTGTCGTCGCCCTGTCTATCATTTTCGCCGTCTAAAGATAATAACGCCTCCGCCGCTCCCGATGTTGGCCAAGTTAAAAACGACACAAATAAGAAGTGGCATAAGTGTGGCAGGCGAGGCTGCTGTACGCAGCAGGTAGATAGATCTAGGGTGGACAGAATCTGTTTTTTTGTCGGCATGATAGCAGGAAAAATGATGCGTTCTATAGTGCCAATTTTTTATTTTACGCCTGCAATTTTACTATTTTAAGACCTAAAACTTCACGTGATTATTTATTTCCCAACTAAATTTTAAGGAAAAAAACAAAATTTTCGCTACTAATTTGAACTTTCTTACTTGCAAGTAGCAAGACTAGCATTTAAAAAAACTAAAATTTAAATATTTTTGTTAAAACCGTTGCCCCGATTGCAGCCGACTGCCGAGCAGTTCAGCTACTACTTCAGCATGCGCAACGTGGCCCTATGCTGCGTGCATCCCTCCCTGCCTGCCGTCGCCGCATTCGTCACCCGGCATCCTAGGCTGGAGCGTCACCTCGCTGCCGCTCACGTGTTCACAGGCGGCTGCCAGCAGTTGGCTAGCCTAGTGGCCGCTGTGCAGGCTGCCTACAGTCGCTTCTACAACGAGTACATGGCGTTCTGTCATCCTACTGAGGATTTGTTTATTGACGAGTAGAGCGCCAGTAGAAGCCATTGATTTTTTTTCTGTGTGTGTTTGAATTTTTTATTTTGCTATTGATTTCGCTACGCAACTGGATCTTTCGGCTAAAATATTTTGCTTTCAAGATCAATTGGTGAGATCATTTACTCGTTGTGTGTCTAATTATGTCTGCTTTTCGTGTCTGTCTATCTGATGACCTCGCCCTCTTTCCTTCTGTATTTCTTCCTGTCTGTCTGTCTGTCTGTCTGTCGGTCTGTCTGTGTGTCTGTCTGTCTGTCTGTCTGTCTGTCTGTCTGTCTGTCTGTGTGTCTGTCTGTTTGGGTGTCTGTGTCTGTCTGTCTGTCTGTCTCTGTCTGTCTGTCTGTCTGTCTGTCCACATTTGTGGCAAAAACTGCTGAACACTTTAGTATTGTGTAATATCGACCAGTTATTGTTATTTTTTTGTGTTCTACATGCAAATAACAGGCTAGTTCTATACGTGCAGTTACTGATATTAAAAATGCCTTTTGATCGATTTTACATTTTTGTGCCCTACCCTAGTCACAAATTATATTTATTAGTCCTGATTGGGTTTCTTGTATTTGTCTGCTTCAAGTAATTGAAGCCGCAGCTTCCATCGCTTGATCGGTATTGCGCTTTCACTCGCTTTCAAAAATGTTTATAGATGTTTTTATTGTTAAAAAAGTTGAAAATTCAATTTTTTACCCATCGTCTTTTGCTGAACAGCTAGCAATCTCTCTTTATTTCTACTCATAAACAGTATTAGAAGCGTATTATCATTAAAGTTTTTATATCACTTAAAAATTATACTAATATATTGTTTCTTAATTTTCTTCATAATATGGTTTACTAAAGTAGAATTACTGTCTTAAGACCCATTTAGTTATTGTTTTTTCATTAACTACGAGTAGGATAGCATAATTTCTGCCTGGATTAGCCTAAAATGCTTATTTTATCTCTACTAACTGATTTTGTCCTCCTATGCGAACAATATATATTTACAAGAAAGAATTGCTTTTTTAGAAGAGGACCAATAATATTGTTTTAAAGTGGTCCTGAATTATGAAAAACCTTTATTTTTTCGTAAACCTTTTATAGCCTTGGTTTTTTACTTCTCTCGACATGGTACGATTCAGAGTGTTTTACAATCGTGTTGGTCCGTACGAGTAGAGTTGTGTAAGACTTTGCGGATTTTTTAGTTTTATTACAGATAGGTATGAAATTTATCCACCTACCCACGAACACTAATGCTAATGCATTGTTTCTCGTTGATGGTGCGGCAGGATTAGCATCTATGAATTGGAATTCGTTTTGATTAGACCGTTCTAGCCGCGAAAAATTATAAATTTGCGCTTGGACATTATAATTACATAAGTCGTCCTTGTTTGTCATTTAATTAGTTGTGAAATTTGGGTCTCTTGAAATGACCGTGCAGAAATTATAGGATTACGACACGTTCTGTCGTGCGTAAATGGTTTATTGTATTTTAATAGAAGATTATCGCAGAGAGTAATGGTATACATAGAAAACTAACTACTATTATCCGTATATCTAATATGATTCGTGGCATCGTATTACAAAATAAATTGCATTTGTTTGAGTTTTATTTCTAACCGTCGAGTATAAACGATAATACGAAATGATTATTTTCAAAGAAGGAATTAGAACTGCACCGACCCGCAAATTTAGCTTTTCCGGAGGCCTAAAATTGATTATAGCACCTACCTAGCTTGACTACATTTGGCATAAGAATGGCCCCAAAGAAACTGGTTTTAGAGGAGGCTATTCATGATAGTCCTAAAGTAAGTACAACTTTTTCCTGAAAAATTGTGATGGTCAGTGTGAATGTGATAGATAACTTGTTAGGCCTGATGGAGATCGTTTTAAGGTTTTTTGTAAGGTATAATTTGCTACTTCGGCCTAATAAAATAAGATGATAAAAATATCCATAAAGATTTATTTTCTGCTTTAGAAATCATTAATATTATTAGATGAACAATCGAGACATACAACTTCTATAATATGCTTAGAAAATCAATGAAACTAGCTATCTTAAATGTAAAAAATCTAACTGTGTCCACCAGCTTTATATTGCTCAATAATCGCTAAATTGTTTGCTTTTATCATGAAATAAACACAGTTTCTTCGATACTAATTATGTTGAATCAATACAGGAAATCTAATTTCTTTTGATAAATTACAAAAAATCAAAATAAATGTAGCTAAGCTATACATTATCAAGTCTAAAATAAATCTGTTATTTTATGTATTGCAATTGTGATAATAACTATACAACAAGTTATTAAGTTTTACAAATTAATTGGATTTTATAAGCCTTTCTGCTGTGCAAAAGAAATTATTAACTAATTTTTATTTTGTATTTTTGCCTTTACTAGTATAACTATAAAATTTTCTAATGTCAAAAGACTAGATTTTTCAAATCTTTTTATTTTTGTTTTATAATTAGCAAAAATAAGCAAGTTACTAATATACATAGACATAGATAGATATACAAGTGTAATGTGGCAAATAATAACTTTAAACTAGCTTTTGACTATTGATAAAATCAATTTCTAGTTGTTTATATTTTTCTATGCTTTAAGATTCTTTTGATTATTCTCTGCTCAATTTTATGCCTGTATTATACAAAATTACACTATTTTAGACTCAAAAACTTTTGTCCATCTATGAGGAAGATGCTAGAATGCTAAGGCAATTTGCCTATGAATTCCATGGCCACTGTGAGAAAATCCAGGCTGCACAACAAGCCTTGGCAACTGCATCTCAGGGCTTGGCAGCCCTGATAAAGAAATATGGCAGCATGGTACATCAAGCAAAGATACGCTAATATAAATTTTTGTTCATTGCATTATTGACTGCAGTCTTATTGTTACTTCTATTGCAGAAATTTCCTTTGGAAAAGAAGAATTCCTGCCTATTAACAACTTTCCCACTGTTGGCTGACTGCATTGAAGAGGTGAATACAACAATATTTTACTGCGGGTTATTGATTTTTTCACCAAAAATATTGATAATATTAATTGATTGATTAGCTGGATAGTTAAAAAGTAACTGGCTACTTACTCTTAGCGCTTCGTAACTGACGTCCTTGGTTCGAATCCGTCCACACTTACAGATAGGCTCTATGCATCAGCAGGTTGCGCGGCAGATTTCGGACTCAATGATTAGTCCCATTAGTCGTTTTATTTCAGCCGATCTTGAAGGTCACCAGTTAATTAATTTAGAATTTCTTTAATTTTTGGCTTTCTGATTTTAAAAAATACTATTTCACTTCAACTATTAACGGTGTTTTGTTGAACATAAAACGTTTAGTTCTAACGGGTTCACGTTCATTTTATTTCGTTATTTATTCAAGGTTTTAAGTTGAAAACTTATATTGCTACTTCCTAGTAGTTTTAATGACATTTTGCTATATTTCACCGCTTTTAATATTTATTACAGAACTGATGCAACTGCAGAACCTGTATAGCCTTATTAGTGACGGTGAGCTTTTTAATTTTTTTCTTATAACGACGCATTTAATTGTCTAAGTTACCTTGGAGATTTCTGTATGAACACAAAATGATTCCAGAGCACGAACAGTCAATGCAGCGCTACTCTAAGCTGTCAACTCGATGCAGCGAGCAGGCCAGATGTGAAGCTATTGATGAGGTCTATCATATTCGCAAGAAGCTGCACAGGGTAGGACAACGGCAGTTTTGAATAAATTATAAAGTAATCCTAGATAGGTTATCATTTATATTCAGAGAAAGTGAATTTGAAATAAAATTAACGAAAACTAAGTGACAGTTAAACATCAATATGAGAAAGCATATAGAAGCCAGAAAAAAACGAAATAGAAACCAGATGGAAACTAAATAGAAGCTATAGATTTAGACTTAGCGTAAACCAGATGTAAACTAAATAGAAGCTATAGATTTAGACTTAGCGTAAACCAGATGTAAACCAACTAGAAACCAGATGTAAACCAACTAGAAACCCGATGTAAGCCAACTAGAAACCAGATGTAAACCAACTAGAAACCCGACAGAAACCAACTAGAAACCAGACAGAAACCAACTAGAAACCAGATGTTAACCAACTAGAAACCAGATGTAAACCAACTAGAAACCAGATGTAAGCCAACTAGAAACCAGATGTAAGCCAACTAGAAACCAGATGTAAGCCAACTAGAAACCAGATGTAAGCCAACTAGAAACCAGATGTAAGCCAACTAGAAACCAGATGTAAGCCAACTAGAAACCAGACAGAAACCAACTAGAAACCAGATGTAAACCAACTAGAAACCAGATGTTAACCAACTAGAAACCAGATGTTAACCAACTAGAAACCAGATGTAAGCCAACTAGAAACCAGATGTAAGTCAACTAGAAACCAGATGTAAACCAACTAGAAACCAGATGTTAACCAACTAGAAACCAGATGTTAACCAACTAGAAACCAGATGTAAGCCAACTAGAAACCAGATGTTAACCAACTAGAAACCAGATGTTAACCAACTAGAAACCAGATGTAAACCAACTAGAAACCAGATGTAAACCAACTAGAAACCAGATGTAAGCCAACTAGAAACCAGTTGTAAACCAACTAGAAACCAGACAGAAACCAACTAGAAACCAGTTGTAAACCAACTAGACACCAGATGTTAACCAACTAGAAACCAGATGTAAACCAACTAGAAACCAGATGTAAACCAACTAGAAACCAGATGTAAACCAACTAGAAACCAGATGTAAACCAACTAGAAACCCGACAGAAACCAACTAGAAACCAGACAGAAACCAACTAGAAACCAGATGTTAACCAACTAGAAACCAGATGTAAACCAACTAGAAACCCGACAGAAACCAACTAGAAACCAGACAGAAACCAACTAGAAACCAGATGTTAACCAACTAGAAACCAGATGTAAACCAACTAGAAACCAGATGTAAACCAACTAGAAACCAGATGTTAACCAACTAGAAACCAGATGTAAACCAACTAGAAACCCGACAGAAACCAACTAGAAACCAGACAGAAACCAACTAGAAACCAGATGTTAACCAACTAGAAACCAGATGTAAACCAACTAGAAACCAGATGTAAACCAACTAGAAACCAGATGTAAACCAACTAGAAACCAGATGTAAACCAACTAGAAACCAGATGTAAACCAACTAGAAACCAGATGTAAACCAACTAGAAACCAGACAGAAACCAACTAGAAACCAGACAGAAACCAACTAGAAACCAGATGTAAACCAACTAGAAACCAGATGTAAACCAACTAGAAACCAGATGTAAACCAACTAGAAACTAGATGTAAACTAACTAGAAACCAGATGTAAACCAACTAGAAACCAGATGTAAGGCAACTAGAAACCAGTTGGAAACTAGTCCTGGGTAGAAACTAGCTAAAACGAGTATTTTACGAGTTTTAACGTTATTTTGTTTTGCTAATGATATGAAAAAATGAATATATATATATCAGATTGAATCTGGGTAAAAATACATTTCCTAGTTTCTTGGAAAGTAAATAATAAAACAGTATGTGCAGCATGTGCATTAGCATTGTTAATTTCTGTTGTATTGCGTGGATAATTTTCGTGCAAAGAATTTTCACCAGCAATTGACACTTGCGCAAACGCTCCAGACTGCGCTGCACTATTTCTCGGCCATGAACCTGGTCCAGCAGCGCCGCCAATTGGCCTTTCTGGAGCCTCTAGCCGGCCATCTGCGCGCCCATCTCAGCCTGTTCCGCTTAGCCAACGAGTTCGTTGATAGGCGCGATTTGGACGCGCTCAGCGGCAACGCCAGAGGCTTGTTGCTATGGTAACTAAACATTTAAAAAAAATTTTAACTCGGCAAAAAATGTTACTTTTTATATTAAACAACTTGTTGCTATGGTGACTAGGTATGAAACTTTCTGGAATAATAATTAGGCGAAAATGGTTTCTATGGTAACTATAGTATAGAGTATCAAACTTGTTGCTATGATAACTAGGCGGAAAATTTGTTGCTATGGTAACTATGGTAAACTATAAAGTATGAAAAATGTTTTGCTAAGATAACCAGACGGAAATAGTTGCTATGGTAACAGATTGCAAGTATTGTAGCTCTAATAACGAGCTTATAAAATGTATAGGTTAATTCGTCATGAAGTTTGAAGTTGTGTTTCCATGACAACGGGTTAAACAAAATTTAGTTGCTTATTATCGCGCGTAAAACTGCTTTATCGCAGTCTTCAACGGGAATTCGATCTCGAACGAGCCGAGGCGGCGGCGTCGGTGACGCGTCTGGAATCCGCCTACCCGGATGGCGTCTTCCTGCCAGACGAGATCGAAGAATCAGGCAAGGCGGAGCAGCAGCAGCTAATCGCGGGCTACCTGATGCACCGATCGGGCGGACAGGCGGCGCCGGCTCGCTGGGAGCGGCTGCATTTCGCGTTACGCAACAGCAGCGGCCGGCTGCACATTGAAGCCAGACGGGACCAGCAGACTTTAACAGGGTCGGCTAGCCAGCAGTTGCGGCGTTGCGCGCTGCGACTTCGTGGCTGCGCTGTGACGGCCGCGCCCGCTGAATTGGACGACAGGCGGAACGTGTTTATAGTGACGGTGCCTGGGGTCAGGTGCGTCTTTGAGCGGGGGGAGCGGGGGCGTCCTGGGCGTCAGTTGTCAAGCTAGCGCCAATTTTTCCCTCCCTTTCCGATCCCGGCGCCACGCGCAGGCCGCTGATCCTGCAGGCCGAGAGTGCCCGCCAGCGAGACGGCTGGATTGCCGCCATCCGCGAGGCTGCCGCCGCCGCCGCCGCTGCGGCCTCCTCGGACTCGACGTCTACGACACCGACACCCGAGGATGTCGATTTGGACAGCAGCGACGAGTCGGACAAGGGCGAGAAGAACGACGATGAGGACGAAGAAGGCGACCTCGTCGGCAATGGACCGTCGCTGTGGCTCGACGACGCTTCGACGGACCGGTCGTCGATGGCGTTGGCGCTCGGCGCCGATGGCTGCGTCGCTGGGGCGGCGTTCTCCCGCCAGTTCGACGTGCAGCTCGTCGGCCGCTGCTGGACGGAACCTGACGGCGTTGTCGACGCCGTCCTGGCCGCCGCTGCCGCTGCTACGTCGGCCACCAGCTTGGAAGTTAAACTGTTGCTGACGGTCTCGGAGCTGGGCGTCTGGCTGGTTGAGCCCGAGACGCGCCTCATCCGCTGCCGCCTGCCGCTCGGTCGGGCCCGGGTTTGGCCGGCCAGCAAGCGGCTACTCGGCCTGACTGGCACGGACGGACTCGGACGTTTTCGACGCGTCGACTGTCTGGCGCTGCGTCTGTTGGCCACTGGTGGCATTGACGAGGCTGGGTTGCCGAGCGCGACCACCGAGTCTGTGGTGGCGGCGGTCAGCGCCGCGGCTAGGAGTGCCGAGCTGGCGCACGAGAGGGAAACGGTTGGTGGCTGTTTGGGGCTAAAGCTATCAGTCTGTAATCGGAGCTTATCAGTCTGTAATCTGAGCTTATCAGTCTGTAATCTGAGCTTATCAGTCTGTAATCTGAGCTTATCAGTCTGTAATCTGAGCTTATCAGTCTGTAATCTGAGCTTATCAGTCTGTAATTGGGGCTTATCAGTCTGTAATCTGAGCTTATCAGTCTGTAATAGGAGTTTATCAGTCTGTAATCTGAGCTTATCAGTCTGTAATAGGAGCTTATCAGTCTGTAATAGGAGCAATTATCAGTCTGTAATAGGAGCTTATCAGTCTGTAATAGGAGCTTATCAGTCTGTAATCTGAGCTTATCAGTTTGTAATCTGAGCTTATCAGTCTGTAATCTGAGCTTATCAGTCTGTAATCTGAGCTTATCAGTCTGTAATCTGAGCTTATCAGTCTGTAATCTGAGCTTATCAGTCTGTAATCTGAGCTCATCAGTCTGTAATCTGAGCTTATAAGTCTGTAATCTAAGCTTATCAGTCTGTAGTCTAAGCTTCTTAGCCTGTAATCAGAGCTTATCAGTCTGTAATCGGAGCTTATCAGTCTGTAATCAGAGCTTATCAGTCTGTAATCTGAGCTTCTTAGTCTGTAATCGGAGCTTATCAGTCTGTAATCGGAGCTTATCAGTCTGTAATCGGGGCTTATCAGTCTGTAATCGGAGCTTATCAGTCTGTAATCGGAGCTTGTCAGTCTGTAATCTGAGCTTATAAGTCTGTAATCTGAGCTTATCAGTCTGTAATCGGAGCTTATCAGTCTGTAATCGGAGCTTATCAGTCTGTAATCTGAGCTTATCAGTCTGTAATCTGAGCTTATCAGTCTGTAATCTGAGCTTATCAGTCTGTAATCTGAGCTTATCAGTCTGTAATCTGAGCTTCTTAGTCTGGAGCTTATCAGTTTCTAGTAGTTGTTTACAAGCGTTACCCGCCAGGGTTGCGATGATTTTCCGAATATCAATCACTTTTCTTTATCTGAACTTTTATCCTATATCGGTCACTTTTATCCTATTCTACGCCAACTCTTTATTGCCAGGCGCTGCTTCTGTCCAACATCGGCCGCCTGCCCGACGTTTCCCCGCCGACGCCGCCGCCGCGTCAGCAGCAGCAGCTGCAGGCCGGCGCAGCCGACATCAAATCTGTTCCCGTGGAGCTGGAGCGCGAGTCGTCGGAGCTAGGCGAAGATAAATCAGACGAGGAAGACACTGTGGAGTCGTGGGCTTAAAAATCAGAAAGTCCCTATTAACTCAGCAATCGACGACAAGTTTCTTTCTTTATTTAGCAGTAAAAACCGACCCTAGCTACTTAAAGTAGCCCGCACAGAGATCATACATTATTCAGGCGCTATTTGTGACAATTATCATTAAAATCTTATTTTGCAGCCGAGAATTCGTAGGTATGTAGAAATCTCAGTTCGGTTAGGGTAACTTGGACAAGGGGATCGAAATGTTAGAATAATCCTAGATAGTCATTAAATAGTAGCAAAGTACTGTATTTTTCACTTGTCGCATTACTGTAGACTTGCGCTAAGCAAATAAATAACGATCATCACAAGGTCCATACTATTAATAATTTTTGGCGATTTATTAAGCCCAATTTTATCAGATATTTTTATTGATACATTGTCTTCTTTTATTATTTTACAAAAAGCCGAATCCAGAGAATCGTGCGATAAAATAACCAACTCGATAAGATCCGTGACACACAATTAGGTTTAGCCTTTTTTACTCATTTTAGCCTCGTTATTTTAGTAGAATGAACCGTTAATAGTAAGCCGTACACGGGTATAAATGAGTAGGTCTCTCTTGTTTTATTTGTTTTATTTTCAAACAAATTTATTGTGATTAAAAGTGTTCATTATTTGTTATGTCTTTAGCAAGGTAATAATAACAATAATAAAGATTCGCAGAATCCGGGTCTCGTTGGTGAGGAAACTTTGACTTGGGAATCAAGTGCTCACTATTATTATTATTTTTATTATTATTATTATTAAACTTACTAGACTGTTTCGCAGAATCTTAATGCCACAAGTGTTAAAACGAGTTAAAGAAATTGCATCAATAATAATAATAATAATACATGATTCGTAAGTAAGCTATAGTATTAATAGTAGTAGTAATAAAGAGAGAAAGCGGCACAATGACTAAGCTTATGTTATGCGTATATGCAAGCGTTGATATATAATATACATATTACGTAACCTTTCCCCGCGTTTGGTCGGGATAAATATATAATATTTATTAGAACAAGCGGATACAGAATTAGTAGAGGCGAAGCTAAAGCGGCGATCATGAAGCAAAAAAGCACATTATACGATTGGGAGTTATAATTAAGAAACTGGAAACTCTGCCGACAGTGCGCGTGTCAACAAGTAAGCTGTGAGTTAACTGGAGCGGCTCGGGCCGGGCGAACAAAAAACTGTCGACTTTGAAAAGTGCAAATCTTATAATTTCTTACAATAGGCAAACTTGATTATAGAAAGGACATAAATAACATTAAACATAACGCATAGGAGAATACGAAATTGCCTGTGATTATTATTTTAGTGATGGCGGGCAATATTATTTAACAATTCGATTATTATCCACTGATAACAGGCCTCAACCATTATCAATAAAGTGATTATCCACTGATAACAGGCCTCAACCATTATCAATAAAGTGATTATCCACTAATAACAGGCCTCAACCATTATCAATAAAGTGATTATCCACTGATAACAGGCCTCAACCATTATCAATAAAGTGATTATCCACTGATAACAGGCCACAATCATTATCAATTCAGTGATTATCCACTGATAACAGGCCACAATCATTAATTCAGTGATTATCCACTGATAACAGGCCACAATCATTATCAATTCAGTGATTATCCACTGATAACAGGCCACAATCATAACAATACAGTGATTATCCACTGATAACAGGCCACAATCATTATCAATTCAGTGATTATCCACTGATAACAGGCCACAATCATAACAATACAGTGATTATCCACTGATAACAGGCCACAATCATAACAATACAGTGATTATCAACCGATAACAGGCCACAATCATTATCAATAAAGTGATTATCCACTGATAACAGGCCTCAATCATTATCAATAAAGTGATTATCCACTGATAACAGGCCTCAATCATTATCAATACAGTGATTATCCACTGATAACAGGCCACAATCATTATCAATAAAGTGATTATCCACTGACCTTAACTCGCCATCACTTTCTTCAATTATTAGGCAAAAATGAACTTTTATCCCCCAAAAGCAACAGACGCGAGTATTGAATTGGAAACAAATTGGTGCAGATTAGAGAGGGAAGGGGTCGTGCGATGCGACAGTGGCGGAAACTTATTTGGCCTTACAAAAAGCAAAAAGAAAATATAATGGAACATTCAGTAACATAGTAATCGAGTATAATAATTCATAATTAGTTATTGTATTGGTACATGTCAAAAGGTATTAAAAGCGGCGATGAGAGCATAGGGAAAGCATGAATGCAAGAAAAGTATTAGAAGAAATTTTTACTAAGGTTAAACTATGAATAAGTTTTACTGTAGGAAATACTAAATATTTTTTGGGAGAACAGAATTAGAGCAGGAATATTTTCATAGGAATTTAAATAACTAAATTCTAATTATAGTAGCCATGGACAGCGTAAATCAAAAACAGCGCCTCAATCTATTATTATTAGTTTTATAGTGAAGAAAAAACCTGTTTACGAAAATATATTATATTAGCGATAGCAGGCAGACAGAGGACACTTTTAGAAGCAAAGCGAACAAGCAATATACGGGGGCTTTTGTTACAATTTCTACGATATATTGACTAGCAATGCGCGGGCATGGCTGATTGACAGCCTGTCAACATTATTTTTTTTCATACAATTTTTATAGAGAGTGGCAAACATACTCGCACATGAAAGTTCGTACTTAATTGATTTAGAAATGGCTACTATTTGTTATAGTACTAAAAGTAGGCAGCGTATCTATAACTGTACTTGTTTAATAATCTTTTGTAAGAAAAGAGTGTTTTTTTATTGTCCAATAATACGTTTTGAAACAAAGACCTAGCAATAAAAAATACATACTTATGCCGGTATATATGTATATATATGCATGCGTACAAGCGTGCGGAAACAAAGACTGGTCACGTGATCTCGCCTTGAAAATCAAACACTATAGGCATATTAGATATAGACGAATTTTTTTTAACTAATAGATTTAGCCAAGCGATTAACTGATTCAGACAGACAGACAGACTGACAGCCTGCGTGAACCAACACTAACTATATAGAAAATAGTGAATAAAAATTGTAACGAAAAACAGTCGATAAATTAGGGGATTAGGGAGAATTCGTTTGCAATTACACGCTTATTTAAAAGAATATCTGCTTACAGCGGTTTAAACACACGAAAAAAACGGACAAGGACATGATTACTGGTGGGCCAATCTAGATTCACAATTGAAAAAAAAGTTGTCAAAAATTGGTGACTGTCCCAACACAGGCTGTCGCACAACACAACAAGCAGAAAAACACACACGCGGAGACGCATTAGACAGGGAGAGATAGAGAAAGAAGTGGGAGAGACAAGCGGGGGTTGTCAAAGGCGGCTGCCGACTGCTGGTAACCGATTCTTGAGAGATAGACACACGCAGAGCTAGCGGGGGCAGAAGATCAGTTCCAGATCTTCAGGAAGCTGTCCCAGGAGCCGGTGGCAACCGCCATGCCGTCCTCTGTCACGCCGAGGCAGCTCACCCGGTTGTCGTGGCCGGCCAGCACGCCTGCGGGTTCCATTGGTTGCGTCAGTCAGGGTGAATGTATAGTGCGGGTAGCGGGAACTAAATGGTGCGACATGTGGGAGAATAAGGATAGAATAGGAAGCAGGAGGAGGGATGGTTATATAGGGAATTAGAATGGTATGCAAGGGATTAAAAAGTAGACAAGAGGATAGAATGGTAGGCATAAGAGTAGAGTGGTAGATAAGGAGTATAATGGTACGCAAGGGAGTAGAGTGGTAGGCAAGGGATTAAAAAGTAGACAAGGGGGTAGAATGGTAGGCATAAGAGTAGAGTGGGAAAAAAAAACAAAATTCAGTAAGAGTAGCAATAGAGTGGGTAGACACGAAAGCGTAGGGGCGCAAGTGATTGGGGTAGATAGAACTAGGAGAAAAACCTACCCGAGAGGAAGGCACTAAATTTTGTTGCCACATTTCTGGCTACTTAAAATAGTACAGTCAGCGCATTGCTGCCACTTATCCTCCACTGCCTAACGATCCCCACGCAGACTCACCGGCGCGCTCCTGCTTCAGAGTGTCCCACACGTTGCAATTGAAATCGTCGTAGCCGCCGAGCATCAGCCGGCCCGACTTGGAGAACGCGACGCTGGTGATGCCGCAGATGATGTTGTCGTGCGAGTACATGCCGATCTCCTGGTCGGCCCGGATGTCGAACAGGCGGCAGGTGGCGTCGTCCGATCCGGTGGCGAAGGCGTTGCCGCTGGGGAAGAACTGGCATTGGGGCGGGGGCGGGCTATTTGCAATGGGCTGTCGGCGCTCGCTGTGCTGGGGAACAGACAGGCGGACAAACAGGCTCACAGACAGACAGGCAGCAGACAGACAGGCGGTAGACAGACAGACAGACAGACAGACAGACAGGCGGCAGACAGATAGACAGACAGACAGGCGGCAGACAGACAGACAGACAAGCTGATCTACAGACAGACAGACAGACAGACAGACAGACACGCTGATCTACAGGCAGACAGACAAGCTGATCTGCAGACAGACAGACAGAGACAGACAGACAGCCAGAGACAGACAGACAGCCAGAGACAGACATACAGACAGAGACAGACAAACAGACAGAGACAGACAGACAGACAGAGGCAGACAGACAGAGACAGACAGACAGAGGCATACAGACAGACAGACAGACAGAGGCAGGCAGACAGACAGACAGACAGACAGAAGCAGGCAGACAGACAGACACAGACAGGCGGACGGACGGACAGAGAGACAGACTGATCTATAGGCAGACAGACGCAAAGACAGGCACTAGAAAACGCTGACACAAAAACTCACAGTAATAGCGTTAATATCGGACTCGTGGCCAGGAAAGGTCTGGGTGCACTGGCCGGTTCTGGTGTCCCACAGCTGGAATGCAACATAAATTTGATAATATAATTTCATATTTGATAATAGACTAGTCTGGGTCGCAATCGCTATTAACGGTTGAGGACAATTATCCCTGGAGATGATCATAAATAGCTTAGTTAGTGTCATATTTAAATGGACAATAGAAAGCAGACGGGTAGAGTCGCGTTACGTTCTATTGAAGTAAGCTTTAATAGAGCGCTAGAATTTTATGATGCAACGCATTGAAAGCACACACATAACACCTCCTAACAGTCACGGGCAGCCATGGCAACAAGGCCGCCAGATTAGAATGTCTCGAAATGTCTCAACCGCCTACCCCCCCCCCTGCCTAGTAGAGTCAAACTTCAATCCAATCCAATCCAATCCGAATACTGGCAGCAGCGACAGCTCGCCAAGGTTGTTCATCATCCTGTTTCCCGCCGAAAAAAAACTCACTAGGACTGGAGACGCGAGTCCGACAGCCTCTACAGATCAGAAATTCCACTTAGCCCGAAGGCCAAATGCCCTAGATTGAGTGTAGCATGCGGGCTAGGGCTGAAGCTAAGCAAGCCAAACTAAGCCAAGCCAAGCCTAAATGAAAAGGGGACTGAACTAAAAATAGATGATTACCACACACGGCCGAGTAGCTGCTCAAGAGAGGGGAAGGGATAGAGAGAGAGAGAGAGAGAGACAGCCAGCCTAAGACCTAATCAATAACAAGAGAGATGAGGACGAAGAAGGAAATAGGGTCTGAAGAGAGGTAATGGATGGCTGGCTGGCTGGATAGGCATCACTATTTCTTTCTTCCCTTAGTTCTCCCCCTCTCTCTCTGCCTCTGCCTCTGTCTTCCCGGGATGCGCGTGGCGTTCACGAGGCGACTGAGGAGAGGCAGAGGAAGAGAGCGATCACCAACTCCACCCCAACCAGCCCCAACTCTCGCAGCGGCGGCGGCGGCGGCAGAGGCGGCAGCAGCTCATAAAACGTGCAGACGCTCCCCCGCCCGCTTCGCCTCTCTCTCTCTCCGTCACTCCACTTCGGCACGCCGACTGCTCGGAAGGTACAGCGCCAAATCCCCCCAAAACTCCCCGCCTAGCTCCTTCCTCCGTGTCAGCCTTCTTGATACCGAGCCCACAGGCGCCTGGCCTGGCTCGGCTCGGCTCGCAATCGTAAATCGTAGATATTCTAACCCTCTAGGTCCTCTTCCCTAGTCTTATTTCTTATTTCTCCCTTCACCGCCTCCCCGCCTCCGAAACCACGCCCTGCCGGCCCAACAACCCGAAAAGCCCCGGCCTAGAGATCCCATTCCCTTCCCTTCCCTTGTTGCGGACTGCATTTTTCATTTTCCCGCTACGCAGACCCCCCTGCCTTCCACCCTGACTCTCGACTCTTCCACCCCGATTGCCCTTCTTGCCTCGGGCCGCAAGCTCCACTGCTCAAGGAACTGGCAGGAGAGACACGCATAACCAACAGGGGAAGGATTTGAAAGCGTCGCGTCGTCGATAGGGGATAAAAAATAGCAATGGGAAGCGCAGAACTGCTCCGGGAAGAGGTGGGGACAGATCTAGGGGAAGGAGGCGTCAACAAGGCAGCAGCTTAACGCCGTTTTCCTTTTCAAACACACCACCCCGTAGCCTATGCCTTCTTTGTTGCCTCTTCTTCAAGCTGCATCCCTTTAAGTACAGTAGTGGAAAACTCAGCCTCGGTTGCCAAGGGAGGCAGCCATCGGACGACGACGGATGGGGAGGCCCGGGGGAGGGGGGGGGGGAAGAGCGAGGCTGGAAATAGAGAGAAAAGAAGAGCCGTTCCTCTTGCTGGAAGGAACAGTGGTGGGAAAAAATAAGGCCGTGGAGAGACGAGAGGCGAAGCTATGCACTATTAGCATGAGATGGCGATAAGGAATCAATCTAATAAAGCAATGGGGATAACAATGCTTTGAGCTAAAGGTAGTCAACAAATTCTCGCTGACAATGAAGGGATCTGCTCCCTAATAAGATTTGCAAAATGCCCTAAATGTTAATTAGGGTAATTAAGAGACAATCTAGGGGCAAATAAACAGTCACAAATTCTCACCTTAGCCGAGGCGTCGCAGGCGCCTGACACAAAAAATCTCATCTCTGGTCCAACGCTGAGGCTCATGACGTCACCCGTGTGACCAGTAAATGACGTGGTCTGCTGGCCGGTCTCAATGTCCCATAGGGCGCTGGGGTTGAAGAAGCAGCGATTTTTTTATATACTGATTAGTATACAACGAATTTCGATATCTACAAATGACACCTAGATATCTACAAATAACATCTAGATATCTAAATATGACAGCAAGATATCTACAAATGACACCTAGATATCTACAAATAACATCTAGATATCTAAATATGACAGCAAGATATCTACAAATGACACCTAGATATCTACAAATGGCACCTCGATGCCTACAAATGGCACCTCGATAAAACCTACAAATAAAACCTAGATATCTACGAATTTACATGTCCCAGTGTACAAATCTACTAACCAGGTCATGTCACCAGACGAGGTGACGATCTGGTTGTCGTCAAGGAACCGACAGCAGGACAGGTAGCCGGTGTGACCAGGCAGCTCCCTGGAGACCCGAACGTTGCCCTCCCGGGTCTTCAGACTATAAATGGAGCAAATATTGTCCAGGCCTCCGCAGGCAACGAAATTACCGGACGGAGCGTAGGCGCAAGTCATCACCCAGCTGGATCGAAGCGGGATGGCATGCACCTGAAATTTGGGAAATCATCGATAAATTGAAATTATTTATTTAAGGTAATAATCCACTCTACTGAATTCTAATTTCACCCACTATCTTTTAGTCTCCTCCACTTTCTCTTCTACTCGCATGTGCTCGCTTCTAATCTAATAGTCTCTAATTCTAATCTCATCTGCCTTGCTCTAGTCTCATCCGCTATACTCTAATCTCGTACTTTCTATTTTAATCTCATACTTTCTATTATAATTTCATGCTCTATTATAATCTCATACTCTCTCATCCAATCTTATACTCTCTAGTCTAATCCCACTCTACTCTAATCTCATACTATCTGTTCTAATGTCACACTCTCTATTCTAATCTCATACTTTTCATTCTAATCTCATGCTACCTATTCTAATCTCATACTCTTGATTCTAATCTCGTAAGCTCTATTCTAATCTTATCCTATCTTCTAGTCTAATCTTCTCTCTGTAGATATTTATTTCCCATTGTCTAATGCCCACCTGATCTCTAATCGATCTTTTACTCATAACTTTAAATCGACAAATAAACTGACCAAACATGGTGCTAGAAACAAACCTTATTAGTAGTGTGACCGTCCCACACAATCAGCTTGCCGTCCTGGGAGGCGGACACCAGATTCCTAGAATCAGTCGACCAATGCATAGCGTAGATCTTAGCCAAATGGCCACGCAGTGTCCGCCGGGTGCGCATCTGGATCCGGCCAAGGACCTCGATATTGGCCGTGGCATTGGCTAGCGTGGTGTCCGCGGCAGCCTTTCGAGCCTCCTGTTTGTGCGGGTTATCATTTTCGATTGAAAAACCACAATTGATTTTTTAAATCCGCATCTTGACACGGCAGATCTCACAATACAGGCATTAATAAATACTAAATGATGGATAGCCAACCCTTTAGCAAAAACCTACTAGGATATCAAGCAGTCCAAATAGAAATCTAGCCTAACTCCCTATCTTTCCTTATCCAACTTAGTACAAAAAATAGAACTCAAAACGTCCAGTCTTATCAAACAGCCGTAGCTAAGAGAAACAGGGCCTTGAGCGTTATCTCTATATATCTTCATATGCGTAAAGCTAAATATCAGATTAGAGGCAGCTTTATGTAATATAAAAAGGGCAAATAAAATCTACTAGCATAATTTATTAATTTTTTCCTAGCAAAATCCTAGAGACAGACAGTCAACAGCATGAAAAAAAGCTTAAAGACATAAAAAAAGGGGAATAAAAAAATCTCAAATAGGACAGACGGCTTGGAGCTTAAGCCCATCCAATTAGTGTCAAATGTTAAAGTAAGCGGGCCTAATTAAGGCTTAGGCAAAAAAATGAGATAACCGCCTTGACAGTTTAAGCGTGATTCAGCATCGCATCAAAAATCTTTTTTTTAATAATAGAATGCTTACCCGAATTTGATTCTTCAGCTGCTCGGCCTCTTGACGCAATACGTCTAATTCAGACATGATTTATTATCTATCTACTGTGGCAGGTTTTGGCGCGTTGGTTCTAACACTTCTATAGATATGACAGAGTTGAACAGAGAGATTCTTTTTTATAAAGCTGACGACCAGATTCTCCGTGTATCAAATCTTTGTTTTTTGTCTTTGTAATTTTGTTTTGTTGTTCGCTTCCGCTGGTTGAATAGTTTTTTGCTGACTGAAACAAAGACCAATAGATTTTCAAATTAGTAGGACTTACAATTTTAGTAGGCAGAAGAACTCTAGACAAGCTCTAACAGAACAATAGCGCATTAAATTTAATAGCTGCGCTAGCTAAAGGCCTAACAAAAATGTTGATTGCTGAAACAACAGAGTCGAGTAGACAGACCGGCAGCTACAGACTCGTATGCGCACTGATATATCCGATAGAGATAGATGTGTTTGCCGTACTAGCGAGCTGCGGAGCGGCGGTGCAGAGAGACCATGCGAGAGAGAGAGAAAGGTATAGGCCGGTTTTTTTAGAAGAAAAATCTAGGATGGAGGAAGCCACTCGCGTGTGTGAGCTTGGAAAAACGAGCAAGCCAGAGGGAGGGAGAGGTACAGGGAGAAGCAGAGAGGGCGGATAGAGGGGATACTGGATTATAAAAATCCCAATAGCTGGAGAGTACTGCGGGTTAGGCACGAGGAAAAGGGAAGGAAAGAGGGCCAGAGGGGGGAGGGTGGCTAGACAGGGGGTGCTGACGGAGGCAGAGGGAAAGAGAAGGCTAAACACAAAGTAGGAGCAGGAAAATGAGGATTTAGCTCTGCAATGCGCGAGCGGGGAGGGCGGATCACGCATTTACCAACTAAGCCCAAGCTAATCTAGGGAAACGGAGAAGGGAAGTAAAGCAAGAGGGCTTCTAGATTAAAATGGGAAGGACAGTAGCCGGACCCAGCCGGGGCTGCAGTTGCTGTACTAGCTAAACGCACACGCACCAATCAACCAACCCTTTGGGAGAAATAAGGCCAAGAGGAAGTTTTCTACGCCCGCCTAACCACTGCCGCCACTCACCCACCCAGGGCGTGTTTAGCCGGCTGGGTGAGAGGAGAATCGCCCGACTCCCCCTACCCCACCGACTGTCTCCCACTCTCTGCGCCGGCCCCTCTTGTACACACAGACGACCCTTCAGTGTCAGGGGCAGCAGGAGGGTGGGGCAGAATTTAGCCAGCCCAGTCAGTCAGTCAGTCAGTCGCAGGGCCAGGCAGGGATTAGAACACACACGGTCCACAGCCGATGGGGCAACGAGAATGGAATAATTCGAAGGAATCGGGAGAGAAGGCGGGGTTTGAGGTCCGGTCCGTCTATCAAGGCCAAAAAATATGTGTTCCAGTTTAGTAGCTTTGGCCTAGCCGGTGGAAAGAAAAATAGTAGTAACCTTGAAGGAAAAGTAGTTTTGGGAACACAGCGGGCAACGCTATTGGTAGGTAAATAAAGCGCGGGAGTTAGTCTATGCCAGACAAAGTACAGACTGGCGATTATCCTATTAGATCAGACCATCCAACTATTTGCTCTCTTGCTGCCCAGTCACTGCAGTCAGTCATGCTCAGGCAGTTCAGCTGAACAAAAACATTAGGAAAGTGCCTCGATAAAATTAATAATAGAAATATTGCATTTATTATCTCATACAAAAAACTGATAAACTGTTTGGTATATCAATGATTACAGAATAGAAGCAATAATCTTTGTCACGCCTACAATAATAGCATAGGATACAGAAATCTGCATACAGGTGGATCCAGGTTCTCACATAAGGATAGTGCCAGCATAGATCTGAGTGCTAAGCATGCCATCATAACACAGGAAATAAGAAAAATGCTGGTGGATAAGGGCAAGTAAGCCAATTAAGCTTAACATACAAATCAAAATTCAAAACTACTTGCAAATATTTGTTTCTAATAATACCTCTATCTCTTTTCTAGGCAATTAGATTGTATTTTATACAATAAATATTTCTCTAGAAATTAGTGACATTTAGGATGATCTCAAAGATATATTAACAACAATACAAATGACAAAATTCTTGCAGATTAATACATGTCCATTCTGCCTTATATCTAAAAAATAGTTTAATACTTGCACTAAAAATGTACTATTTACATGCACAAATACATAACATTAGTATCATTATTTAAATGAAATTATGACCAAAATTGAATATAAAAATAAAGACCTTGTATGTAAAATCTAAAATCTAAAATGCATGCATACTAAAGCCCATAAGCATGAAGTATAATTTTTATTTGCAATATATATTGTTTTGTATTTAACAATATTAAGTAAAAAATTAATATTATTTATATTATTAGAAATGTGGCTTTGAGGCAAATTGGTAAATTGCCATTGAAACAAAATTTAAACAAATAGAAATTAATTTACTATAGGGAATTGCATATTTCCAATGGAATGGCTTAGTGATTTTTAAGATTTGCAAAAATTTATGGAAAAATGAACAATAATATTAAAAGTATATACTTTGTTATATCTATTTATTGAAGGATTTCTTGTAATACTAGAAGGTAAAAATGTTCTAAAGTTTGATATAGATAATTTTTGGATAAAGTACTTTAAATTGAGTGAAATTTTCTAATCTGTAAGAAGACCTATATGGCAGGTGAGACAAACATTATTATATTTACTAATTAAATATTGCTAAATCCAGACACAAAGTTGAAAATATTTTTTTAGATAATTCATATCTCATCATAGACAACTAAATTTTTTAAATAATATCCATATTGTGGCGGACGCACTTAGCACTTTGGTTTGAGCCAGCCTAGGTTGCTTTCTGTCTTTGGCTCAAATAAATAAACATGTAAAGGCCAAGCTCACACCGACAAGAAACCAGAGAGAGCAAGCAAGCAGACTTGGAATTAACCTACATTGGCACTGCCAAATTGGTGAGCCCGACTGCCTTCAGCTGTAGCTGAGGGCAAACACAATGCCACTGCCTGCTGCCTTCCACTGTTGCTCTCCTGGCCTGCTACTTCTGCGCTCCCAGCCTGCCACTTTTGCATTTCCCGGCTTGTCACTTCTGTGCTCCCAGCCTGCTACTTCTGCGCTCCTAGCTTGCTGCTTCTGTGCTCCTGGCTTGCTGCTTCTGTGCTCCCAGCCTGCCACTTCTGCGCTCCCGGCCTGCTGCTTCTGCGCTCCCAGCCTCTTGATTCTGCATTCCCATCTTGCCACTTCTGCACTCCCAGCTTGCCGCTTCTGTGCTCCCAGCCTCCCATTTCTGTGCTCCCGGCCTGCTGCTTCTGCGCTCCCGGCTTCCCACTGCCAATTTTTCCCTTTGAGAGCTACCCAGCCAGCACAGCCTTGCTAACTGCTGCCATACCTGCTCACCGCCATACTATAAGCTATCAAAGCTATGCATCTACCCAACTCTGCATCTCCAGATCGGGTGCCATCCAGTGGAGGCAACCCATGAGCACCAGCAAAGCCTACTCAGCAATGCACTCCAGCATGGACACTAGCGATACAACCTTTGTGGTTTGCATGGCATTTGGTGGCCAGTCAAGGCCTTTGTCAAAGGTCTCGAATGCAGTCTTTGCATTGACAGCAATCAGATCAGCCTCCAGCGACCTAGCAGCCTCTACCAAGTGCCCCTCTCTCACAATTTGCTTTGCAGCAAGTAAGCCGCTCTGCTACATACTCGCTGTAGCTACCCAAACTTGGGCACGTTTGCTGCACCCTGCCACAGCCTTTACCCCACAGCTATTTTTTTGACATTTTGACTGAGCAACTTAGCCTGGCTCTGGGGGGAGTTGTGTAGCAGATGCACTTTGTACTTTGGTTTGAGCCAGCCTAAGTCCTTTTTTGCCTATGGCTCAAATAAATAAATGTGTAAAGGCCAAGCTTGCACTATCAAGAAACCAGAGAGAGCAAGCGAGCAGACTTGGTATTCGCCTATATTGGCAGTGCCAAAATATCCAATTAATCAATATAGTATTATTGTTTTAGGAGCCAATTAACTAGTTTATTAAATTTTCTAAACTACAAATTAGAAAATAAGAAAAAAATGTAACAAGGAACCTTTAAAATGAATGTAGACGTGCTATTATAGATTAAGAGACTTTCAATAGAGGCATATTATTTTATTTTTTTATAGATTTAGGATAAAATTGAACTTTGAAACCTAAGTAAAGATATACTACACTATATAAGTTAATTAAAGTATAAAATCAATTTAAACATGAGATATTCTAGCCACATGTGCTTTACCACTGACTTTTGCTTTAGATAGTGTTTGTTTTAAGATTCAAGGGCATGGTGATTTCCAAATTATCTGACTATATATGTATACATATCAAGACTACATATATATCTATCTATCTATATATAATATATGTTTAATGCAATCATACTAACATATACTAATCACTAAATTTATATTATAAAATTTCCTAGAATACTGATTTCAAATATGCACTATACTATAGTCCCAATCATGCTGGGGCTTACTTAGAGCAAAAAATTGTACAATTCCATCATTTATACCAGGGTTACACCAACAGAAACCAAACTAAAAATTATACTTGAAGATGATGAAGTTAGACATTATAGAGTCACATTTCTTACAAGAATTATAATAGTTGTCATCTGATTAACAAAATCAAATAAAAAAGAAATAAATCATCTCTTATTTTTAACAATTGAACTTTATACAAACAAAATGCTTATACGAATTAACCATAAAATGTATAGTATATATAGAACTACAGGAAAAAATACTTTATATTACTGTGCCTGTGCCAGTACTTAGTAAATCAGCACTGCCTTTTAATTGTTTTTAGCCATTCATAATCTCTTTTATTTAGCAACCTTTTGTTTTGTAAAAAAAAAGTAAAGACAGAATAACTAGAAACTCCTGCTTGACAAAATAGCTACAATATTATAGCCATGATTCATTATATACTTATAAGCTAAAGTAAGCGAGCCCATACACAGATAAAATATTCTGCTAAATTTTAGATAAAATCTAAGCTTTCAGTTGTAAAGGACCTATGTATCATTAAAAATAAAATGCCGGATTTTGGCCTGCAATGGCATATAATCCTTTGAAAATTGACACCGAAGCTGTGCCAATCAGCAGGATAACCTCTGCAAATTACATGAATTAGGAACAAATTCACATATGCAAATAGTCCTATATAAAAAAATAGAGAAGGCTTGATTTGTCATTTGATTCTTTGTATCTTTGATTTAGGACCGAACAATTACTTCAGCGTTATAAAAATAGAAGAATAGTGAGGAGCCCACCTGATTCGAGTGTAGGCGATGCAATTGTCTTACTATCTTTAAAAAATTATTCTATAGCTAGCTGAACAGTTTTGAACCTAACTGGACGATCCATGGATAATAAAGACGGATAGACTATTTAAATTTTTAGTGCTGAATTTTTATTTTTAATTATTAGTAGGCTATTATTTATTTAAAATATTTTATTAAACATAATGGCTAATTTAAAAAAAAATAAGCATATGCAAACTTGCTTGATTTAGTAAAAATAGGTTTAAATTAACATTTTTAGGTTTCAATTTAAAATTGCTATGCAAAAGCGCTGCTCGAAGACTGACGGATGAGATTGATTATATTTATTTATTTCTCGTTTTATAGCTAGCAAGCCGCCCTTCTCCTAATATAGATGTAAGAAGGGTAAATTTGATTGCAAAAAATATAATATTTCTGTGTGTAGGCCTAGCTCTAAAGCATAGAAACCAAATGATGAAAAAGTTTGAATCGCAAATCCAAGTCAAATAGTAAATAAAATAGCTGGCTAAATGAAAATTCACAGTTAATATTTTTTCATTTTCTTTATTCACTATTTCGCTTTAGTGTTTAGTGTTTTGTGTTTGTGTAACTTCTACTATTCTATTTGAGCTTCCTTTAAAAAAGCTTATTTTTTTGCATTTTATATGTCTATAGCTATAGATAGTGACTTACTAGCTAGGCCTAATGGCAATCTTTTAGTTTCGCACGTTTAATTATTTTACGAAAGATAACAACAAATAACGACAGTCTTTGACAATAACGATCAACTTTGAGTTTTTTTAGTCTAACTTTGAGTCTATCTTTCAAATGGGGTAGTAATGGGCAACCCAGAAAACAGCAGCAATCAATGAATTGGCAACCTTCCCACCTCTGCAACCGCATGGATGGTTGGCCTAGACAGTTGGTGCAGCAGCGTTTGTTGGCCAGCAGGTGCTAGGTGGCCAGCCAGCGGACCATTGCATCAGTAGTAGACATGCAGACGTTATTGCACATAGCTCGCACATTGATGGGTTAATGTTATACAAATCAGTAGCAGGTCAAAGGTCTTGGACTGGCACAATGGTTGTCAGTGCTGCAGGGCATCCAGCCATGATTGCTTTGCTTTTGCTTTTGCTTTTGCTTTTGCTTGCTTCTCCCACACTGCCTGCCCCAGCATTCTTCTCTAACTCAATTTTAGCCATAGACATAACCACGCACTGCCACATTGTTTGAAAACTCGTGCAAGTTTCTATTTCCACTCAGGGTTACTAAGAAAGTCATTATCTTTCGTCAAATAATTAAACGTGCGAAACTAGAAGATTGCCCGCCTAACCTATGGCTATGGCTATGATATATGCAAAAATTGGGACCTGCCTGCAGAAAAGAATACATTGATTTTCACAGCATTCTTTCGGTTTAGCAGACCAGAGTGGTACTAAAAATCTTTGGGGGACCTTTGAAATTCCATAGTTTCGGTTTAGGGGACCAACGAAAAACCTTGTGACACTAGTAGCTATGCAATTTTTCACTCCTAAGCACGCAAGTAAATGTAAAAGCCACTATTTATTTCAGAACAGTGGCAGTGAAAAAAAGATCTAAAAAGGAAGACAAATGTTATAATATTGTTTTGGTTTAGGGAACTGGCAATGGAGAAGTTATACTAAAGGTCCCCTAAACCGAAATTTGATTAGTGGACCTCTCATTCTATTTCAACTTACCATATTTCGGTTTAGGGGACCTTTAGTGCAAATTTTCAATTGCAGGTCCCCTAAACCAAAACAATATTATAATGACCATCCTTGTGATTTTTTGAGTTCTCGTTGTCACTGATGCTGCTCTGCAATAGCTAATTGTTGTTATAATTCCTTTCATGCATGCTTAGGATTTGACAATTGCCTTCTTACATTTTGGGACCTTTCAAATGTTGGTCCCCTAAACCGAAACTAGGAGTATCCATAGGTCCCCTAAATCGAAAGAATGCCAATTTTCACTATATAGGCTAAGTCAGTACTAAATTTTTATAAAGATAGGCCTATGTAGTATCCAAAAATATAATTATTTAGAAAGAATTTTTATACTTTTTTGAAAATGTTAATAGGAATATTTCTAGTTTTTTCATAACTATATTATTTTATAATTCTACTTTACTTTGTTATATTAATGTTATGACTTCTCTTGCATCTGCCTCACATTTAATGTATTGTACCCTTATAACAATTCATTGGCTTCTTGGCATGGTGGTAAAACCAATGTGCATTGTGCACCTCCTAGCATTGTGCTTCATGACTGCACTGGCTGCCCTCTTCGCTACGCGTGCCACAGTCTCGACTGTGGCCGTGTTCTTCTGAGCCTCTTGGATTATCTGATGGTATATAGCCATCGCTGCTACCATCAACTTTTCACTAAGTGTGGTGTCCATTGTTTTATGTACCGTCGCCTTGAGATTCATAGGTGTTTCAGGTGCATATACGAATGTCAGGTTGCAATGGCCCAATGGAGTGGCAGCAGCTTGTGTGGATCCAGCAGCAGCAGCAGCTTGCGGGGGTCCAATAGAAGCAGTAGCAGCAGCTTGCGGGGGTCCAACAGAAGCAGCAGCAGCAGATTTGCCTTCGGCTCGATCATCGGCTTGATCTGATCTATCTTGCAAGGATAGATCAGAGGGCATTTGTGGCAGCTGTGGTAGAAGTGAATGTCTGTTTGCACTCAATGGGCGTAATTTGAAGGTCAGGTTCTGTGAAAGTAAATGACAATGGGGAGAACAAGTTAGAACATTGCACTTTAATTTGCTAATCTATTATTTAATTTTTCTAATTTAATTTACAGTACAAGCTAGAGTACAAGTTAGAACAGCTAGAGTGCAAGTTAGAACAGCTAGAGTACAAGTTAGAACAGCTAAAGTACAGGTTAGAACAGCTAGAGTACACAGTTGCACAGTTGCTCTATCACATACTTGATTGTGCCGCAAGGGATGCTACTACCAAATATCCAATGCCACTACCAAATATCCAATGTCACATGCTACTAGGGACTTGGATCTTAATTGATAGCTGGCTAGCCTATACTAGGCTATAAAATCATGCAATAGCTAACTAATAAACTACTATCTACACTTTGTGGATCTGGCCAACCCAATGGTATATATGAACTGCATTGATAGGGATATGGGCCCTGGCCAAGAGGTGCCTATGTGCCATAGAATGAGTAATGTACTTTTTAAGACCTATCTCAAGCTGGGTTTATTTTTTTGCTAGGCACAGGATGCAAAATCGCATCATATTCTTAATTTTTGGATGCAATTTCAGTGTTTGGGATGCAATTTTTTAAAATTCTTATTAAAGAGGTCTTTTATTGTGAAAAATTAAAAAATCTGGGTGCAAAATCGCATCCCATATCAAATTTCAGGATGCAATTTTCAAAGTCAAGATGCTATAGCATCCCTATAGCACAAAAAATAAACCCAGATCTCAAGGAGTATATCTAGCACTACCTGTACCCTAATAATCGCTTCAGTGCTATGCTGTATTGGGCTTCCATTTATTATCCTGTTTAGGACCTAAAATTCATGGAAAATGGATAAAATAATATAATAAAGGGCAGAATAATATAACATAGTAAACTAGAACTAGACTATTATATATCAAATGCAAATAAAATATAACCCTTTGGAAAAGATTATTTGTTTAAAGTGAAACAAGTTGCAAAAATGTTTAAAAGGACAAAAAATATGTGGATAATAAATTATACTAGAGTTTTTTCTAAGCACAGGATGCAATTTTGTATCCTACTCCTAATTTATTTTTTAAGTAGCTAGATAGTATAGCTTCTATACAGGCTATCATGTCTCTAGTATAGGGGGTATTCAATATTAGGGACATGGCTGCTATGTCTATAGTTCTAATATTATAGATATGGTAGCCATGTCTATAAGTATATTCCTATTTAATATGAGAAACATGGTTGCCATAATATATGCCCAATATCTATCCAATCTATCCAAACCAAATAGGTAAAATTGTCACTAGCCAAAGTAGTGATATAAGTTTAAAAATTGGCAATTTAAGTTACAAAATTGGGGAGGTAAGTTGACAATTGGTCATAGTTGGGGACTTAAGTTGCAAAATTGGCTAAAATTAAAGAGGCAAGTCAAAAATTTGGTTGTGTAAAAAAATTTTTTTGCATTAGAATGCAAAAATAAGTTATGACCAGGAAGTGGTCCATTGGCATATGTGCACAACTTGAAAAATTTGGTTGGCTAGTGTGACTTAGTTAAAAAAATTTATGACTTACTTCAGGTCAAAGTTCAAAGGACCAAAAAGGTCCCGCAAACCACTTTTGCCTGAATCTTCCCAATTTTTCTCCATTTTGCAACTTACCCTCTCCTTTTTGCAACTTACCCCTCCTTTTTGCAACTTACCTCCTCAATTTTCACAAATTTTGTGACTTACATCAGCAATTTTGTGACTTACCTTGGTCAGACACCAAATCAGTTGGCCAAATTGGCCAACTTTGCCAACTGTTGCACACATGTCCATGGGACCTTTTCTGTTCATTCAAATATTTTCTAATGTGAGTTGCAAATTTTGCTTAAACTAAGTTGCATCAGATAGGTGAAATTTTTAGGTTGGTTATGTATGGTTGCCAGGACTAAGTTTTTGTATTATAGACATGGTTGCAATGTGTGCTAAGTGTGGAGTTTATTTTTAGAATGCAATTTAAAAGGTTTTGATACAATTTTTATAAGTTTTAACTATTAGCACTTTATAATCACCTTGACAATGTTGGGTGTTGCTATCTATTTTCATACTTATGCTAGTCATTAGTCCACTATTGCTATATCCCTAAAAAATCATAAATTACTTCTATTGGCAATAATAAAGTCTACTAATTCCACTATTTACTTTTTTCATTATTTTTTTCTGCTATTTTTGTAAAATTAAAAAATTGAAGTATATTAATTTCACAAAATAATTGTATAAATTAGTAGCAAGTTGCTAGCATATTGGCAGAATCAAGGAATTGCAATACTCTAAAGTTCATAAAACTTCAGAAAAGCAAATAAAAAATAGAAATCTTTAGTCTTGACCAAATTTAAATGCTAAAAATTGAAACAAGCTTTACTGAACACTTTATTAACTATAATTACTTGAGAAATGACATATTATTTCCATTTTGAAGATATTTTTGGATTTCCTATTTTTTTATTATGAATATCAACTGCTTGTTCAATTTATAGTGATTTTATTGATAAAATAATTTTTTAAGTTAAAATACTCTGGGGCGCGTATTTTGTTGTTGTTGTTGTTGTTGTTGTTAGATTTATGATTCAGCTGAACCAAGCCTTGTTTTGCTTACATTTGCTTATGATTTGTCCACCATCTCTCTAGACCCAATTTTTGCTTCCATGAGATACTACTATGAGTATGCAAATTAATACAAATTACTAAATAAAAAACTTCTGCTTATCATATTGAAATTCAATTATATAAAGCCAAAAAAATTAAGAATTATTTCAGATTTTTGCACTATTTAGGTGAAACCTAGATTTAGTTATTACCTAATCATTAATTGAAGCTATCAATCATTGCTTGCCTTGCCTGCTGCAGTGACCTTGACAAACATGGCATCGCTGCTGCCTCCCAGCCTGCTAGAATCGGTGAATTGGGCGCTGCGCCAGCCGCAGTACAGTTTTGCCGCCGAGCTAATCAAAGGCATTCGCAATGGCATAGTGTACGGCTGCAAAATTCGCTTTCCCCATGCTTTAGTGATGACATTTCTATTCAAATCTGGCCCCCTGTCTGACAAGCTGCTCAACATTCTCCAACTGACTGTGCAGCACGCCCGCGGCCTGGCCAGTTTTGCTCTTATTTACAAACTTGCCTGCCGATTATTAATTAAATTAGCCGGCTCGGCTGCTTCTAGTAGCAGCAAAGACTCGCCAGTGTTGCAACGCTGGCAGGCCTTTTTATCAGCATTCTTAGCCGGCTACTTGGTGTTTGGCCGGTCGAACAAAGTTAACGAACAGATCAACCTGTACCTGATGTCTCGGGTACTGTACGCAGCTGCCAAGCTGCTTGTTAAGCGCGGTTGGATATCTAATCCGCCTAATAATTCGTTTCCATTGTTTGCCGCCATTGTCTGGGGCTGCGTGCTCTGCCTATTCGAATTCGAAGCTGAAACCTTGCAACCGTCGTTGAAAGCCTCGATGACTTATATTTATCACGATAGTTCGAAGTGGACCAGTTTTATTGACTGGCTGGTCTATAATAAGATGCCGTCCTCTACTGGAAAATAAATTGTCCAGTGTGCCTTTTTCATGGAAACATTTTTTGCGGCAATTAGGAAATAACAATTAGAAAATTATGTTATTTATTTAAAATTATTTCATAACTGCTAGTCTTATATTTTTAGCTAATGTGCGCGCAAAAATTGAACTAACTTTCTAGCTCGCATAAAAACTCAAATATGATCCGTACAAAATTGATTGTGTGATGATAATTAGCCTTTTTTAATCCCACGTTTTACAAATTCGCATCTTCTAGTATGCTATTATTTTATCGTGTGTTGGGGCTGCGTGTAATACGAGTTTTAGGCGAGGTGCTAATATTAATGTTATAATTTGCATCTATCACCAAAGTAGTATATTCCGCGTGTTTTGTATTTTTTTAATTGCGTGAATAGTTTTGTATTTCTTTCAATGCGGTCTTAAATACAGATTATCATTGCTTGATTTGCGATTTAATGCCATAATAATATTTTGTTTATTTCTCAGTCATTTTACGCTTTCGTTCTAATTTAGCTGTTTTGTCATCTGATTCTACATAAGTGACTAGTTTGCGATATTCTACTCATAGTAGTCGGGGTTGACTTTCCAAGTGACAGCTATTCGTGGCAATTCGATATTTTCGAGACTCGAACTCAGAACCTCATTAAAAACTAGGAGTTTCATAAAAATCCTTCAATAGTCAAAAATTGTCCAAAGACTTTCAATTCTAATTGCAGAGCCCCCAGACATGCCTAAGGTGCCTCGCCGCTCGAATCTGAAAGGCAAGAAGAAGAAGCAGACGCACAAGTTCGTCATCGACTGCACCCACCCAGTTGAGGACGGCATTATGGATGTGGCCAGCTTTGAGAAGTTTCTAATTGAAAAGATAAAAGTACAGGGCAAGACCAACAATCTGCAGAATTTGGTCAATGTGGAGCGAAACAAAAGCAAAGTCACGGTATCAGCTGACATACCGTTCTCCAAGCGCTACCTTAAGTACCTAACTAAAAAGTACTTGAAGAAGAATTCTCTGCGCGATTGGCTTCGAGTTGTTGCCACAGAGAAGGACACCTACGAGCTCAGGTACTTCAACATCAATAACGAGGATGCTGACGATGAAGCTGGCGAAGATTGAATCGTTAGTTTGTAGACCGAGCTCTTTGCTTGATTATTGACTTTGCGAGCCAATGACTGCTCCGAGTTTGGGTTTAGCCTCCGGCGCTCTCTGGTTTCTTGGATAAAATAAAGTTGAACATGTCGTTCAGTGTGTGACAGTTTGTTGCTAGGCTGAACTATTTGGAGAAAAATGAGTTTATTGGTTTCGTCTTTTTCTATCATTTATTTAGTGGTTACAAATCAGCAAGCAATTAGTTTACTGTTAAAATCGGCGTAATTCTGTAAGTGTCGATCTACCAGTATGCCTTGTCTGGAGGCTAAAAAAGGCTAAATCTGCAGGAGGGCTGTACGCACTTTGACGCTTAAAGCGACATCGTCTCACAACCAGCGACGGGGCATGACTCCCCATTGCGCTGACTCCTGAAGCGCGTTCAGTCACACTAAATACGGTATGCAGACAGGCTCGTACAGGCCGGCACCCAGTCACGCACTCACAAGGTGTGCAAGCGGTGGTTCCTGGAATGTACTCTCTATAGGCCTTAGGAGGTTGCCCTCCTAGGCGTAAATTGCATAACTGGCCCATAACCCAACCAATTCGTGCACTAAACCCCAAATTAATGTGACCCTGCACACGAAACCGCGCTAGGGAAAATAGCCAACCTACAACGCGGGATCGAACCTGAACCAGTGGCACACAAGGCAGACACAATGTAGACCGCCGAGCCACTCGCCCCCGGCTTCTCTGGGGGAGGGGGGGGCAAACTTTTGACATGTTTGCTATTTGAGACATCACTTTAGCATGTCGTATCGGTTTTAAAAGCCAAGCCAAAATGGTTAAAAATTGAGTTAAGATACTGTCTTGTAAGATATTGAAAGAATTACCTTGGCAGTTCCGCGGTGGTCAGTGATGAAACATATGCATGTCTATTAGCAGCAGAACGATATTGGTGAAGAATTCCCACAGCCGCGCCGCCCATGTCTTGATGCTCGCTTTGTTAAAAAGCGAAGTAAGAGCTTTGCTGCCAGCCTGGCTAACCGCTGTAAGTGCCCGCCACTGCCTTCATCAGTGATTCAATCGGGACCACCCTGTTTTCTGTTTACTAAAAGATCTTCCGCTGCTCTCTGACACTGCTTGCGTCAAAAAGTCGGGCAAAAAAGAGCTTTTAAAAAGCAAACAATTGTAACAGAAATCCCATCTGGCAGTATCAGAACTGACTTGTTAGCAATGTGTACCATCCACTATCTCTTGTAACACTTGTCGAAAGTATGTCACTGCCTGATTTAGCATTCATATTGACTGCTAAAGCTACTCGACAAAACTGTGTTAAAATTGTTCCGTTATTTCTTAAACCCTTGATAAGCGCCAAAAAGCCAAAGGCACCCGAAGGAATTTCCTTGGTCACAATCTATTAAATCACCGTAATTTAACGAGCTGCTCCAACTGAATCTCTTCAACCGCAATCTAAAGAATCTCTCCAACCGCAATCTAAAAAATCTTTCCAACCGCAATCTAAAGAATCGCTCCAACCGCAATCTAAAGAATCTCTTCAACCACAATCTAAAGAATCTCTCCAACCACAATCTAAAGAATCTCTTCAACCACAATCTAAATAATCTCTTCAACAACAATCTAAAGAATCTCTCCAACCGCAATCTAAAGAATCTCTCCAACTGCAATCTAAAG
This sequence comes from Macrostomum cliftonense, assembly GCA_950096795.1. Classification (NCBI taxonomy): domain Eukaryota; kingdom Metazoa; phylum Platyhelminthes; family Macrostomidae; genus Macrostomum; species Macrostomum cliftonense. The sequence continues at coordinate 74,615 of CATNEM010000376.1, read as the reverse complement.
AATCGCTCCAACTGCAATCTAAAGGATCTCTCTAATCGCAATCTAAAGGATCTCTCCAACCGCAATCTAAAGGATCGCTCCAACTGCAATCTAAAGGATCTCTCTAATCGCAATCTAAAGGATCTCTCCAACCGCAATCTAAAGGATCTCTCTAATCGCAATCTAAAAAATCTCTCCAACCGCAATCTAAAGAATCTTTCCAACCGCAATCTAAAGAATCGCTCCAACCGCAATCTAAAGAATCTCTGTAACCGCAATCTAAAGAATCGCTCCAACCGCAATCTAAAGGATCTCTCCAACCGCAATCTAAAGGATCTCTCTAATCGCAATCTAAAGGATCTCTCCAACCGCAATCTAAAGAATCTCTGCAACCGCAATCTAAAGAATCTCTCCAACTGCAATCTAAATATTCTCTCCAACCACAATCTAAAGAATCGCTCCAACCGCAATCTAAATATTCACTCCAACCACAATCTAAATATTCTCTCCAACCGCAATCTAAAGAATCTCTCCTACCGCAATCTAAATATTCTCTCCAACCGCAATCTAAATATTCTCTCCAACCACAATCTAAATATTCACTCCAACCACAATCTAAATATTCTCTCCAACCGCAATCTAAAGAATCTCTCCTACCGCAATCTAAATATTCTCTCCAACCGCAATCTAAATATTCTCTCCAACCACAATCTAAATATTCTCTCCAACCGCAATCTAAATATTCTCTCCAACCACAATCTAAAGAATCGCTCCAACCGCAATCTAAATATTCTCTCCAACCACAATCTAAAGAATCGCTCCAACCGCAGTCTAAATATTCTCTCCAACCACAATCTAAAGAATCGCTCCAACCGCAATCTAAAGAATCGCTCTAACCGCAATCTAAAGAATCTCTCCAACCGCAATCTAAAGAATCTCTCCAAACACAATCTAAAGAATCGCTCCAACCGCAATCTAAAGAATCTCTCCAACCGCAATCTAAAGCATCGCTCCAACCGCAATCTGTAGAATCTTTCCAACCACAATCTAAATAATCCCTCTAACCACAATCTCAAGAATCTCCAAGATTCTTGGAAAGAGTTTTTCCAAATTACGCTCGTAGTTATCCTATCCGCATCTTAAAAGACGCCCTTAATTCAATTCTTCGTACCCAATTCGAATAGTTGTGGATCCATCTGTTGTGTAAAAAGTATACTTGTGCTTACTCGGTTGTGCTGAACGCATTTTTATTTTGACAACCAATTAGAAAAAAACAATCTACATGCGAGTAAAAAAATTGATATGATGACGACTGATGCAATAACATCTTGCGTAATAATTCGCAAATCTAAAATAAGCAAAATTCTCATCAAGGCTGTAAAATAATTTACTAGATAAGTATCTATTTAAGTTTCCTGGTGTATCTAAGCACGTCTCACCCCGAGTTTCTGAGCTATTTTGTTGATTTTTGCAAAGTCTACAAGCATATTTGAATCTTCAATTGTCCGCCTTCCTCTTCTGCCTCTTCGGATGCTTGGATCGGCTTTTGGTCTTGCATAGCGGGCAGATTGGGGCGTTCCGATGGATCTGCTGCTGGCAGGATAGGCAGGCCTTCATTGGCGGCTGCGGCGCTTGCGGCTGATGCTCAGTTTGTCGATGCTGCTGCTGCGTTGTCGACGAAGTAGACGACGCTGATGGCGAATTTACAGACAATTGATGGTGCCGATGAATCTGCAGGTGCTGTTGCTGTGGCGGGCTTAATTGAGACGGCGGCGGCAGCGGCGGCTGAGGCCTCGGTAGGTAGGGCGGCATCAGTGGCGGCGGTGGTGGCGGAAAGTGCGCGAGGAAGGATGGGAGCGCGGATAAATACGGCGCAGTGAGTGGCGGCGGAGGCGGCGTCAAGCTGCAAGAAATCGGCATCGTGTTGAATTGGCATTTAACAATAAAAAGCGAAGGAATGAAATGGATTTATTTACCCAAGCCACTCAGTTGATGAGATGCCACTGGAGACGCTGACAACTGATGCGGCCAGTTCGGTAGCGATCGAACAATCTCCGCAGTCGGCAGTTCTTGACGTCTCCGGTAGGAGAGGCAGCGGCTCCAGGCGGCAGAGAAGTCGCAGCCGATTCAGCCGGGCGAGCTGGCAGCCGTAGCGGTCGGCCAGACGGCGGGCGCGGGCCAACTCGCGCTGGCGCGCCTGCTCGCACCGCTTGAGCTCGCCCTCCGCCTGCAGAGGAGAAATCGAGTCAATTTTCTCAAAGATATTCCATTAGTTGGAGCTACTAAGACCTAACGGACAACAATTCGAAGGAACTTCCCTAAAGTACCTCAAGCCACCATTTATCAATAGAAGACCGACATCAATCAGAGCACAATGTTCAGGCAACCGTCAGAGCACACTGCTCAGACTTTTATCTATACATCGAAAAATACTTCTCAGACATTCGTTAATTCATCAACCAACACAACTCAGACACTCGTCAATCAATTAGTAGGCTTAGAAATCTATCTAAACATCCTCACTGAGCTGATGCTGGCATGCAGACTCTGCAGCTGCTGCACATGCTCCAGTCGCTCCCGCTGCATCGTGTTCAGCTCCCGGCTGTAGTTGTCAATGCTCTTGGCTTGCTCATCGCACGCCGCTGCGGCAGCCTGCAGTTCTCGACGTATTTCCAGTAGTTCGCTTGACAACTCACTGCAAAAACGGGAACATCTGTTTCATTTTTTGAAGCTTGAGGCAAAAATGTATTGATTAAAATCTGAATAGGGAATTGACTTGCCTCATCTCGTCTTGCAGCGGGGCACTGTCAGATCGCTGACAATCCAGCTGCTGATGCTGATGCAGCTCGTCATCAGTCAAGCCAGAGGATGAAGCTGCATCGCTAGCCCCGGAGCAAACTCTCTTTGCTGGTGTTGGACGTGACGGTGTTAGCTCGAGAATCTTGGCAATCTCCATCATGAAAGCCGATTTACAAGGCAGCAGGAAGAACTAACAATTCCTTTTGGCTAGATTATCCTTCGCCGCTACGCCTTAGTGGAGGCGAGTCAAAAAGTGAAGCTGCGCGGGATAAAACAACGGTGTCCAGCAGCCAATCAGCTTCTGGCTACCCAGTTCGATGACAAGATGTAAGGCACCAAAGTCAAACTATCGCTAAATTTCTACTAAGAATAATCTGGCAGCGACAAATTCTGGAAAGAAATTCTCAATTTTTTTAAAATAAAAACGGAGCCAAATGATTATAACTTAGAAGCTCGAAAAAGAACAGTTTAAAAAAAAATTTTAGAAAATTCTACTACGGCAGAACCACACAGACCTGCAGTCCATAATAAAACTTTTCAAACAATGAAGGGGGCTCTCGGCCATTTCCAAATATAATAGATTAAAATAGTTAGAACTGTCTACTAGCGCCGCTGCAGCGGGCAAGATCTGCAGGCGTTAAGGCGTTAACAAACTGAAAAGATGAGGTGAGGGGCCCCTGGCAATTCTGTTCCACAAGAAACCGGAGTCATGCTTGTGGCTTTGTTCAATTCGCACCAATTCTAAAGCCTTGCGAGTGTTTCGTCGCCTTTGCTCCACAGCCGTCGCCAGGTCATGACAGTGCATGATTTACTGCCCTCCCTAGCTGCTATTTTTCTCGCAATTTTCTTTTATTGAGTGAGCAATTACTTGAGGCGCTGCATATCATGCATTGTGCGCGTTGAAATTGAGGCGGCGGCATCAGCCAATTATACGGCTTACGAGGCGCTAACAAACTTCTCCACTGCCTTCTTCGAAGTTGTAAATGCAAAATAGCCCTTGGAGGCTGCCGAAGCTACAGATTTTGAATTGTAATAAAAATGCTTAGCGCATTTCAGCGGCTCAGGGACAGCAGGTATTGCGGGCAACGCAAGCCTATACACTCTCGAGCAAGACAAGTTGCTAACCCCCGACATACAATTTTGACCGCGCGCCTCAACTTGGCCAGTGCAACAATGATTTGCTAAGCTGAAAGCTTAATTTCTTGTGTGTTTAATTAAGACTGCACGAATAAATACGTAGCAAGAAAAAACATCGAAGACCAGCAGATATGGATCTAGCTAATGAATATGAAGAGTTGGCAAAGAAATACAAACAACAGCTAAAATCGCTGAGGTATAGAGATATCAATGATAGCATTCAGAGATTGGCCTCCTCAAACTCCCCTAGAACATTTTGGGCGGGCTTAAAGAGAGCCGAAGAGCTACTATTTCCAACCAGGCACTCTCAAGGAGCACACGCTCCAATTGTTGACATAGAAAGCAACCTTGTAAATGTCTTTAATGCGCATTCCCCTATAAGAACGCGAGTCGACAATGGGACGGAGGCGGTAGTAAATAGCACCCCAGAAGTCATTACCTGTGAAGAATTAGACAAAGCTGTTAAAAAGCTGAAAAAAAGAAAGGCAGCAGGAATAGATGGGATAACCAACGAGCATATTTTGTATGGGTACAGTGTACTAAAACCTATTTTATTGAAACTATTCAACACTATTTTAAGTCGTGGTTACACTCCTAGACAGTGGTCCATAGCCCTAGTAACCCCAATTTTTAAAAAGGGTTCCCGAAGTGACCCTAAAAATTACAGGCCCATCAGTGTTCTACCAGTGATGGCTCGTCTATTTTCTTCTATTATTTATGAAAAGCTCGAGAAGTTTATTAGAATGACAAACTTACTATCAGCTAGTCAAATAGGTAATAGGAAAGGCTACCGAACTTCCGACCACATCGCTACCCTACTTTACCCTTATACAAGAAAAGAAACGAAAAAAGAAACCCCTGCACTTAGTTTTCTTCGATTTAAAAAGTGCCTTCGACATGGTGCATCACCATACGCTATTTAGGCGGCTCAAGGAGCTTAATGTCGGGACTGAAATAGTAAATGTTTTAAGGAGCATGTACTCAAGCGCGAAGTTTTGCATTAAAGTAGCTGAAGGTACTTCCACCAAGGAGCATGCAATAACAAACGGAGTTAGACAAGGTTGTCCCCTCTCCCCACTTCTATTCGCACTATACATTGACCCGTTGAGTAAAATTCTTAGCAATTCCTTCGACAGCAAGACATATGTAATGAATGAAGAAATCAACAACCTACTTTTTTGTGACGATTTAGTCATATTTGGAGAAGACCTAGGTGAGCTACAGAAGGGGCTCGATAAAGTGGCTGAATTCTGTCACAGTAACATGTTAGAGATAAATATACAGAAAACAAAGCTCCTAAGTTGTAATACTCACACAAAAGCTACTGGTAGGTTGATCCTCCATGGGAAGCTTGTAGAATCGGTTCAAGAGTGGAAATATCTGGGCTTCCACCTGAACGCAAAAGGAACTGCTGATACACACATTATAGAAACGTGTAAAAAATGCGGATACCCAATCGCTCTATTGAGAAGGTTAGCGGGGTTTAGGGCAGTAAGTTACAAACAACTGAAATTGTTTTGTGCAGCTATGATAGAAAGCATAATTCTATAAGCGTCTGAAGCCTGGGGGGCCTTCGTTACATGGAACTTAGGACCTTGGGATCGAACTTTAGTAGAAAGAATAAACTTTAGGATTTGTAAAGCCCTACTACAAGTACATAGCAACACAGATAATAATGGAGCGCGCTCAGAACTCGGCAGATTGCCGCTCCTGTACAACATCCAAAAGAGAACCATTTCATACTGGTCTTCTCTGGCGAAGCGTCCAGATTCCATAATTTCGAGATTAGTCAGCGATCCCGCATACAAAGATGTAGGGATAAAATTAAAAATGAATAGTGATGTTTTGCGAAATACCAACACGGGAGCTAGCATTAGGAAAAATTTCAAAATACACAAAGAAAACTTCGAGACTCAATTTATGACACACTGGAAACAAAAAACTCAAAACTCTGCCAAGTTAGGGCACTTCTATTATACCTTTAAAAGCTTTAACACTCCTGAGAGATATTTGGAATTCTTAGACCCGGAGTCAAGGAAGCTTTTTTCAACTTTTAGACTAGGAAACCATAGGTTAGCCTGTGAAACCATGAGATCAGTGAGACCAAAAGTTCCGTACGAAAACAGAATTTGCCCAAAGTGTCACTGCGAAGTAGAGAATGAGATACACTTTATGCTTAAATGCACCTGGGAAGAATACCAATTAACGCGAAAAGCGTTCATAGAAAATGTTGCAAAAAATATGCAGAACTTTAGCTTTCTGACAGATGAAGATAAAGTATTTTATCTGATGACACAGGAAGACAAAACTTTAACGAAGAAGCTAGTACGCTCGTAGAATTCATTACAGGGATGAGTAAAATTAGAAATATATAGCTAATACCACTGCTCTGAATACCTACCGAAGTTTTGCGTTGTAGATTTTACAATCCCAAATATTTATAATATCGTTGTTATCTGTCCGCCCATAAATAATCGCTCTGTATTGTCGTGTTATTTCTTCATTTTTTCTCGTTCGTTCTTTCATACAAATAAAAATTTAAAAAAATCAGCACCTTTTTGCGTGCGCTAATAATAATAATAATAATAATAATATATGCCTTCGTTCTCTATCGCTCTTATTATTTAAGTGTGTAGTTAGTTATTCATTTGAATCTGCATTTCTAGCTGGCCGCTTGCTGTCTGTATGTCTTTCTGCTGATTATCTATCTATCTATCTATGTTTCTAACCATCTATTTAAATATTTATCTACCCATCTGTATTGCACATCTTTATATAATCTAAAAAAATGTATTGATTTAATAAATACAGTAATGAAAATTTTTCAAAAGTATTTTAAAATCATTTCTTCAGCATCTTAGAGGTTTCGACTCGGTTTATACATTGAGGTAAAATTATCCCAATTGATCCCATTTTATCAATCCTAATTTACGATTATCCGAGCCGTTATCTCGATGCGACAGCTGCAGAGTCCGTTAGACATGAGAGAAAGACTGGATAAGACGATCAAAGAGTTTCACGAAGACGCATATGCGCGGAAAAGCACTAAAAAAATTGCTAACGCTCAGCTTCTTGGAAGTCTCTTGAACAGCTGTTGCTATGCGGCGTACCTGGGCGATAATAGCTTTTCCACTGCCTCCCATTTGCGTGTCGGCATCGCTTGCATTTTGATGATGTGTTGGTGTCAGGCCTTCGATCTGTTCAGCCGCATGCAGTGGCAGGCGAAGTGAAGAAGGCAAGCTAAAGTGGGAATTCTAGGTTGAGCGGCGCCGGCCTGTCTGGGGGAAAACCTCAGATGGGATGGCGGGCTAGACACCAACGAAGAATAAGGGATCGAAGGACGGGGTGTGCTGAAAGGATCGCGGCAAGTGGGGAATCTGTGCCGCAGATGGTGTAGAAAAAAATTGGGATTTTGACAGTAAAGAGAAGGATGCCCACCCAAGTAGTGAATAGGCAAAGCAGCGCAGAAGGCAAATTCCTTTTTTATCCACGCAATAGGTTGACAAAGTGTGCCTGTCGGTGTGTTTTGTGTCGCCGGGTAACAACATCGATGCCCATGCCTTGTACAGCGGCAATCACCATGCAGCGAGCATAGTGCGGGAATTAAGTGGCCTAATGTACCGTAGTGTGCCATCCTATAAACTGAGATTGCTTCGAGTCATTTACCTTTTTTATGGTGCATCAAGTTTACATGTTCGTCGATTGCTGAAGTCACTTTCATTTAGACGTACATAGATAGATAGATAGATAGATAGATAGATAGATAGATAGATAGATCGATAGATAGATAGATAGATAGATTGATTGATTGATTGATTGATTGATTGATTGATTGATTGATTGATTGATTGATTGATCCATAGTGCGACAGGTCTCACTCACTTATGACAGAAAAAATAGCGCCAGATCCAAACTGCGACCATTTGAAAAAAACCAGCTCAGAGGATTCAGTAAATTTTAGTATCAATGTTTGATAAAGACGCACTTATTTCATTCGCTGGCCTAGCTCTGAGAGGGCCTTTGAACGCTAATGCATTTATGCGTTACTATCAGTAGTCTATTTTCTTTTTGAGGTTTTCCTGGGATTTTTTCTGAGATTACTAAATTATTCTCGTAAGCTATATTATTTTGACCTCTAGACCTTAAGGGTTGTTAAAGTGCCTCGTGACCTCTGGTCTATGGTGCCAGGTGGCGTCTGGGGAGTCACGTGACTGGGGTTTATTCTATACAGTAGACAGTTCCATAATTAATGACCTCCCCTCCTATTATTCTCTTTTTAAATTTTTCCTGTCCGATGATGATGAAACTACGAAAGCAGAAAGAAGGAATATAACAACAAATGACTAATGACTGAAGGTGTCATTGGTCGATTTTATGTTATGAAACAGTTTAATTAGTTAAAGAAGCTCTGGAATTAGTTATTAATGCAAAAGAACAGTCAAACAGACGGGTATAATACGTAAATAATATCAGAGTACTCGTGGGATCTTCAGAATGGCTCATAATATTAAACATTAATATTAAAAAGGCTCGGGCGCCGGACACAGCATATTCATCCATAAAATTAAGCTTATAACGCGAAGTCTCGACTAGCAACGATACTCACTCTACGTCTGCGCATGCGTAGGTAATTGAGTGAATTATAAACTTGATTCCGATAAGTGTGGCTATAGGACAACATAAGTCAATTGAGTTCTAGCTAGCAAGGACATGTCAAAGTCTTAGACGTTGATTAATTACATGCACCTGGTTTGATTTTCCATGCTATGACTAATTATTGGTTAAAATTTATTTAACCAATAACGTTTAACAGACGGAATAGCTTTATATAATTTTTGTCAGAAAGTCTCAAACCTCTAAAAAATGTAATATATTATATATGCTTGTTTACATTATCCTAATTTTTCGGCATTTTCACATTTTGATAGCTTAAAACAAAATTTTTATCAACTTCTTTATTTTTTCCATCTTCATATATATTTCCAGCTGTGTAGGCAAACATGCTTATATTTGCTTGCCGTTAAAAATATACGTCATGAATTTTTGGCTTATTTCGATCACACACTATGCGCAAATATTAGGCGCTTATTTAAATTTTCATAGCGTATGCTCAAGTTAGATGTATGACAATGTGGTTTCTCTAAATAGCGAATTGAAATTCGCCGACAGAAATAAAAAATAACTCGTAAACGACAGAAATAACTAAAAAAACTTTCTCTTTGCTCGTCAATTTATTTCAGTCATTTCTCTACGAAATTTAAGGCCTTAAAAAGTTTTCTAAGGTGAAAAACGATGTCCTGTAACGCTTTTATAAGTTGGGAGATTCAAGACAACATCAAACTTCGCAGCATCATAACTCAATCTGTTGTAAATAGATCTGAAACTAACGATGGACAAGAAATTTCTGGAGCTGAGTAAGTACAATGTCATACAATTTACACCTAATGGTTAAAATTTCTTAGCAAGTTTATTGTTTATTGAAAAAACAGACTTTATGTATCATGTACCTTTGCACCTATTTGACACACTAATTTCTTAATAATAAAATCAAAATTTTATTTTGCATATTTATTCAATATTGCTTTTTATTTAAAAAATCATTAAAATATGTACTTTTGCGTATTTATTTTAAATATTTTTCTCTAATTTTTATAAATGAAAAAGATATCTGCTTACTTAAAATTTTCAACTATCAATTTATTTTCCTCGTATTTTTCTAAAGCTAGACAAAAACAAGAAATATAAATCGTAAAAATGATTCAAATTTGTCATCTTCTTCTAGTTCTCTATACTTAAAGTTTTCAATTTTACTTTTAAGAAACTTTAATGACGTTTTATTGCCTTGTTAAACATATCGCATTATTTAACTGTCATTCGCTCCTACCAGAGTGACTTTGGAGCATGGAGACGAACAACAACAACCCGAGCTTCAGCCGCAGCAATGGCAGCAGCCACCGAAGCGCTACATTAGCCTGTGCCCATTCGAGCACCCGGAGCTGACTAACCCTTCCCGCGACGCATGCGAACTTCGTCTGCACTGCGACGCGCATCACAATCTCAGCATCCAGTCTGTCCGACTCGTGGCCACAGCGCGCAACGTAGAGGTGTACGACAGACGGGGAGACTACATCTGCACCGTGCAGGGCACCGCCATGGCCACCGGCGCCGGCGCCAATTGGCACGTTTTCGAGTGCACCCTGCCGGATCCCAACTACGAGGTTAAATTTAAGGTAATTAAGTTTTTATTAGTAAAAGTGCATCTCGTGTTTTTGGTTAGATGGGTTGTCTGAGAAAACAAATGCCTCAAAATCTGGTTCAATTTTTTTCTCGTGCTTTCTACATAGCTAACTTAATGTACAATGTACGTCGAGTCCAATGTACATATAGAATTTAGTGCGCATGTATGTACGCAGCCCGCACAAAAATTGTTTTATCTCTCGAATTCCTACCCCCACCCCATGCAAGTCCACCTCATGACTTGAACCTCTAGCTGAACATTTCGTCCACCCTGTTGCATAATTATTAAATAAGTTGGTCTACCGCTATGCATTGCTATTATCATTTTCAATGAGTATTGAAATTCTGAAACAGTAGGCCTAATTTTATTGAGCATATAAAAAATGTAAAAAAATTGTGCCGGATTTACTCTCCGCATACAAAGGATCCCAGGGGATGCATTGGCATGACTGCATGCGTATTATTGTACAGACGCTCAGAGCATATGCATTCAATGAGCCCCCCCCCTCACAGTGTGTGTCAGCTGCAATAAATAGGATCTAGGCTTAATGTAATGTATATAGCTGGTTGGTTTGAAGTGTTGGGGCGGTTTGCTAGCTATATAACGTTAGAAATCTAAAGGCTGTGCGGGAGTATTGGCGCCAATGAATGTTGATTTCTGGTTTAGTCAGACAGATGAGGAGCAAAAGTGCCATTTGGCTTCAATTGACTGGCCTACGTAGCCTAATAAATCATCGCCTGGAGTGAGTGAGGCATTGTGAAAATAGTCAGTGGCCAAGTCCCCGTATGGCCAGCCATAATAATAAACAGTCAACTGTCACAGTATCAATGCCACTCTTTTTATTAACTAATATATAGTTAGCTAAATAGAAGCCATCTAATGGACCAGTTTTTCAATAACAACTCGTGAGAAATTCTTGATTGACATCAAGACGAAAGGAAAGGCTTCTAAAATGTGTTTTGCTGTTTTTTTCTGTAAGGTTTCGAATATTCCCACCTAGTCTTTTTTTCTCTATAATTCATATAAGACGATAAGAAAAATTAATGAAACTTTGAAGTCAAAAGACATTTATTGAAATAAAATGTATTAAAAAACACGTGGTAATCCAAGGCTTTGCCCGCCGCATCCAGATTAATTCTGTCTGGTTTTTTATTTGTTTCCGCGCCACTGGAATTAGACACATGAGCCGCTCCCTTGTGACTGCTGGGTAACTTATCTGGCTCTGTTGCTCATCACAGCACTGCGGCTGTCTACTTAGCTAAGAGGCGGATTCGCTTGAATTAGTGATAGCAGCTAGCTGTGCGCGCTCTTTTCAATCAGTCAGTCTACGGGACCATAAAGCAGCTATTCATTTGATTCGCATGCAGGTCCCGCCCCCTCGCTCTCTCTCTCTCTCTCCGCCTGCCTCTCTCGTTCGTGATTTTTGAATTTCTTTTCTTTCTACTCTGTCTTTAGCGCTGTATTTCTTCCAATCTGTGACCTCGGAGGCCTTAAGCTAAAACTCCCATGTTTCCTCCACCCCCAGGGAGCTAGCTAGCTAGCTGTGCCCCTCTCCTCACTAAAGCCGCTTGACGCATTTCCCTCTTTTAGTAATCCCTCAGCAGAAATTATTTCGCTTCAATAAAATTTATTGCAGATTTTTCAATCTAACCAACAATGAAGCTAGAAAATTTTCGCCGTTAATAACTGCCACAGTGCACTATTGTTTCCAAGGTTAAATACTCACTCCGCTGAAAACTAACAGCTTTATTTGGAAAGCCAATCAATCCATTAACTGATAGAAATCAAAATATTTTTGTTGCAATTTTTAAACCCTTAAGTCAAAAGTCAGAGCCACAGAGTCTTGGAGTGTGGCGGCTTTGGAGTGAGTCGTTGAGGAGTGAGGTGGCTGTGGAGTTGGGTGGTGGAGGAAAGGGGTGCCGTGGAGTGAGGTGGCTGTGGAGTGGGGTGGTGGAGAAAAGGGGTGCCGTGGAGTGAGGTGGCTGAAAGTGGCTTTGGTTGGCATGAGACGAATTAGGTGGCTTCGGAGTGGGGATGGCTGTTATGATCAAGTGTGAATCAGTGCAGCTGTAAATTTTTCTGGGCCAATCGGGTAATTGGAGAATGTAGGGATCCTAAAGCATAATGTCTGTTCCCTCGCAATTTATGTGAGGCAAGTCGTGTTGGGGACAGGTGTTTGGAAAATTTGCTGATGAATTAATTAACTCTTAATTGCTTTCTGAGTCCTTAAGATCCTTAATCCATGTGTTATTTAAACTCCTAAATTTATTTTGTCCACTCATCCACTTAACAGCCTCAATGCGCAGCAACCACTTTTAAAACTGTCATTCAAATTTTTGTTCAGCAGCCCAGGCTGGACTTTACTGGATGAAAACTTTTTTCCAACAAAACATCTTGACTAGACGGTTTGGTAAAGTCTGCTAGGGAAAATAGGGAGACGGAGAGGGGAGAGAGGAAGCGACTAGGAGGGAAGCACTGCGTGTTGCGTGAAGAATTCAACGGGATGCTGCTGCTTACAAGAAGGTTTCCCGGGTTGGCTTGGAATGGACGAACAACGGCGCGCGAGGAGACTAGATGTAGCCGCGCGCATTCATTTGATGGATAATTGGGGAAATCAGGGCATCGAGGGATGATTCAAGTGCGATGCTTTTTCTCGCAGACTCTTTCGCCCTTCCCTAACTGGCTGTTTTAGGGATTTGTTCCAACTAGCGGCTGAGTCAGCGGGGAGATGATAGCTGCTTTCTTCAGCACAGCAGCAGCAGTAGCAGACTAGTGCAAGTTGCCACCCAGCAGAGCTTTCCCCCCTCCGCCCGCCTACTAATCGGGTTGATATGATGAAGTGGAGAGGCTGCGGCCCATTAATCTCTCTTTTCGCAGTCGCCTTAGCCGCCTCGGGTGAGGGCAAGAGAGCTAGGGGAGGCTGTTTGGAGCGTCTTTGGCGCGCGACTTTTTGATAATTAGGCAGCTTCAGATGTGCCGAGGCCTTCACGACAGCCGGCGCTTTTCGGGATGAGAGAATCCATTAATTCTGCCGCACTTGCCCCCTACCTCCTCGGCCTCAACCCCCGGTGCGATAGCTTCCTCTAGCCTCGATCACGGCCTGCTGACTTTGTGCACGCCCCCTGAGAGAGAGAGAGAGAGGGAGAGCATCATTGCGCTTCCCTCCATTATCCCGTCATGCACTCGACTTCGCATCTTCAATATAGCTGAGAACGGCTATTTATTCCAATGCTAAGTCAACAAAAACTCATCCTCTGTTGTCCATCTCTGTATTCTTTTGGTCAGCATCGGCCTCAACGTTCGGACAGCTTTCTGCAGATAGTTTATCGCGTTTTGCTACGTTAGTTGGCTACAGGTGCTCTCTCACTATCTATCACTGTCTATCACTATCTGTCACTATCTGTCACTATCTGTCACTATCTCTCACTATCTCTCACTATCTCTCACTATCTCTCACTATCTGTCACTATCTGTCACTATCTGTCACTATCTGTCACTATCTGTCACTATCTCTCACTATCTCTCACTATCTCTCACTATCTGTCACTGTCTATCACTATCTGTCACTATCTGTCACTATCTGTCACTATCTCTCACTATCTCTCACTATCTCTCACTATCTATCACTGTCTATCACTATCTGTCACTATCTGTCACTATCTGTCACTATCTCTCACTATCTCTCACTATCTCTCACTATCTGTCACTATCTCTCACTATCTCTAACTATCTGTCTGTACATCTTCATCTGCAAGCATTCAATACTTGCTTGCACTTCTTTAGCGAGAGACCCCGCCCTCTTTGCCAGCCCATTGAAAAGCCTCTAAGAAAGGCTTCATGGCCAACTTCTCTCTGGCCCAGTTGCCAGGTCTCATCAGGTCAGCTCCGAATTCTGCCCCCCCCCCTATCCCCTACCCTCCCTCGGATATTAGGCTGAGTCCCGCGGGGCGTGACAATAATAGTCCCAATCACGACGGCCCCCGTCTCTTTGCCTTTTCCCTGCCGCCGACTTTAGAGAGTCAGGATGGGGGTGGGATTTTTTCCCCTCGCGACTCGACCCGCGAACATATTGCTATTTTATTTTGTTGAACGGGTGTTAGCTAGTTTCGTTTTCTTGACTAGCCAATTTGTTTATTATTATTAGGACGAGCATCTAGCTAGATCTACGAGCTATCCTATTAAATTTTGTTTATCTTAACTCTTCATATCATCTTATCTTATCCTTGCTTTTTTAGTATCATACGAGCTAATAATGATATTTATTTATGGAATTTAATGTGTGGATATTTTTCTGTTTCCATTATATTTTATCGCTATATCTCTCTTTTACTTTTTTTCATCTCTATTATCATTCTGCTTTAAATATACTCTAAGTTTTCTTTGCATCTATTCTAATTTCGTTTTATCGATTCTCGCTCTGTCTCATGGATTCTCGTGACTTTGCTGCCCCAATCTCGTTCCAAGCGTATATTATAGGAGTATATTATAGTTAGTGGGAGTAAATCTTCTCAGGGCGGGGATTTCAGCTCGGGTATAGAGTATTGAATAAAATTAGTTCCATCCAAGTTGCTCCATGCTCCATGGCCAGTCAGTCAGTCAAGATGCGATCTGACAGTTTGAGACACTGCAGCTCTCTGCCGAATCTAATTCCCATTTCTCCCATTGGTGGCGGAGACCAAAAACAAAATCGCGCCAGAGACACAGAGAGAGAGACAGTCAGAGCCCAGATGGAGATGCAGATTAGGAGAGTACAATCAGAGAAATAGCGAGACGAATAGTCAGTAATTCGACATAAACTGAGTTCCCCCCACTGCTGTGATGCTGTTTTGTTTATATTCTTCTCATTTTATATATGTATATTATCCTTCTATATCTCTGTTCCGTTGTACCAATTTGTAGATTGAGACGAGAGTCCTACAATCTCTGGCATTCAATGCGGCGGGTGGAAAATCCTCCCATTCAGTCCCCAATGCTGTCATCTGATTCTCCTGCGCCCATTTCCTTTCGTCTCCATGCTACAGTGTGGTGCTTTTGTCCCAATGCCTTCCTATATCCTACCCCGAACGCCCCAGTTTCGCTGAGTACACAGAGCCTGTCTTCCTCTTAATTCCTAGTTTTTATGGATATTTCATGGCAGCAAAAGCTCTGCGTTACTAGCAGCTCAATAGTTTAGAGACAATAAAACCGAGTCACAAGAGAAAGCTACCATAATTTTACATTAATGATTGCGGATCTAATGTGTGATCTAAGATGGCCTTTTCTACTAAGTGAAAATCTGCTCCGACTAATATCTCCTCCACTATTTACTGTAGATTACCAATAGGTTCTTTCACCCATAGGCTATAGATTAGCAATCCATTCTATGATTTCATCCATAGGCTTTAGATTAGCAATCCATTCTATGCTTTCACACATAGGCCTATAGATTAGCAATCCATTCTATTCTTTCACCCATAGGCTATAGATTAGCAATCCATTCTATGCTTTCACCCATAGGCTTTAGATTAGCAATCCATTCTATTCTTTCACCCATAGGCTATAGATTAGCAATCCATTCTATGCTTTCACCCATAGGCTATAGATTAGCAATCCATTCTATTCTTTCACCCATAGGCTATAGATTAGCAATCCATTCTATTCCTTCACCCATAGGCTTTAGATTAGCAATCCATTCTATGCTTTCATCTATAGGCTATAGATTAGCAATCCATTCTATTCCTTCACCCATAGGCTTTAGATTAGCAATCCATTCTATGCTTTCATCTATAGGCTTTAGATTAGCAATCCATTCTATTCCTTCACCCATAGGCTTTAGATTAGCAATCCATTCTATGCTTTCATCTATAGGCTATAGATTAGCAATCCATTCTATTCCTTCACCCATAGGCTTTAGATTAGCAATCCATTCTATGCTTTCATCTATAGGCTATAGATTAGCAATCCATTCTATTCCTTCACCCATAGGCTTTAGATTAGCAATCCATTCTATGCTTTCATCTATAGGCTATAGATTAGCAATCCATTCTATTCCTTCACCCATAGGCTATAGATTAGCAATCTAAATCTAAATCCATTCTATGCTTTCATCTATAGGCTATAGATTAGCAATCCATTCTAGCTTTCATCCATAGGCTATAGATTAGCAATCCATTCTATGCTTTCATCTATAGGCTTTAGATTAGCAATCCATTCTATTCCTTCACCCATAGGCTTTAGATTAGCAATCCATTCTATGCTTTCATCTATAGGCTATAGATTAGCAATCCATTCTATTCCTTCACCCATAGGCTTTAGATTAGCAATCCATTCTATGCTTTCATCTATAGGCTATAGATTAGCAATCCATTCTAGCTTTCATCCATAGGCTATAGATTAGCAATCCATTCTAGCTTTCATCCATAGGCTTTAGATTAGCAATCCATTCTATTCCTTCACCCATAGGCTTTAGATTAGCAATCCATTCTATGCTTTCATCTATAGGCTATAGATTAGCAATCCATTCTATTCCTTCACCCATAGGCTATAGATTAGCAATCCATTCTATGCTTTCATCTATAGGCTATAGATTAGCAATCCATTCTATGCTTTCATCTATAGGCTATAGATTAGCAATCCATTCTAGCTTTCATCCATAGGCTATAGATTAGCAATCCATTCTATGCTTTAATCTATAGGCTTTAGATTAGCAATCCATTCTAGCTTTCATCCATAGGCTATAGATTAGCAATCCATTCTAGCTTTCATCCATAGGCTTTAGATTAGCAATCCATTCTATTCCTTCACCCATAGGCTTTAGATTAGCAATCCATTCTATGCTTTCATCTATAGGCTTTAGATTAGCAATCCATTCTATTCCTTCACCCATAGGCTATAGATTAGCAATCCATTCTATTCCTTCACCCATAGGCTTTAGATTAGCAATCCATTCTATGCTTTCATCTATAGGCTATAGATTAGCAATCCATTCTATGCTTTCATCTATAGGCTATAGATTAGCAATCCATTCTAGCTTTCATCCATAGGCTATAGATTAGCAATCCATTCTATGCTTTCATCTATAGGCTTTAGATTAGCAATCCATTCTATTCCTTCACCCATAGGCTATAGATTAGCAATCCATTCTATGCTTTCATCTATAGGCTATAGATTAGCAATCCATTCTATTCCTTCACCCATAGGCTTTAGATTAGCAATCCATTCTATTCCTTCACCCATAGGCTTTAGATTAGCAATCCATTCTATGCTTTCATCTATAGGCTTTAGATTAGCAATCCATTCTATTCCTTCACCCATAGGCTATAGATTAGCAATCCATTCTATTCCTTCACCCATAGGCTTTAGATTAGCAATCCATTCTATGCTTTCATCTATAGGCTATAGATTAGCAATCCATTCTATTCCTTCACCCATAGGCTTTAGATTAGCAATCCATTCTATGCTTTCATCTATAGGCTATAGATTAGCAATCCATTCTATGCTTTCACCCATAGGCTTTAGATTAGCAATCCATTCTATGCTTTCATCTATAGGCTATAGATTAGCAATCCATTCTAGCTTTCATCCATAGGCTATAGATTAGCAATCCATTCTATGCTTTCATCTATAGGCTTTAGATTAGCAATCCATTCTATTCCTTCACCCATAGGCTTTAGATTAGCAATCCATTCTATGCTTTCATCTATAGACTATAGATTAGCAATCCATTCTATTCCTTCACCCATAGGCTTTAGATTAGCAATCCATTCTATGCTTTCATCTATAGGCTATAGATTAGCAATCCATTCTAGCTTTCATCCATAGGCTATAGATTAGCAATCCATTCTAGCTTTCATCCATAGGCTTTAGATTAGCAATCCATTCTATTCCTTCACCCATAGGCTTTAGATTAGCAATCCATTCTATGCTTTCATCTATAGGCCATAGATTAGCAATCCATTCTATTCCTTCACCCATAGTCTATAGATTAGCAATCTAAATCTAAATCCATTCTATGCTTTCATCTATAGGCTATAGATTAGCAATCCATTCTAGCTTTCATCCATAGGCTTTAGATTAGCAATCCATTCTATTCCTTCACCCATAGGCTTTAGATTAGCAATCCATTCTATGCTTTCATCTATAGGCCATAGATTAGCAATCCATTCTATTCCTTCACCCATAGTCTATAGATTAGCAATCTAAATCTAAATCCATTCTATGCTTTCATCTATAGGCTATAGATTAGCAATCCGTTCTAGCTTTCATCCATAGGCTTTAGATTAGCAATCCATTCTATTCCTTCACCCATAGGCTTTAGATTAGCAATCCATTCTATGCTTTCATCTATAGGCTTTAGATTAGCAATCCATTCTATTCCTTCACCCATAGGCTATAGATTAGCAATCCATTCTATTCCTTCACCCATAGGCTTTAGATTAGCAATCCATTCTATGCTTTCATCTATAGGCTATAGATTAGCAATCCATTCTATTCCTTCACCCATAGGCTTTAGATTAGCAATCCATTCTATGCTTTCATCTATAGGCTATAGATTAGCAATCCATTCTAGCTTTCATCCATAGGCTATAGATTAGCAATCCATTCTATGCTTTCATCTATAGGCTATAGATTAGCAATCCATTCTATGCTTTCACCCATAGGCTTTAGATTAGCAATCCATTCTATGCTTTCATCTATAGGCTATAGATTAGCAATCCATTCTAGCTTTCATCCATAGGCTATAGATTAGAAATCCATTCTATGCTTTCATCTATAGGCTTTAGATTAGCAATCCATTCTATGCTTTCATCCTTCAACAAATTTTTACAAATTTGCAATCCTTTCTCAGAAATGTTTCTTTGTTTCACCGTGACACCAATTTAGTATCAATGGTAATCCAATGCTCAACCTCGGTAAATGACTAACTGAAATCTCTGAAAATCCCCACTCTTTTACACCCTCCTGTATCCCTCCCAACCTGCAGTTCCTCTCCCTCGCGGCGCCCGGCACTCTGAAGCTGGCCTGCGTCAGCATTCAGCTGGAGCGGCACAAATGGCCGGCGCATCCCTCCGACCGGGCGCTGAGCGTCACCTCCCTGTTAGAGCGCCTGTCCGAGGTTGAGCTGTCGCCTCAGGCGCGCTCATTGCTCAACCTGGTGACGGCTGCTAGCGGCAGCGGTGGCGGAGGTCTCAGCCGCTCAGTTTCGTCTGGCCAGGCCACTGTCCAAGGCCTCAGACAGTGGCTCGACTGCCGACTGGACGTTATAGAGAAGCGGATTAACGAACGATTGGATCGGATCGAGGCCAGGATTAGCGAATTGTCCGGTCAAAATCATGGAATCAAGGAGGCGGAGGACAAATAATTTTGCTTGCTTGCTTGCTTTCGTCTGAGTTTTTATTCTGTTGTTTTAAAACTGCAAGCCGACACACGTAAAAATAATTCTGCTCGTTGTCTTATTGAATGTCTACATTGACTGAGGAAACTCAGTAATTTTCGGTGACCAATCCGCGATAATTTAGGCATGTACATTTAACCCTCATCCAACCCCTTACTTGCGCTGACCAATCATCAATAGGTGAGGCGTGTACATTTAACTCTCATCTACCTTCTCATTCGCCCTGACCAATCAGCAATAGGTAAGGCATGTACATCTAAATCTCACCCACCCCATTATGCGCGCTGACCTATCAACAATCGGTGAGGCGTGTACATTTAACTCTGATCCACCTTCTCATTCGCACTGACCAATCAGCAATCAGTGAGTCGTGTACATGAATTTGCATTAGCATCTTGTTCATCATTGCAAGACGTTTGTTTAAACTAAAAGAAGAACTTCAAACATTCCCTTACGACTAAAGTAAACATTCGGTCTTTGAATCTTATCAAATGCACTTTAAATCATTGGTCTGTAAGCTTCTACATCCAAACTTGTCTGGCTTTGACTGTGTTGTGGCTATTGCATCAAGACTTAAACAGCTTCGTATGAGTGAAACGCCACTCAGCTTGCCTCTGCATATTATATTTTGCTAACGTATCCTTTGCTTCAGATTTTTGTACTTAGTTAAGCCCCATTCATCGCACAACACTCTGACCCTGCAAAACGGCAACATTTTCCTGAGTGAGCGCTGCATTATTAAAAAAATATGATTTCATTGTGTACTGGCCTGTCCCAGTCTGCTCTTAACCCATCCTCTCTTGTCTCTGTGCGTCTCTCAGTGTGGCAATTACCCTTCTATTTTACTCAAGTCAATGCCTGTTCATAACGTACATGAACAGGCATCATAATTTGCATTGCTACTAAAATGAAAAAGCAGTTTTTTTTATTTCTAATAAAAAATACATGTTCCCTCGCTTTCGGTAAAAAAACCATGAAAAGCTTTTTAGATTTACGGATTTCAGAGACAGTGATTTGAAAAAAAAGTAATTGTTCTAAATCCTGTTTAGAGACTTTCTATTCATTTTTTCAATCGTAAATTAAAACAAAAACGGGAAAGAAATACTATAGAATGTGACAACGTTGGAATAGTAAGGAAAATGGTAAAAGTGCTGTTTTGCTTTCGACCCGGCATACACACTCAACTGTGCTGTGAGAAAAGGTTGGTTTGTTGCAATTGCTGCTTCCGTCTGTCCTAACTGGCCTGCCTCAATTTGTTGCCCCCCCATGACTACCGAGTAAGAAAAACCTTGGCGGTATAAACCCCCCTCCGCAGAGTCTTTTTCTCAGGCCGACTTTCACTAAACAGTGCAATGACACCTTAAGTAGAAGGACGGGACACTTCGTTTCTTCGAAAGTTTTTGAAGTCCAATCTTCGCGAAAAATCAATACACTTCGGAGATAGGAAACTTGCAGATTTTCAACATAAAATTAAAGATTGGGCTCGATTAGAGGCAGATGAAAATCTCATCCTTTTGATATGTGTTGCCTGCCTTCTTACTCTATCGAACAATGTACGTCTTAATTTGTGAAAAATTGATCTTCCTATTATATTTATTGATATTGATTCACTTTCTTCAAAGACTACTAAATAACAAATCGCTAATCCAGAGAGAATCGGACATTGACATGTGACTGGACTAGCAAAATTATCCAAAATACTGATTGATAGAAAAGTTCTTTGGATAAAGCAGACTTGGTTAGAAGAGGATCAGAACCTGCCCAGCTGGGAAAATACCATTTTATTGACATTATTTATTTTCGACAAATGTTTTTACAATATAAAGATCAATTTTTCCACAAATTAAGACGTACATAGTTCGATAGAGTAAGAAGGCAGGCAGCACATATCAAAAGATGAGATTTGCATCTGCTTCTAATCGAGCAAAATTTTTAATTTAATGTTTGAAAATCTTCAAATTTCCTATCTCCGTAGTGTATTTTTTTGCGAATATTGGACTTTTTTGATGATTTTACAAGAAATGAAGTGTCCCGTCCTTGTAAACAGCGATGGTAATTAGCTAGATTAACGCATAAGATATGCTTATCTTCGACTTCACTCTGTTTATAATTCATTGCCAGTTTGAAATTAGGCGTTGGTTTGCCAACTATAAGTACATTTCTGTTGTCGCTAAGTTAAAAATGTCGGTTCCCCAAGTCAAGAAATAAATTTTCCTCTTTTCCATTACTTTCTTTAAAAGAAGCTCTAGTCGAACAGTTGTTTACTTGCCAATTATCGGGATCTGGCCTGCTGTGTGTATTATGGGGATGGAGTATTTTCTGTCAGTTGTCAGTCTGGCTCATTTACTATGACTATCTAAGCCTGCATGTGTGTGTGTGTGTGTGTGTGTGTATGTGTGTGTGTGTAGAAAAAGTTCTGAAATGCAGCCAGGGAAATAGACTGAGAAGGAGTGTCACTCCCGGGCCTGAAGCTGACGGGGGAGTTGCTATGCAGGGGGATGTATATCGCTAATGCCCGCACTAGCAAACTAACTACGAGGCAACACGCGCTTTGACCATTTGCTTGCCGACTAAAAAAAGAAAAGTAAGTCGGTTAGTATAGCTTTCCCCTATCTCTGCGCTTCTGAAGCCTGCTCTCTGCCCCGGCGTCACTCATTAGTGCCCCTTGTACCCCCCCCCCCCCCCAGAGTTATCTTGAGGTCTCTGTCGGCGAGGTTTGATGGGGACAAGCGTTGACTCTAAACTTATCCGTCTATCTCTCTCTCCCCCGCCCTCATCCTCTTGAACTTCGTCGCAAAATAAACTAAGAAAAGTGTCTTTCCAGTGTTTCCAGATCCTTTTTAGTAGGGTAAATTTGTTACCTTTCTAATTGTCATTCGCTACTCTGATATTTGTGGGTGAATTGAGTTTAGTAATCGTAAATTGCGAGCCCTCCATCTTATCCATTGATTTTTGTTGTTTGCTTGAATTATTCTGTACTTTATTGTCTAGATTTTCTCGTTTTGTCTGTCTATTCTATCTTTACCCTCTTTTTATGCCTGTCTGTTCTATCTTTATCCTCTTTCCCTGTCTGTCTGTTCAATCTTTACCCTCTTTCCCTGTCTGTCTGTTCTATCTTTACCCTCTTTCCTTGTCTGTCTGTTCTATCTTTATCCTCTTTCCCTGTCTGTCTGTTCAATCTTTACCCTCTTTCCCTGTCTGTCTGTTCAATCTTTACCCTCTTTCCCTGTCTGTCTGTTCTATCTTTACCCTCTTTCCTTGTCTGTCTGTTCTATCTTTACCCTCTTTCCCCGTCTGTCTGTTCTATCTTCACCCTCTTTTTATGTCTGTCTGTTCAATCTTCACCCTCTTTCCCCGTCTGTCTGTTCAATCTTCACCCTCTTTTATGTCTGTCTTTTTTATCTTCGCCCTCTCAATTACTCAAATTTAATATCTTTATGACTGTTTCATTTTTTCTAGTTTAATTTTTTATTCCCCTAGCTGTCGGTTCTGGATGTGGCAGTCAGTCAAACGCAGTTAAATTGTCAAGCCAAAGCAGGCACCGCAGGCCATTTCGAATGCCAATTAGCAGACAGGGCTACTGAAGAAAAAGAAGAACCTAAGGGTGCTACCGGTTTATTTATAATTCATGCCGTTTCATTAAGAAAAATAACGTTATTATAGAGACTAAACAGCTCATATGCACTTAAATGATTAAAGAAAGAAACAAGTTAATATTTCTTAACAAGAAAAAACGAATCTACAGAGTAATGGCTAAACCTTCAGTTACTGGGCATAATAAAAACTGATTAATTTGCATAGAAACAGCTGAGAGAGACAGTTGTTTTTGTAGCCTGTTTGCATCGCAAAAAAATAACTTTTCGAACAGGGTAAAGAAATAGAAAACAGGCACTTGAAAGTGATAGATAAAGACTTACCCCGCAAACTAATAACTATAAGAAGAAATACATATAGAAAGAAAAGCGTCAATACAATGGCCAGAATTTTTTTTCGCTCGGTAGGGGACTCCACAGCGTTTTTTGTCGCAGCATCTCACCTCTATTTCTACCACACACGGTGGCATAGCTGAGTTTCTACTTTTGTGCAACTCAGCCTTGCGGTCATTTTATTTTTTATTGCAAAGTGTATTACTCGTTGTAGAGTTGTGTGGAGCCAGATTGAATGCTTAATTAATTAGTTACTATTTTCAAGAACTCTCCGTCTAATGGACTATACCAGCGAGTTTCTACAATTCAAATTTAAGGCTCATACGACTCAAGTAACCAAAACTAAACAATGTAAATTTTACGGGAAATAACCTTGGAAAAAAACAATTCTTAGCTCATCCCTTTGAAGCTCACTTCAAAGAAAAACAAAATCTTGTTTGTGTCGAGGAACCACCGTCCTGCCTCTAACAGAAATTGTTACTTCAATCTCATTTCCCTGTCCACACTCAATTTGTCACCCACCTCACGCCCTGCGCCTCTCTGAAACTTGTTTGTACACCCCACTCCACTCTCTGCCCCACCAGATACTCAATTTGGCACCCGCCTCACGCCAAGTCTCTCTCTCTCTCTCTCTGAGGCACTAATGTACATTCACACCGCTCTCTCTGACCCTTCCGGCACAAAGTTGTGACCCGCCTCACGCCATCGACTCGTCTACTGCCTATAATTGAGTCTAATTTTTTACTCTAACGTCGTGCTATAAGACAATTTTACGCGGCTTCTATCATTTACAAATTCAACTGACACACTCCCTAATTACCAAAAGTGTACGCGAGTACTGTTGCATTTTTGCAGCACAAGTAAGTCCAAATTATCATCAATCATCATCGCCAGTTGCCACTGTGCGTCGCTTCTCCTCCGCGTTCTCAGCCGCCTCAGCTGAGTAATCCGTCAGGCCGAGGTGCTCAAACAGTCTGTCCAGGGTGTCGGCAATTATATCCGCCGACTCGTCTCGTATCTCTTCGCGCTTGTCTGTTCACAGATTGCCAATGTGGTATTTAATGTTAGGGGACTAGATTATTTTTTTGGCTTCTAAAGTTCTCAGGTATCTACTTATAGTAAAAACTATAGAAAAGTTTTACATTAGTAGCTCAATATATTTTTTTGATCGTACCAAGAATTCTTCAATCAAAATCGGGTCAAAGGAACTACACGACCCAATATAGTCCCCATAGGCTGTTACCTTGGATGTACTGGAACCGTCTGTCAGCGGTGGTGCCAGTCTTGGCGCTCCATCCAACCAGCTCGCCCAGTTTCTCCTTCACATAGTCGATTATTTCGTATTCATTAGACGTGGCGGCCCAGTTTTGTCGAACTTGTTTGAACGACTCGGAAATTATCGAGATAAAAAAGTTGATGAGGATAAACGACACGAACAGGATGTAGATGAAGAAGAATATTGGGCCAAGAACGCTGGAACCTGTGACGAACTTTTTGAAGTCGAACTTATCTGTTGGGTTTGGATAATTCGGTAAAAAACTTATTTATTTAGAGTTAATTGTTGCATCAAAAAGAGAGGGACTGGTCGTTCATCATTGTTTAGCATGGCGGCACATCAAAAGGAGAGGGACTGGTTGTTCATCATTGATTAGCGTGGCGGCACATCAAAAGGAGAGGGACTGGTTGTTCATCATTGTTTAACATGGCGGCAAAAAACCTGTTATCCAAGGGAGTACAAAAGACTAACTCACTTAGCGTCATAACGCCAAGAGTCTCCAGCGAAGTTATCACGGTACTAAACGAGTCGACAGTCTTGTAGAAAAGCAGGTAACCCAGCTGAACAAAGGCAAATACCATGATGGCAAAGATGATCATGAAGTGTAGCAGCGGTTTGACTGCGTTCTTTAACACCTCTGCTAGCATGTTGATCTTCCGGTTAAATGACAAAATACGCAGGAATCTGATGGTGAATAGGAACACTATGAGCCCGATGAATAGTTGGTTCAGCTGAAATTTTAGAAATTTGAGCCGAATTTAAATGATAATAATACTAATAACGGAGAGTACAGAGGAACGTTGTAATACTCTACTAACCCCACCACCCCAAATTGAATCAAACCCTCGCTAAATAGTGACACCCACCATCCCATATGGAATCAAACCCTTGCTAAATAGTGACACCCACCACCCCCAACTGAATCAAACCCCACTAAATAGTGACACCCAACACCCCAAACTGAATCAAACCCCACTAAATAGTGACACCCACCACCCCCAACTGAATCAAACCCCACTAAATAGTGACACCCACCACCCCAAACTGAATCAAAACCTCGCTAAATAGTGACACACACCACCCCAAATGGAATCAAACCCCACTAAATACGAGTAGTGACACCCACCACCCCAAACTGAATCAAAACCTCGCTAAATAGTGACACACACCACCCCAAATGGAATCAAACCCTTGCTAAATAGTGACACCCACCACCCCAAACTGAATCAAAACCTCGCTAAATAGATGAATGCAGCTACCCCCAACTGAATCAAACCCGACTAAATGATGACACACGTCATCTAAATTTGATCAAATCCTCACCAGATTGTGACACAAATTTAAACTGAACAATCAAGTGGGTATACTGATACCATTAATAACAAAGTGTGAGCCAAGCAATTTAGTAACTAACAAGCCCTATACTGATCATCTAAAAGCACAAAAACTTGTGTGAAAGAGCTGAAAAAAATATTATATCTGGAGTGCACACCTCTTGCCACATAGTCAGCCAGGCAAAACTGACCAACTTCTCGCTATTTTTCGCCAACTGTTCAGACATTACTTTGGAGACGGCCGTTTTCATACTGAACAGAGCAACTTCAACAATGGCTATGATTATGAAGAGGAAGTCCATTATGTCGAAGGCATTCTGAAATAAGATTAAAAAATGTTAAAGTTGGGGTATATTTAATAGAGATGTTATTTGTTTAAGGAAAATAACAGGACTTTGAACTCGAATTGCCATTAAGGGGCGACTAAGGGGACACATATAATCGGTGGTTTTTAAAGTACTTGTGGTAATTTTTTAAAGTATTTTTCACGCAAGTTGGTTGTCGGACAATGTCGCGATTTCAAATGCAGTTTCGACAAGACTCTCAAGACAGTTTTGAGAAGATTATTAAGGCAGTTTTGGAGCGATTCTGAAAGCATTTTAATGGAAGATGTTGATGTCAGTTTAGTGAAGATTTTTATGGCGGTTTAGGGATCATTCTCGATCAAGACATTTTCAGGAGCGATTCTCAAGATAGTTTGCGGACGATTGTTTAGGCAGCTTCTGAGCGGTTCGTTTAATGCTTGGCAAATCAACTTAACAAATATTTTGAATAGACAGACCAAAGCACGGCTTGGCTACCTTGAAATAGTTGCACTTCCTCTGACGCAGCTGGCAAGCCTCCCTATAGATGAACGTCAGTATGCAGATCAGGGACAAGATGTCCAATGCCAGGTAGAAAGCCGCCGTTGGACCCGCGTACCGATTTAACGAGAAAGTTGACACCAAAATGTTCGACATGACGCCTCCGCCAGTAAAGAATTCCAAAACTGATCCGGAATAGCTGTACAGATTGGTATTGGGATTGTACAGCAAGAATTCTACGAATAGGGCGCGGGTGTTCAAATCCAACCAGCCGGATGTACGCAGCTGGTTCAGCCTGGCCTCGGCCAGATCGCGACTGGAGCCCAGAGACGCCACGTAGCCGCCGCCGCCATAAATAGCCAGCTGGCCTGAGTAGGGCGTGCCGTACAGCTGGATGGCGCTCATGAACCTGTAGGCTGAGCTGAGCCAGGCGCCTGAGTTGTAGGGGTTCGTTGGGGATTGCGATTTATGAGGAAAACATCGAATGTAGAGTGAGCTAGGAGGAGGAGCGAGTCACCTGGAGTGCGGAGAGTGAGCTTGGAGGAGGAGCGAGTCACCTGGAGTGTAGAAATTGAGCTTGGAGGAAGAGTGAGCCACCTGGAGTGCGGAGAGTGAGCTTGGAGGAGGAGCGAGTCACCTGGAGTGTAGAAATTGAGCTTGGAGGAAGAGTGAGTCATCTGGAGTGCGGAGAGTGAGCTTGGAGGAAGAGCGAGTCATCTGGAGTGCGGAGAGTGAGCTTGGAGGAGGAGCGAGTCATCTGGAGTGCGGAGAGTGAGCTTGGAGGAAGAGCGAGTCACCTGGAGTGCGGAGAGTGAGCTTGGAGGAGGAGCGAGTCACCTGGAGTGCGGAGAGTGAGCTTGGAGGAGGAGCGAGTCACCTGGAGTGCGGAGAGTGAGCTTGGAGGAGGAGCGAGTCACCTGGAGTGTAGAAATTGAGCTTGGAGGAAGAGTGAGCCACCTGGAGTGCGGAGAGTGAGCTTGGAGGAGGAGCGAGTCACCTGGAGTGTAGAAATTGAGCTTGGAGGAAGAGTGAGTCATCTGGAGTGCGGAGAGTGAGCTTGGAGGAAGAGCGAGTCACCTGGAGTGTAGAAATTGAGCTTGGAGGAAGAGTGAGCCACCTGGAGTGCGGAGAGTGAGCTTGGAGGAGGAGCGAGTCACCTGGAGTGTAGAAATTGAGCTTGGAGGAAGAGTGAGCCACCTGGAGTGCGGAGAGTGAGCTTGGAGGAGGAGCGAGTCACCTGGAGTGTAGAAATTGAGCTTGGAGGAAGAGTGAGCCACCTGGAGTGCGGAGAGTGAGCTTGGAGGAGGAGCGAGTCACCTGGAGTGTAGAAATTGAGCTTGGAGGAAGAGTGAGCCACCTGGAGTGCGGAGAGTGAGCTTGGAGGAGGAGCGAGTCACCTGGAGTGTAGAAATTGAGCTTGGAGGAAGAGTGAGTCATCTGGAGTGCGGAGAGTGAGCTTGGAGGAAGAGCGAGTCACCTGGAGTGTAGAAATTGAGCTTGGAGGAAGAGTGAGCCACCTGGAGTGCGGAGAGTGAGCTTGGAGGAGGAGCGAGTCACCTGGAGTGTAGAAATTGAGCTTGGAGGAAGAGTGAGCCACCTGGAGTGCGGAGAGTGAGCTTGGAGGAGGAGCGAGTCACCTGGAGTGTAGAAATTGAGCTTGGAGGAAGAGTGAGCCACCTGGAGTGCGGAGAGTGAGCTTGGAGGAGGAGCGAGTCACCTGGAGTGTAGAAATTGAGCTTGGAGGAAGAGTGAGCCACCTGGAGTGCGGAGAGTGAGCTTGGAGGAGGAGCGAGTCACCTGGAGTGTAGAAATTGAGCTTGGAGGAAGAGTGAGCCACCTGGAGTGCGGAGAGTGAGCTTGGAGGAGGAGCGAGTCACCTGGAGTGTAGAAATTGAGCTTGGAGGAAGAGTGAGTCATCTGGAGTGCGGAGAGTGAGCTTGGAGGAGGAGCGAGTCACCTGGAGTGCGGAGAGTGAGCTTGGAGGAGGAGCGAGTCACCTGGAGTGTAGAAATTGAGCTTGGAGGAAGAGTGAGCCACCTGGAGTGCGGAGAGTGAGCTTGGAGGAGGAGCGAGTCACCTGGAGTGTAGAAATTGAGCTTGGAGGAAGAGTGAGCCACCTGGAGTGCGGAGAGTGAGCTTGGAGGAAGACATACAGAAAGCCATGCTGAGGCACTGCTCACTCTCACCACCAGAATCCGGAGCAGCCTCGATCCTCGTAGTCCAGTTGCCAGCATAGCTGGCCGTGTCCTGGTTCCACACGGCGTACTCCTGCCGGCAGGCGGTGATCAGGTCGGCGAAGTAGGCAGACACCCGACATTTTGCGGCGTTGGTTGGCGAGGCTCGCAGCTGGCGCAGCTGCAAACTCCGCGCAAGCAGCAGGTTCGCGTCGCTAGTCCAGCCGCGTCCGGCGCCTCCACCAGCCTGCAGGCCGCCAGTTCGAGGATCAGCTTCCGTTGGTCGCGGATAGAGGTGCGGCAGCAGGTGCCGCTGCAGGCCGTCCAGCACAGCCGAGTGCCGATCGGCGCGCCAAAGCGTTGGGCTGGCGCGGCCCGAAGCGCTGCCGTTGACGCCGGCAATGTCTGACCGGATTAACGGACTGGCGGAGATTAACTGTTTGACTAGCTGATTCTGCAGATGATTGCGATAGTCCTGGTGACTGTAGGCTGTCACCATGAGCAGGATGAGGAACAGAATGTAGAATAGGATGTCTTTGATGATGTCTTGCATTTTTAGTTCGCGCTCTCTGTTTGAACAGAAAATGGGTTTCAAGCCGCTTAAAATACATGGTCAGCCCACACCTAAAGTCACATGCCAGCCAACACCCAAAGCCACACACCTAAAGCCACGCCGCAGCCCACGCCTGAAGCCACATGCCAGCCCACGCCAAAGCCACACGCCAGCCCACACCTAAAGTCACACGCCAGCCTAAACCTAAAGTCACACGCCAGCCCACACCTAAAGCCACACGCCAGCTAGCGCACCGCTTCTCCCGCAGGGCGGCCAGTGAGCACAGGTCAGGCGGCGGCCGGCTCGCCCTCTTCCTCTTGGCCAGCTCGGCCAGTTTCTCCGGATCGGACAGATCCCGCAGCGTCATCGCCTCGTGCATTGGCGGCATGCCTTCAATCAGCAACGCTTTGGCCATCTCGTCCTCGTCTTCCTCGGGCTTCTTCACCACGATAGCGTAAAACAGGGCGATGGCCACGATTTTAATCGGTTGAACTAGCAGAATGGATTGCAGCAGGCCGATTGTCATGGCGGCGAGCCACTCCGAGGTCTTCTTTTCGCCCAAAACCCCGGCAAATTCCACCATCAAATAAATTGAGGAGAGCACAGACGCCGCGGCCAGGCAGTGGGCGACAATGTACGACCACCACGGCAGAGGGAATAGTCGGCGTCCTAGGCGACCAAGGTGGCCTCCTATGAAGTGGGGTGTTGGAAGGAGTTTGGGTGTCTAAGCTTGTCATACATAAATTAAACCTGCAGACTTTTTACAAGGCTAAATAAGCGTAAGAAGCTATGTCAGCACGGAGCAAGCATCTCAGTTTGGGGCATGAATTATGTACATATATCGATTGGCATTGAGGCAGAAACTTTTGTGCGGGGCGTGAGGTTCGTGTAGAAATCTAAGCGCGGGCGTGAGGTTGGTGTAGGAATCTAAGCACGGGCGTGAGGTTGGTGTAGGAATCTAAGTGCGGGCGTGAGGTTGGGGTAGGAATCTAAGTGCGGGCGTGAGTTTGGTGTAGGAATCTAAGTGCGGGCGTGAGGTTGGGGTAGGAATCTAAGTGCGGGCGTGAGGTTGGGGTAGGAATCTAAGTGCGGGCGTGAGGTTGGGGTAGGAATCTAAGTGCGGGCGTGAGGTTGGGGTAGGAATCTAAGCGCGGGCGTGAGGTTGGGGTAGGAATCTAAGTGCGGGCGTGAGGTTGGGGTAGGAATCTAAGTGCGGGCGTGAGGTTGGGGTAGGAATCTAAGTGCGGGCGTGAGGTTGGGGTAGGAATCTAAGTGCGGGCGTGAGGTTGGGGTAGGAATCTAAGCGCGGGCGTGAGGTTGGGGTAGGAATCTAAGTGCGGGCGTGAGGTTGGGGTAGGAATCTAAGTGCGGGCGTGAGGTTGGGGTAGGAATCTAAGCGCGGGCGTGAGGTTGGGGTAGGAATCTCAGTGCGGGCGTGAGGTTGGGGTAGGAATCTAAGTGCGGGCGTGAGGTTGGGGTAGGAATCTAAGTGCGGGCGTGAGGTTGGGGTAGGAATCTAAGTGCGGGCGTGAGGTTGGGGTAGGAATCTAAGCGCGGGCGTGAGGTTGGGGTAGGAATCTCAGTGCGGGCGTGAGGTTGGGGTAGCAATCTAAGTGCGGGCGTGAGGTTGGGGTAGGAATCTCAGTGCGGGCGTGAGGTTGGGGTAGGAATCTAAGTGCGGGCGTGAGGTTGGGGTAGGAATCTCAGTGCGGGCGTGAGGTTGGGGTAGGAATCTCAGTGCGGGCGTGAGGTTGGTGCAGAAATCGAAGTGCATTGTTTGTAGTTTTTGTGTGAGAATGGCATCGAGTTAAATGCGGGAAAAATCTTTTATTTTTAGAATTTAGATCTTAGTTCACGCATTTTAAAGTTGATCTGCATTAAGTAATAAAAGCATGATCAAGTTGAATTTACTGAAAGACTCTTTCTTAGGTGCTGCCGACTGAGTTATCTGAGCTTGCGACTCGAACTGCGATGGTTGATCATTCCCATCAGCATCAGTGTCATCTGCATCCCGTCGCTCAGCATGATCATGATCAATGGCAGCATCTTTGGGGGACCATGGTTTCACCGCAGACGAGCTACTGTTCCGCTTTGTAGGATTCCGGCGCTTGCTATACAGCAGCACAATAAGCAGATTGATTGGCACAATGATCAGGGACGACACGGTCGCTATGTAGATACTGTGCAGGGTGAACTTCACCGGACCCAGCTCGATCAGTTTGGGACTATCAACCCGATCGGCCTGCCCGTAGAACATCAGGTTGACCATCATGGTGGACATCAGCAGGGTCAGGCAGGCGGTGGCCCGCTGCACCCTGGTGAACCGCGACCTAGGCGGCCTGGTCACCACGGACAGCCAGATGTGCCCGTCGGTGAAGCTTTTCTGCGTGCGCGTCCAGAATACATTCTCGAAAGCGGTGACCTCTTCGACACCGGATAGGGGAATCACGCGGTCCACCTGATTTCAAGGACATTGGGAAGACACCGTTAAAACTCTTACTGAATAAACCTTTAAACCTAACGAACATTCAACGAACACTCCGGCAGCGCTGCTTCTCACTCACCATTCCGTCGTCGAATTCGTAGGCCAACCAGCGATTGCAAATGAAATAATACTTCCGGCCCGACTGCAGGTCTTCAATCATCAGGCGGGCCAGGTACCAAGCTGGCGCGCTGCCTGTGTTGTCGTGCCACACCCGGACGGCGGCTAGAGCACCCAGATCAGTCGAGCAGGCCATCAGGAAGGTGTCAACGCCGGATCGTTGCAGCACAGGTCGGAGCGGGTCGGCCAGGAGGCGCGGCCGGGTCTCGGCGAGGTCGCCGAGCACCGCCAGTGAGACGTTCGCCGAGGTACCGGCTCCGGGCCTGAAGGTTAAGCGCAGAAGTCCAGCGAAATTTAGTTGCTAAGGCAAGTTTGACGGAGGCCGACGATCTGAGCGAGGGCGCAGCCCCTTATCTCAGCGCCCCTTATCTCATCGCCCCTTATCTCAGCGCCCCTTATCTCAGCGCCCCTTATCTTATCGCCCCTTATCTCAGCACCCCTTATCTCAGCGCCCCTTATCTCACCGCCCCTTATCTCAGCGCCCCTTATTATCTCTCCGCCCCTAATTTCAGCCCCCCTTATGTCAACACATTTAGTTTCCACATCATTCATCTTTTAAGACATTCTTTCGGCGATTTTCTTTAACGATTAACTTTTATTAAAGAAATACATAATTCATTCACCTAGCTCCAGTCCAAACGGTAATCTCGTAGCGATAGCCGTCCCTAGGATCATTGTCCATCAGTGGAGTGACGCCAACTAGTTGAATGTCGCGAAGGTCGCGTTTGCGCGCCCAGATCAGCACGATGCAGTAGAAGCAGACCAACGCCAGGCACAGGGCAAATGCAATCGGGTTGCTGTCCAGGGACAGCCAGGCCGAGTTGTGCACGTCAAATGCGATTGGCGGTACAAAAGCGGAGGCCATGAAGGAGGTGGCGTGACGGGAAAAGCACTGGGTGCTGCTTGGAGTGCTGCAGCCGCCAATCTGGAGTTTTGTTTAGAAAAAAATCCAGACGCAAAGCATCTTGTACGACGATAGTAATTTTTTTATGAAGATAATAATAAATCGCTCACAATCATGCCAGAATCGTCCATTGCCTGAGTAGCCTGATTGAAGAAAAAGCAGCCGGCCGTGAATATGCTGAACTCGTAGGCGCTGTCAACGTATTTGACGCTGGGCCTACCGCCGCCGTCTTTGCTTGTTGTGTTGATGAACGCGCGAACTCCGATGTACATTAGCGCGGAGCGGTTCTGGCTGTTAGTAAACGGAAGTAGATTTCTTAAGTGACTAAAGCAAAAAGGAGCGCGCATCTATCCTTCTTTTAATAACTAGATGGCATCGTACACACTTTCTGCGGTAGCTCTTATAATAGTACATAGCACAGCAAGCTCCCAGGCCAGTACTCACAGTGTACATACTTTCTGCCTTGGGGGGGGGGGTTGACTCTCATTAGCAATTCACAGTGTACATACTTTCTGCCTTGGGGGTTGACTCTCATTAGCAATTCACAGTGTACATACTTTCTGCCTTGGGGGTTGACTCTCATTAGCAATTCACAGTGTACATACTTTCTGCCTTGGGGGTTGACTCTCATTAGGAATTCACAGTGTACATACTTTCTGCCTTGGGGGTTGACTCTCATTAGGAATTCACAGTGTACATACTTTCTGCCTTGGGGGTTGACTCTCATTAGGAATTCACAGTGTACTTTGGGGGTTGGCCTTCATAGGCGTATGTAGTAAAACTCACAGTGTATATGCTATCTTTGTCTTTGGGGTTGGATCTTATAAAGGTACATAGCACAACAAGCCCGCAGGCCAGAATTCAGTGCGAGAACGCGACCAAGTGAATTTTCGCATTTCGCATTCGCTATATGAATCGGTTGGACTCACTTTCCAAGCAGGCTTGGCGGCAGAAAGCAGGTCCACGGGTCCATTCTGGTCTGTTTGGCTTGGCACGTCTGACTTGCCAGCGGGTTGGGCGCTGCTGGCGATTCGTCAGTGCAATAGGTTGAGTTGCAGTAGCAGGGCACCAGGCTCCCGGAGTCGGCACTCGCCTCTGCCGACGAATCAGTTGCCATTGTCGCCGCTAGAGTCTCGTTGCTCGAATTCGACGAAGCCGCATTGTCGCCGGCTCGAATGCAAACTCGGTCGGATTCCGATGAGTCGCCTATTGAGCTGGGCGACGTCGATACCGATCTCGTGTCCACCGTGACTGTCGTGTCCGCGTCCAAAGCGAAGCAGCGACACACGGTCTCGACAGTAAGCGGCTCGGAGGTTGTCATCGCCGGCTCGTTGATGCTTCGATTTTTCACGTCGTCCAGCATTGACGAAGATGTTGTTGGCGGCGACGTGGAAGTCGATTGAGCGACAGGTGGTTCGGCGGCCGGATCCGACGATCCGTCGGTCACGGCAGCTGCCGAAGGGTCGTGCGGATTGCACAATGGCGTCGGCGCCTCCATCGGCAGGATGCACTCGTGA
>CATNEM010000376.1:0-35000 GCA_950096795.1 Macrostomum cliftonense | reverse complement strand
GGATGTGGCTAATTTGAACACGGATGCGGCTAAGTTTAAACCCGAACGTGACTAATCTTATCCTAGAAGTGGCTAATCTGATTCGGGAAATCATCCGAACTCATATTAAATATTTGTTGGGGTCCTCGCTCAATGGATAAAAGGAAAAAATTAAGTGTCTACCTGATACATATAGATTAGTCTTGACTGTTAAACGTTCTTAAAATAAAAATCTAGAAATACTTTTGACTCCATAAAGCTGACTCACTCCACGTCGACCTTTGGCGGATAGCCAGGCGTCAGTTTGAGTTGGAACAGGCTCTTCATGGGACTCTTGCCCTCGGTCTTGTCCCTCATGACCAAGCTGATGAAATGAATCTGATTCTCGTACATCTGCTCCGAGTTCAGCACCATGCGAGTCGAACTGTTCCTATCCGGCATGTAGTAGAAGAACTGCCCGGCGGTTTCGTCGCCGGGATTTCGTATCCAAGAGCTGTACTCGGGCCGGGTCAGCACGGACTGCACAGCCGGGATGGAGGATGGGAAACGCCAATCGGCAAAGTTCAGGTGCGGCAGCTGGCCTCGGTGTATCCAGTAGTTTTGGATGAAGCAGCCGGGTTTCGGCACGTATTTCAACGTATCGAATGATTCGAGCATCGGGCAGACGTCCTGAAACTGCTTGCTGATGTTATAAGTTAGATCGTCCTCCCAGACAATGTTGCGCTCGCACGACCGGTGACAGTACCATTCGAACTCTATGTTGGCGGTTTCTCCACCGGCCTCGAAAACGTCGGGATATGTGGAACAGCTAGCATCCAGTAGGAGCCGAGTGCCCCACTTAGCCTGGGCCATGCCGGTGGCTTTGATGGTGTCATTGAAGCCGTCCTTGAAGATGGCCTGGATACAAGGTCGCATCGAAGCCGGCGGCACGGTGATCACCACGTGACTGCTGCCAGTGAGGTTTCGCTCCTCCACCATCTGCATGCTGATTGTGAAATTGTACTTGTAGCCGGTTCTCAGGCTGAACGAAAAGACGGGCAGATTCTGCAGTTCGGCATGGGATGTCTCGCGGATATATCCGTTAGTCAGAGTGTACAAGTCGTGATAATTAACGTGGGCTCTGTACTGCTTGAAAAACTGGTCCATGTGCGGCATGTAGTCTGTCCAGTTGTCCTGGTCGATGGGCGATTCAGTCACTGTCCAGTCAACCTTCGTGGTGACATTGTAGCAGCTGATTGCGGCCTCGGATACCAGCGTCAAGTTGTCGGAGCGCGATATGACCTTCTGTCGGAAGCCTTGCAGATTGGCTCTCGGATAATTGCAATAGTCCTTGGTGATGACCATCATCCAAGAGAAGAAATTCTCAGAGACTTCATTGGCCGCGTACAGGTGAATTATGGCCGCGCCGTATTTGAAACTAAGCAACTTCAAGGTCAAAAGTGCTGATGGGTCGCTGGGCACGCGGTTGAGAGACGCCTTGTATTCGTTAAAGTACTGGTTTGTCAGGTCCTCATTAAAATATTTGTCAAGATTTGTCTTAGTTAGGTTATTCTTCGTGCAGTAGCTGTAATTTCCAAATGTTACGTAGGTCAGAAAGGGGTCGCTATTGTTCTCATACTTCAGTGTTGCAGCATGCTCGGTCAGATTGAGCATAAAACACGCGTCTGTACCAATTGAATCCATCTCGATCAGCAGGGTGTACATCTCTTTAACAGGGTAAGGATTTCTCGAGCCGACGCGAACTCCTTTGAGTGAGCGCTGCACCACGATGGGCTTCGCCGCGAATTTCACTGCTAGGGGATTTGTGGCGGTCAGGTTAATCAAGTAAGTTCCCGGAGCTCTGTACAGATGTTCGACTGTTGGCACGTTCAGTAATTCTTCCATCTGACCGTCGCCAAATCTCCACGAATAGACGACATTGGTCTCTGAGCCGAACTGCGTCAGCGCGTTCATGATGACAGGCTTTTCAATTGGAAAATAGCCGCCCAGCTCACCGGAGATCGCTTTTGAGTCGTTTCGATAATACAGTTGCAGATTAACCTTCTTATCGAGGTTTACAATGTCAGTGAAGACTGCATGACTAAAGTTGACCACCTGCCAGCTAACGAGATTCGACACGTTCACGTAGACTGTGTAGTTTCCAAACGTGCGATACCGGTAGGGAGGGGTGCTGTTGCAGTAGACGAAGCTATCGCCGAAGTCCCGGCAAATTGTATCGTTGGTTTGGCTGTAATTGACGCAGCCGAATGCGATGGGGCCGAGGACTACACCGTCAGAGTAGTCTACCGTCATCGACATGTTGGTTGGCGGCTCGAACTCCAGCACGGACCGGTTGATGCACAGGTGATAGCTCAGCGGATGCCTGGTCAGGTTGTCCGGCCGCAGCAGTAGGCTGACTCGACGGCCAGTAAGCTGCAAGCCCTGCACGATGTATTGAATGTAAATCGGCTCTGGAGGCTGGCGGTGCCACACGCCGACAGAATTGTTGAACTTCAGCACTGGGAAGTAAGTTCCAACCTGCGCGTACTGGTGCTGAAACGTGTAATTATACTCCAAGTTGCTTTGGTCGTACGGGAAAAGCGATTGTTCCGAGTCGCCGAATCGTAGTAAAGCTGTGGCGCGAGAGCCCCAGGTTCTCATCGATTGAAAATTGACCGTCTCGTTGATCACGTATCCGGGATTCGGATGGCTAACTGATGCTTCGTCAAAGACCTGATCGACCTCAAGAGTGTAAGCAGTCCGGAACACGGACACCGCGTTGCTGATGTTAATTCGCAACTGGTAGGTGCCAAACTGCGTGTAATTGTAGCTCCTGCTTTGATTGTCAAAGGCTGACCAAACTATGAAACTATCAGCGTCCCCGTTGTCAAAATCGATCACAGCTGTGGCCGAGGTTGGCAACCTGGCTCTGTTTCCGTACGAGAACTTCACGGTGAGAAGGCCTGGCTCACGTACTGGCATGCTCACCGCCCGTGGCACAGTGAGATTCACCAGGTAGTTAACTATAGGGTTCAGCAGGTTCACTTTGAAAATACTAGTCCAAACGGATACCGGATTCGACAATGTGATGTTAATCTCGTAAGTTCCAGTGGCTTCCCAAACGTGGCTCAAATTGAATGTACCATTTTCGGACGAAATCAGCGCATAGTATTGAGTTGTGATACTGTCCGCAGAGTATGCAACGGAAAGTGTCACGTTGGAGCCCAGTTCAACAGATAGACTGATCGGGTACAGAACTGACGTGTTGAAGTTAGTCGGACCGTACACAGCCTCCGGATTGGTGATTCGAAAGAATATCCAGACAAGATCTATGACCGTCTCCTCGCTGCTTACATAGTTGTCGGCAGTCACTGACAGCCTGTGCGACCAAATCACTGGAAAAGCCTCAGGCGGAATCAGGATGTAGCCTGAATTCGACATCTGGTCGTACACAATGCAGTCCTGGCCAACCAACATTTTGCCAATCACTTCCGGATACAGGCGAATGCCGAATCCCGCTGAGTAGGAGAAATTCACTCGCACCGTCTCGTTGAATGGATAGGCTGGCAATAGCGAGATGGAGAATCCTTTCAGCGGCTCCTCGACTCGCCAGGGAAGGCGCCACTCGTTGACAGAGATTGAGTTCCACGCCGTGACCGTCACGGTGATGTTAGTGCTCTCCGGCTGTCTGGCATAGACGTGGCTCAGGCCGCGCTGCTCCAGCCCGGCCTGCGGGCAGCTGCGCAAGTTGACACCAACTGTGGCCTGACCGGAGCTTCGCACAGTCAGACTCAGTCTAATATAGCGTGAAAGTCGAGCGACTTCACTGGCACTGGTTGGAATGCTGTTCAGTAGAACTGCCACTGGTGTGTTACTGACTAGCTTCACCATTGTCTGCGGGTTGCAGGTTTGAATAAGGTCATTATTTTATTGCATCATTACTACTCCGATGATGACTTTTTTATTTTTACTTCCTACAGCATAAATTTTATAAGATACAGTCTACTGCAAGTAGAAAGTTAGTAAAAAGCGCTACAAACTTGCAGGAAAGACTCAGAAATTGCGCTACACAAAAGCGTTCAAGCATAAGTAGGAGTTCTGTTAAGCTAGCTAGAGGTGGAAGACAACCGAGTTGTTAGGTGAGGTCGCCTGAAGACGCTTAAGAGAGCAGAAACCGGTTGCGACAGTCTTAGTAGAGGGTCGATACCACTTTTAGATAGTTTACACTTTAAGCTAGCTGCAACATCAACCAGCGGTCATCACCGAGACTGCGCAAGCCTAGTTCCACCCGTCTTTACCAACAGCAGACACCTGCACTAACCGAAACCACCGGATGGAAAGTTCGATTGTCTAAACTATCCGAGACGTCAACCAACAGGTCCAAAGAACTCCGACTGGACTTGAAGAACGCTGATAGAACATGCCTTGGTGACAGGAACTGGACTAGGACTGTCTGGGATTCGTTGCTTTGAAGCTGGAAACCCGGGGTCCACAACAGATCGGATCGGACGGAACCCCCCGATGCTCCATTGGTGATGTTGGTGACTGCAGTCTGTTCTGTGTCCGTGCTCAGGGTGAAATCAGTGCAACCGTTCACTGAAATTCGCATAGAAAATTAAACAAGAAATTCTTAGTGACTCTGACAAACTCATAAGAATTTAAATATTCAATTTAAACAAATGCATCTCACCCGCTGAGAAGTACATTGTCGATCGATTGCCAGATATCAACTGGAAATTTCTGGACGAATCCAACAGGTCTTTGTTGTACACACCGCAGAATTGTTCGGCGACCACAATTGTAAGGGATTTGAGCATCGAATTGTAGTTGTTCAGGGTGTAGTTTGAGCACTCTTCAAAGCTTACTGAAAATATATGGAATAAAGCATTTATACGTTGTTTTCGCAATGAGGGACTTCTATTTAATAGTGGAAATCAGTAGCATAAACAGATTATTAGTAGTATTTTTCTCACCATTGACCAGTCGAATTTCAGTTGGTAGAGCGGGTTTTGGCAGTAGGTTCTCCATCTTAAAGAACTGATGATTCAAATTTGAGGCGTTGATCGCTAAAGTTTTTAAGGTGGATAATTTAACGAGATCATTCGATGCTTAGAGCTTATTAAATTCAGTCAGAGCTAATATTTTTTACAATACTTACCTTGTATTTTGGTGGCGTCTGCTTGTGTGACAGTGCCGTCGCCCCATGAGACATTTACGCTCACGTTGGTTCCTGCGAATGGTTGGCGGGTAGGTAGTTGGCTGGTTCAGTGTGAGGATGATCTAATCTTATTTTGTATATTATATTACCAACTAATTTAGTCTATTAAGACCCATTCCAATATGAGGGCAAAATATCTAATCTAATCTAGTCTAATCTAATCTAATCTATTCTAATCTAATCTAGTCTAATCTAATCTAGTCTAATCTAATCTAATCTAATCTAATCTAATCTAGTCTAATCTAATCTAGTCTAATCTAATCTAATCTAATCTAATCTATTCTAATCTAATCTAGTCTAATCTAATCTACTCCAATCTAATATAGTCAAATCTAATCTAATCCATTCAGTTATAGACAACTCCATCCCTGTAGTGATCATTTCAACTCTCATATAGATCAGCGCAGCTCACCCTGGCTCAAGTAGATCCGCAAACTCTGCGAAACATTAACCACACTGGCTCTTGGATCGTTCGCGAAGTGACCGAAAATGTTGCCAACCTCGTCCAGCAGTTCAACAGTGGTCTGTGAATCGTCAAATTCACGTATGTCACTTATAAAACAGGGAACTAAACTGACAAGACGGTTCAAGTATTTCTAAAAAAGTCCTGAGCGAGTTACTAACCGAATAATTAGACGAAGAGATGCCATTTCTAGCAGTTAATTGCACGGTGTAGAATCCGGGCCGCAAGTACACGTGGCTGATGTTCAACTCCCTAGTAACCAGGATCGAACCGTCACCAAAATTCCAATAGAAAGTTGGCAGGGTGCCAATAAATGGTTGATTAACTTGAAACAACATCCGCCTGTGCGTGGCGTCTGCAAATAAGAAGGAGAACGAGAAATACCATTTTTTGTATCGTTCTTGAAATTTACCTTACGTGGCAAGTTGAGCCTTTTATCAATGGCGTTTTGTCTGGTTACCTTAATTGTAACAGGCTTTAGATTTAAAGTCATCTGAAGCTTTCAGTAAAATAAAAAATACACCAACCAATTTTTCGACAAGATGTACAGCCGAGGGTTGTGAACAGCAGCTGTTCAGTCCTGACGGGCTGTATAGGTGCAATAGCACCCCAACCCTAAACTTCCCCCAGCTCACATAGGTACCCAATATCAGCTGGTTAGACTGAAGCAATTCCGGGTGCTTTCATAAACACAAAACTTCACAAGCACGACACTTCACAGCGTAGACAAATGCGTTTAGCAAGCAGAGATGCTAAGCAGTTTCTACGTTGTGAAGTGTCGTGCTTGTGAAATAGCTTGCTAAACGCATCTGTCTACGTTGTGAAGTGTCTTGCTTGTGAAATTGCTTGCTAAACGCATAGTTCTACGTTGTGAAGTGTCTTGCTTGTGAAGTTTCGTGCTTGTGAAGTGTCTTGCTTGTGAAATTGCTTGCTAAACGCATAGTTCTACGTTGTGAAGTGTCTTGCTTGTGAAGTTTCGTGCTTGTGAAGTGTCTTGCTTGTGAAATTGCTTGCTAAACGCATCTGTCTACGTTGTGAAGTGTCGTGCTTGTGAAATAGCTTGCTAAACGCATCTGTCTACGTTGTGAAGTGTCTTGCTTGTGAAGTTTCGTGCTTGTGAAATAGCTTGCTAAACGCATCTGTCTACGTTGTGAAGTGTCGTGCTTGTGAAATAGCTTGCTAAACGCATCTGTCTACGTTGTGAAGTGTCTTGCTTGTGAAATTGCTTGCTAAACGCATAGTTCTACGTTGTGAAGTGTCTTGCTTGTGAAGTTTCGTGCTTGTGAAATAGCTTGCTAAACGCATCTGTCTACGTTGTGAAGTGTCTTGCTTGTGAAGTTTCGTGCTTGTGAAATTGCTTGCTAAACGCATCTGTCTACGTTGTGAAGTGTCGTGCTTGTGAAATAGCTTGCTAAACGCATCTGTCTACGTTGTGAAGTGTCTTGCTTGTGAAATTGCTTGCTAAACGCATCTGTCTACGTTGTGAAGTGTCTTGCTTGTGAAATAGCTTGCTAAACGCATCTGTCTACGTTATGAAGTGTCTTGCTTGTGAAATTGCTTGCTAAACGCATAGTTCTACGTTGTGAAGTGTCGTGCTTGTGAAGTGTCTTGCTTGTGAAATAGCTGGCTAAACGCATTTGTCTACGTTGCGAAGTGTCTTGCTTAGGAAGTGTCTTGCCGGTGAAATTTCTTGTTTGTCTATGTTGTAAAGTGTCGTGTTTATAAAGCCACCCCAGCAGTACGGGATTAAGTAAGTGCCTTACTTAAGGCCACAAAAATAGTATCCCAGAGTTGCGCCTTGAACCCACAGCCTTCCGGTCATGAGGTACAGTCCTAAGAATGTAATCTAACTAGTCTATCTAGTTTCGCCATGGAAGTTTGATGCTGTGTTCTAAACTGAAACGCCAAAATGAAAAAGGTCGCAGTCTCACATTTCTCACTGCAGCTGAATGAGATGTTGCCCAATGGCACCTGCACGTCGATCGTGTACACGTAGACCGCATCACCATTGGACCCGGATGTCTTCGTCCAAGGATTGCTCAGCCTGACAGTCACGTTGAACCAATTTCTATCGTTGCAATCATCGGCGTGTTCCGGAGTGGGACCGCAAGGAGTTGTGCTGTACTTCACTTTAGTTACCATGGTGACAGAGCGCAAGCTGTGCACACTGAACAGCAGAGGTTTAACCGGTTGTAAGTCGCTAAAATTCACGGATAAGTTAAAACTGCCAGCTAGCAGACGACCCACTCTCCAATTATCAGCCGAGGTCGCATTAGCATCCGTAGCAACCACGTCTTTTGTCGTCAAGCGGATGGCCGGAATGTCGCCAGGTTGAACTAACAGGCCGCCCCCGACGCTGCTGGCATTGGGGAAGTGGTAGCTCCCGTAGCCAGGCTTGGTCGCTGCGAACTCAACCTCCCTGTCCAGCTGGCGGTACTCGGGACTCCGGACCGGTATGGAACCGTTGGACGGTGCAGTTGAGCACTGGCTACTTCCGGGATTGTAGTGCCTGACATGGCCAGCTAGGCTGCACTTTCGGAGAGGCCACAGCGGAGCCCGGTTGCAAGCTCCGGCCGTGTCAACGGTGGCTTCGGTGCCCAGGCACAGCTGCAGCCTCGGGCAGAAAACGAAATTGGACGACGGACATTCGGGACGCCAGATCTGTGTAAGTTTTGGTAAACGGAAGGAGCAACTATCAGCCTATGTAGATTGCTAAATACTTTGTCAACTAATTAATATAGCTTCTTACCTGAAAGTAGGCATTTCCGACTGCTAGAGCGCGGTACCTGAAGCCCACGATTGTGGCGTTCGTGCTGAAGTTTTGATTTCGAAGAAAGTAGACAAATCCCCCGTCTGTGCCGCCTGCTGGCCCTTCGATTGAGCCGAACTGCTGCGGCTGGGTATCTGCAGGTGAGGGCGGGTACTGACTGACTGACAGGTTGAGTGAGTGGCTGACTGACTGACTGACTGACTGACTGACTGACTGACTGACTGACTGACTGACTGACTGACTGACTGACTGACTGACTGACTGACTGTGACTGAGTGACTGCAGTTCCAAAGTTCAAATAGTTCTGGTACCTTTTAAGACAAAGGAACTTCTATAACGCAGAGGTCAGGGTCAATCGTTATATTTATCCTTTGTTTGTCAAGCAGTCAGTTTACCGGGTCACAACTGCCTGCTGCATTTTTTCATATATCGCGCTCAGGATGGACTGATACATGAGTAAGCCAAGCGAATTTTTTACTGAACACCTAACGAGGCGAATGATTGCTAATTAGGGCTTTTAAGGTTACCTTTTACTTGAAATTGTGGCTGCATAGAGATGGATAACTAAGAAAGAATAATGAATCTGAACAGCCAAAAGGGAAGATAAATTTTGACCAAAGCAATAATTAGTCAGTCATCTGAAAAAAACAGATGATCAGGCCCTGAAGGAGCAGGGGAACAGGCACTGAAGGAGCAGGGGATCAGGCACTGAAGGCACTGGGGATCAGACACTGAAAGCACATGGGATCAGGCACTGAATACACAGGGGATCAGGCCCTGAAGGCACAGGGGATCAGGCCCTGAAGACACAGGGGATCAGGCACTGAAGACACAGGGGATCAGGCCCTGAAGGCACATGGGATCAGGCACTGAAGACACAGGGGATCAGGCCCTGAAGGCACATGGGATCAGGCACTGAAGGCACAGGGGATCAGGCCCTGAAGGCACAAGGGATCAGGCACTGAAGGCACAGGGGATCAGGCACTGAAGACACAGGGATCAGGTCCTGAAGGCACAGGGGATCAGGCACTGAAGACACAGGGGATCATGCACTGAATACACAAGGGATCAGGCACTGAAGACACAGGGGATCAGGCACTGAAGGCGCAGGGGATCAGGCACTGACGACACAGGGGATCAGGCACTGAAGGAGCAGGGGATCAGGCACTGAAGGCACAGGGGATCAGGCACTGAAGGCACAGGGGATCAGGAAGCGGCTCACCAGGCAGGCTAGCGTACGCCACCCGCCTGCCGTCGCCCAGCTCAATGCTGGCATTCATTCGCGACCCGAATCGAATCCGAATCAGCAGGCAAAATTCGCGATCAAATTCTACGAAAGCCGGGCTGATCATGTCCACCCCGGCGATGCGATAGACCACCAGCAGTCTCTGGCTGACGGTTGCGTCACCAAACGGCACCAAGCTTGATGTGGCTATGAGCGAGGACGCGCCTGTGAACGATTTTATTTTAGGAGAAAAAGCGTATGTTTGCTATCAGCTTTGCTTCCGTAAAAGTACATAATCGATTGCTCACCTGTCCGATAGTCAAATCGATAGGCAGTTGAGGTGTCAAACTCGTCAGTCTGCAGAGCAGAATTAATGGAATTTCTTATCGCTAGACCTGCAGGCTCGCCAATGACTAACAGGTTCTTCTGGCTGTTTTTGTTCCAGCCTGCCGAGGTGTCAACGGTGTAGACCTGCTGGGACACCTGCACCGCTTTGTAGGGATTCTTCGCTGATGAAGCCACTAGAGATAGATCTGCAATAGTGTTTTGGTAATTATCAATTTTGCATAACGCAAGCAAGCGGGATATCTTGAAGGCTACTTTTTTACGGGACTGCGGGCGTAAATTCTTGA
This sequence comes from Macrostomum cliftonense, assembly GCA_950096795.1. NCBI lineage: Eukaryota > Metazoa > Platyhelminthes > Macrostomidae > Macrostomum > Macrostomum cliftonense. The sequence continues at coordinate 24,734 of CATNEM010000376.1, read as the reverse complement.
AAAAAACTTAGAAGCGCTATTGGGCGACCGAAAAAAATCCCCAACTATTTTTTTGCGACGAAAATAGCATCAAGACAAAAAACTTTCAGAAATTTTTTGTGCCTTTTAAAGGCAGCTTAAAGACACCTGGATGGTGCAATCCCAACCCCTTGAGATTTGCGTGTGTATGGGGAGTGTGTTGCTTCATGTACAATGTGTACACATGCTGATTTGTGTGAATGGGGAGTGTGTTGCTTCATGTACAATCCTTTCACATGCAGATGTGTGTGTATGGGGAGTGTGTTGCTTCATGTAAAGTCCTTTGACATGCAGATTTGTGTGTGGAGAGTGTGTTGCTTCATGTACAGTCCTTTGACATGCAGATTTGTGTGAATGGGGAGTGTGTTGCTTCATGTAAAATCCTTTGGCATGCAGATGTGTGTGTATATGGGGAGTGTGTTGCTTCATGTGCAGTCCTTTCACATGCAGATTCGTGTGTGTATGGGGAGTGTGTTGCTTCATGTACAATCCTTTGACATGCAGATTTGTGTGTGGAGAGTGTGTTGCTTCATGTACAGTCCTTTGACATGCAGATTTGTGTGAATGGGGAGTGTGTTGCTTCATGTACAGTCCTTTGACATGCAGATTTGTGTGAATGGGGAGTGTGTTGCTTCATGTAAAATCCTTTGGCATGCAGATGTGTGTGTATATGGGGAGTGTGTTGCTTCATGTGCAGTCCTTTCACATGCAGATTCGTGTGTGTATGGGGAGTGTGTTGCTTCATGTACAATCCTTTGACATGCAGATTTGTGTGTATGGGGAGTGTGTTGCCATAGAAAAAGATGACTCAAACAGGGACAGGCAGAATCTATGAGCAAGCTATTGACTCACCAGAATCTCGAATGGTCAAGGTCAGGTTGGTCACATAGTTAACTCGGTACAAACTAAAGGTTTCGCTACCCGCCCTGCCGCATTGGTGGATTCGGGTTTCACTTGAAGTTGAGGACGAGTTGCAGACGGTTGAGCAGTCACTGTTTGATAGTTGTGTGCTGGAATTCAGAGGCGAATTCCGGCCGCAGAAACAGTTCTCGCCGGAGATGCTCGCAAAGCTGAAAGCATTACGAATGTTGCTTTAATTGTATTATCAACAATTTTGTATTTTGTATTATGATGATTGTCGACTTCATAAAAAAATTCTTTAAAAAGCAAGCAATTATAAAATAGCCAGCAAACATTCCTAAAAAGCAATCATCAAAAGACGATCATCAGCAAACAAATTCAAGTAACATTGATCACTAAGCAGCAGTCACGCGTACCCAGTCTCAATTCCGATGTAGCTCAGGCCGTGGCAGGCGGAGACGCACAGCTCGGCTGCTGACAGACCCGCCAGCTCCTGGCTGGGCAGCCACTGGACGCCGGGATTCGAGCGAGTCCGCCTGCCGGCCTCGGGCTTTCGGTAGCAACCAACCGGTTCGAGGTCTGTTTGGAGGAAGTTCGGGTTGGTACTAGATTCTGTTAGTATAACTCTCATAGAATTGATTGCGAGGCTTGCTAGGTAGGTTTTTTGTCAATTAATATATTATTTTAGCTAATTATGCAGTAACTTAGGGGCTTAGTGAGGTAGCATTTGGGGACTAGTGATGTAGTATTTGGGGACTAGTGAGGTAGTATTTGGGGACTAGTGAGGTAGTATTTGGGGACTAGTGAGGTAGCATTTGGGGACTAGTGATGTAGTATTTGGGGACTAGTGATGTAGTATTTGGGGACTAGTGAGGTAGTATTTGGGGACTAGTGATGTAGTATTTGGGGACTAGTGAGGTAGTATTTGGGGACTAGTGAGGTAGTATTTGGGGACTAGTGAGGTAGCATTTAGAAGTAGTTCTGAGGGCTAGTGATGTGATTTTTTGGGCTATTGATGCTATTTTTGGGCTAGTGAGGTAGTTTTAGGTCTACTGAGGTAGTTTTAGGGCTAGTGAGGTAGTTTTAGGGCTAGTGAAGTAGTTTTAGGGCTAGTGAAGTAGTTTTAGGGCTAGTTAAGTAGTTTTAGGGCTAGTGAAGTAGTTTTAGGGCTAGTGAGTTAGTTTTAGAGCTAGTGAAGTAGTTTTAGGGCTAGTGAGGTAGTTTTAGGGCTAGTGAGGTAGTTTTATTTCTTTAAGTGTGGATTTTAGGCTGATGATGTTGCTTCTGAGATAAAAAAAATGGCGTCAAACAGACATCTAACGGCATACATTCCGACTCAAACAGACAAACCTACCGAGAATGCCCGCAGAAGCAGCAGCAGCAGCAGCGGTGATTGTCAGTACCAGTAACTTAGGCAGCCATCCAGGCGCTGCCATTCTGATTGCTGTTAGTTCTGGCTGGACTGAAGCCTTTGCTATCGCAAACTGAGGCCAGTTCAGAAGGCAAAGATCGAGAGCGGAGAAGCGGGGATTTTGAGTCGGTGGGGATCAGTTAAAATAGGCAATTTGAACGGCCAATAAGGGGAGTTAAAAGTATCCGGCCTGGCTTCTGTTACTGACAGGTGAAGTTAAAATGCTAGCCAATAAAACTGAGGCATCAGTGCCATAGTATGGATTTTTTGTGAAATAACTGACACGGCTACTTCTCACTTCCTTCGCTGCATTCTGGATATTGATATTGAAACTGTCATCAGGGATAAAAATCACTTCCGGCAGTTTGGATGTAGGAGGGAGGCTGGGCAAGGTGCTGACACTGAGGGGGGATCAATCCAACCGCCCACCTTCGGGGGCTGGGACAGAAGTCAGCAACATTGTCACTGCATGAATCCCGCGGCCCAACAGCAGCTTTCCTTCCGGAATACAAACACTGCGTTGCTATGGAGTTTTGGGGGGGAGGGAAGACGTATCTGCTTTTTGCCGAGTTGACGAAGGAAAGAAAAATCCCATAAATGTCTTATCATTTTCCAATTGCTTGGTGGTGAAGCGCACCACTTGCAGACTCTGACAATTCTAACCCGGATCATTCCTTATTAGTTTTTTTGCGTCTATTTGCTCTGGTGGCTGGGCCAGCTTTGCAGTGGGGATTTCACCATTACATTTAGTTGCTAACAGGCGGGAAAATTTTCATTTCGAGAGCCCTTGGAAGCCAGGCAAATTTCTGTGAATAGCTGTCCGGGCTGACAAACCTCACCCTATAATTGCTGCTTTTACCTGGATAAATTTATTTTTTTTGAAAAAAAATAAGTACAAAGAATTTCGAGATTTCCATGCGTAATAACCAGCCAAAATATCTGTAAAGTTCTTATAAAAGAAAATAGAATGCTACTTTAAACTAGTGAGCAGTAGTATTTGTAGAATTGTTCATTTCCGCTGTTTTTCCAAGAACCATAGCTATAAATGAGTCATTACATGTTACCCGGATTCAATACGCTCGTACTTTTTGTGTATTTAAGTAGCTTGTACTACTAAAAGTACGTAGGAAGCTAATACCTGCTGTTATCTGAGCAATAATTATTGTCTATTCTCACATCCACCATCTTTCCTCCACCTTATTTTTCTCCCCTTTTGTCTTTCCAATTTACATTTCTCTGGAAAACTTTTCGCTGATTTTTCTTTTGCTTACTTTTCCATTGTTTCAATTGTCTGTTTACTTTTTGCGTTGTTCACTTTTTTTTACATATTTCTGCATTTATTCGAGTAGCTGAGAGTTTCTTTAAATGGTTGGGAAAATCATTACTTTTCATGGCACAATGCTCTGTGAGGAGGTGGGTTTGAAAGAGGCAATAATTCCGCAATGTTCTTCCTACCGCCCACAATTATTGCCTCTTTCAAACCCACCTCCTCACAAAGCATTGTGCCATTAAAATTAATGATTTTCCCAGCCTTTTACACAAACTCTCAGCTACTCTATACATACAGAATTATGTGTGATTATTAAAGTAATTGATACTGGTTTTGTGCTCTTTGCGTTTATCTGCATAACCTAGACTGGAGACTTGAGCTGCAAAATCTCACACTATATGCGTGGTGACGTCAGGGACTTCTGCATGCACAGAATAACGGACTGGATTGGCAACAACTGGTCTACTGATTCTGCCTCGCACTGAGGAGTTCCAAATCATAGACAGTTCATGCTCCAATGTCATTACTTTAAGTAGCCCTATTCTCAAGGTTCCTCTGTCCGCGCAAAATACAAAAAGATCCCAAGCCATTCCGTAATAAGCCCATTTATTCGACTTCATAGGATGGATAGATAGATAGATAGATAGATAGATAGATAGATAGATAGATAGATAGATAGATAGATAGATAGATAGATAGATCGATAGATAGATAGATAGATAGATAGATAGATAGATAGACAGATAGATAGATAGATAGATAGATAGATAGATAGATAGATAGATAGATAGATAGATAGATAGATAGACAGATAGATAGATAGATAGATAGATAGATAGATAGATAGATAGATAGATAGATAGATAGATAGATAGATAGATAGATAGATAGATACATAGATCGATAGCTGAATAAATAGATAGATAGATAAAATACTTCAATAAAGTGTAGCCTATGGGAGGGTTAATGCAGCTGAGTAGCTGGTTTAAGGCGCAACAGAATTTTGGCCAACGGTCTGCCAACCAATCAGATTTACCCTATCCAAAACTTCACTGTATATAGCAGCAATGTATGCATTAGTTTAAGGCTTTTCAGCCGTAAAAAAAAACTAACCACTTTCCAAGTGTCAACGCGTTTTTTATCGCACAATATTCAAAGGATCTGGACTAAAAGGTAAACATTCAAGAGTCAGTTAGTTAGTTAGTTAGTTAGTTAGTTAGTTAGTTAGTTAGTTAGTTAGTTAGTTAGTTAGTTAGTTAGTTAGTTAGTTAGTTAGTTAGTTAGTTAGTTAGTTAGTTAGTTAGTTAGTTAGTTAGTTAGTTAGTTAGTTAGTTAGTTAGTTAGTTAGTTAGTTAGTTAGTTAGTTAGTTAGTTAGTTAGTTAGTTAGTTAGTTAGTTAGTTAGTTAGTTAGTTAGTTAGCTAGTTAGTTAGTTAGTTAGTTAGTTAGTTAGTTAGTTAGTTAGTTAGTTAGTTAGTTAGTTAGTTAGTTAGTTAGTTAGTTAGTTAGTTAGTTAGTTAGTTAGTTAGTTAGTTAGTTAGTTAGCTAGTTAGTTAGTTAGTTAGTTAGTTAGTTAGTTAGTTAGTTAGTTAGTTAGTTAGTTAGTTAGTTAGTTAGTTAGTTAGTTAGTTAGTTAGTTAGTTAGTTAGTTAGTTAGTTAGTTAGTTAGTTAGTTAGTTAGTTAGTTAGTTAGTTAGTTAGTTAGTTAGTTAGTTAGTTAGTTAGTAAGTAGACTTTTAGCCTAGGAATATTATTTCTAGGAATATAATATTGGTAGGGTATGGAAAATGAACTTTTGCAAATTGGAATCAATACAGTGGTCTGTAAAATTATCTGCTACTGCTGTTACTATGCTTCCCATGTTCCGCTATCATCGGATTTGCTGTTGCGTTCCCACGAGGATAGCAATAAGTCCTGATCCTGAGTGAAAAATGTGGCTTTGCGGGAAGTTTTAGGAAACTTTGTTGCCAAGGATTTTTGCTAAAGAATCAAGTACTCCCCGAATGGATCTAGAAGTTACCTCGTAGTATGGTGGTAATTCTCTTTCGATTCATCAGTACGTTACATGTACTATTGCATGTATTGTCAATAATAACACAATACGGCTTCTTTAAATACGACTTAGTGAACCAAAAAAATGTGCCGGCATAACCGTAAAGCTTCACGATGGACTGTCAGAAATTCATGTTTCTTTTTCTACGAACAATATTTTCGGGACAACTGCCGCGAAAAATTGTCTTCGGTTTTATCCCAAAATATTTGTGTCTTAATTCCACCCAAAAAATATAAACCAGAAAAAGAGGCCATCTTCACCAATTTCCTATTTTTGTTTAAGGCTGGCTTCCAGTTCAGATCCTGTAGAAGTCCATGCATTTGATAAGCCAAGGAATTCTAGGCTATAGTATCTGGATTGGTAGAGTTGAATCCGTCCATTTTCCTCGCAAGCAAAATTTTTGTTAAGAAAAAAATCTCAGTCAGGGAAGTCAATGAAACATTTGGAGAAATGAAAATTGAGCAGGACTGGATTTTCTTCCTCTCCCCCCCCCGATTAAAAAAATAAGAAGGAAGCAAAGCGGCTGAATGCGACTGCTTCCAGTGAAAAGTCACGCCCCGGTAAAATCTCCGCAAGGTTGCTGTCGGGTTGACTCGACGGAAAAAAAAAGTATTGTTTATCTGGCTAGCGGCTTGACGAGTAAACAGTGAATTTGAAATTTCCTGAAATCTGGCAGTTTATCACAGTGAAAGAGTGCACGAGTTTGGTTTTATTTTTCATCGATGAAAAGACGGTTTTGCTTGAGGGCGAAATTTGTCTCATGTCTCCTAGTGATAAGACTCGAACCCACGACCTTCAGGACATAAGGCAGAATACTCGTACCTGAACCACAAGGCTACAACTCTTGGTCAACGGACCAAGTACGAGCTAAAAACCCGATTTCTCTAGATTTGAAATGGCATCAAACAAATTAACTGTAAAGTCGTAAGAGCTTAACCAATTTTAGTCGTGTGAGGAAATTTTCTACGTGTAGATTTGCGCGGAAAAATCCCCTAAATCCTTCTTTTTGGTTTTCATTCCTCTTTGACGTTATCTATAGCAGCTGTCACCAGCTTTTCCAATACCTGACAGGTGCACTTATCTGCAGGTCACGATATAATAGAATACAGCCGAAAGAAGCTCGCATAGCAACTTCTACAGGGCCAGCAAAGGGATCTTTCTGCTTCTTTTTCTTCAATCCTTGTTGTCGGTGCAATTTTGCACAGTTGTTGATTGTTGTCCACTGTTGCATCCCATCCCATTAGCAGATATTGATTCCCATATAGTTGTCACTCGTGTTCTAGCAGGCCTCCTGATGTTTACAACTTGTTTTTCCCTGCCTTGGTTAAGAAAATTTGTGGACCCGTGTCTAATAACATCTGCTAGCTTTGAGGCTCTCGCAGCAGAAAGTCACTTGAGGACAGTTTCTTGTTAGCTGAAGAAATTAGAGTCTATTTTTTTGCTGAAGGCTGGACTCTGAAATGTCAGAGAAAAGCTAGGCAAGAGAGAGTAAATATGTGGCGGAGAGGGTAGGAAATAGTTAATTGGGAGAAGTGATAGGAGAGGGCATAAAAAGGGAAAAGGAAGGGGACAGTATAGATTGGATTGGGAGTATAGAAGAAACACTTGTGATTACGCCACTCATCCATTTCTCTCTGTACTCTCTCTCTGCCCCCGTGTGCCATTCCTGCACCCATCCTGGCTAGCCTGCCTAACTTCCAACTCTGTCCCTAGCGTACATTGTTACCGCTCACCCCCAACCCTCTCTCCCAATCATCTCTTTCTTATGTCTCTAAAAATATTCGCTTGGACCAACCGCTCTCGTAACGGTCTACAACTCACACATACATTAGAAGGGAGAAGATAGGGTAAAAAAAAGTAAAGGGAGAGTTAAGGGAAAAAGAAGTACAGAGAGTGGGTCCACATCAGCCTTATTACATGCATAGTATGGTACAATAATAATTAGAAGCTTTGCAGATCTGAAAAGAAGTAAACTAAATAATCACTACAGTCGGTTCCCGTACTCGAATCGAAGAAAAATAATGCACGAGAAACTTGTTATTACACACTAGAATGATTGATATTTAGCGTCAGAAAGGCTGTGCGCAAGACTTTATTACGGCTTCAATTTAACTTTGGTGAAACTTTTCCCCCATCCATTTCATCTCTTCGCTTCTGCAGTTTCTCTCTCTCTACTTTGGCGTTTTAAAAGCCGCCGCCCAAACTCCCATCATCAGCGGTAATATAGTTGAGCCCACGCGTGCCTGAGCACAGGAGCAACACGGGACAATTTTATTTCTTCATTATATTGAAAATCCCAAGGTTGAAGCTGCGTTGAGAAAACAAATTCTAAGAAAAAGAGCAGGAGTGGAAGAACGAAGGCGACTCTAGTGCTTCTATTGTGTTTAAAGATTGCTCAGGGAGTCTTTCCTGGGGTTATATATGATTGAGTATGGAGTTCAATACAGTCGATAAAAATAGGGAAAGAGAGAATAGAAAAAGCTTAAGTGGACAGGAAGATGGAGACGGAGAAGACAAATTGAGATAATTATTATCTGTTTGGTAAGATAAGACCATCAGCTGTGAGATTGGAGCATTGGCTGTGAGATAGGAGCATCAGCTGTGAAATAGGCACATCACCTGTGAGATTGGAGCATAACCTGTCGGATTGGAGCATCAGCTGTGAGATCGATACATTTTGTTGCAACTAATCAACCCTTTCATCTTGCAGACAGCCCAAACTCAACACAGACAACTGACAGCAATCTCGCAGCAGTATGACTCACTGCCATCCAGTCTGCGCCTGTCTTGACTCCATCAGTGACGACCAGCATCTTCCCGAATACCGGGTGTGGACGCTGGGCGCCGAGCAGATTGTCAACATATCGGCGGCAGATTTTTGCACTCTGGAGCACGAGCTGCCCAGAGGCTCGGCTTGGCAGAATCGAACCAGTCGAGACTTGCTTCGAGTATTGCTAAGCCGCTACCTGGCTCCGCCGGTGATAGTACTGACCGTGCTAACCAACATCACTATCTGCGTAGTGCTCACTAGAAAACACATGGTTTCGCCTACTAACATTATTTTGCTTGCGATGGCTTTGATGGATATGTTTACTGGTGAGTGCAATGCTGGGGAGATTGGACAAATTTATATGCGTAGTTTTTTATTGAATTGGTTTTTGGGATAGAGGCGCTTCACTCAATAATTAGCGGTTGGGCTAGGTTAAGAGGGAATTCAATCAATAAATGAGGGTTGGGGTACAGGCGCTTTAATCAATAAATTAGAGGTTAGGCTGGGGTAGAGGCGCTTTAATCAATAAATGAGAATTGGGGTAGATGCGCTTTACTCAATAAATGAGGGTTGGGGTACAGGCGCTTTAATCAATAAATGAGGGTTGGGGTACAGGCGGCTTCACTCAATAAATTAGAGGTTAGGCTGGGGTAGAGGCGCTTTAATCAATAAATGGGGGTTGGGGTAGAGGCGCTTCACTCAATAAATGAGAGTTGGAGTAGAGGCGCTTCACTCAATAAATTAGAGGTTAGGCTGGGGTAGAGGCGCTTTAATCAATAAATGGGGGTTGGGGTACAGGCGATTTAATCAATAAATGAGGGTTGGGGTACAGGCGCTTTAATCAATAAATTAGAGGTTAGGCTGGGGTAGAGGCGCTTTAATCAATAAATGGGGGTTGGGGTAGAGGCGCTTCACTCAATAAATGAGGGTTGGAGTAGAGGCGCTTTAATCAATAAATGGGGGTTGGGGTAGATGCGCTTTAATCAATAAATGAGGGTTGGAGTAGAGGCGCTTTAATCAATAAATGAGAATTGGGGTAGATGCGCTTTAATCAATAAATGAGGGTTGGAGTAGAGGCGCTTTACTCAATAAATGAGAATTGGGGTAGATGCGCTTTAATCAATAAAGGAGGGTTGGGGTACAGGCGCTTTAATCAATAAATGAGGGTTGGAGTACAGGCGCTTCACTCAATAAATTAGAGGTTAGGCTGGGGTAGAGGCGCTTTAATCAATAAATGGGGGTTGGGGTAGAGGCGCTTCACTCAATAAATGAGGGTTGGAGTAGAGGCGCTTTAATCAATAAATGAGAATTGGGGTAGATGCGCTTTAATCAATAAATGAGGGTTGGAGTAGAGGCGCTTTAATCAATAAATGAGAATTGGGGTAGATGCGCTTTAATCAATAAATGAGGGTTGGAGTAGAGGCGCTTTACTCAATAAATGAGAATTGGGGTAGATGCGCTTTAATCAATAAATGAGGGTTGGGGTAGAGGCGCTTTAATCAATAAATGAGGGTTGGGGTAGAGGCGCTTTAATCAATAAATGAGGGTTGGGGTACAGGCGCTTTAATCAATAAATGAGGCTTGGGGTACAGGCGCTTTAATCAATAAATGAGGGTTGGGGTACAGGCGCTTCACTCAATAAATGAGGGTTGGGGTAGACGCGCTTCACTCAATAAATTAGAGGTTAGGCTGGGGTAGAGGCGCTTTAATCAATAAATGGGGGTTGGGGTAGAGGCGCTTCACTCAATAAATTAGAGGTTAGGCTGGGGTAGAGGCGCTTTACTCAATAAATGGGGGTTGGGGTACAGGCGCTTTAATCAATAAGTGAGGGTTGGGGTTGAGGCGCTTCACTCAATCAGCGATAGAAAAAGAAGGCAACTTATTGAGAAATAGTAAAGCAGCATTGGATTTGATAAATTTACACAAATTTTTTTCAGGTCTTTATCGATTGCGTTAAAATCGATAAAGCAATTATCGATTTAACGATTCACTTAGTAATTAATATAAAAAAATTAACCACAAACTAACTGCCCCTTTAGAGCTACCACATTGCCACATCTTTAAGCTTATTTTTACCACGCGAGTTCATTGAATGGGCAAAAAAGTTGTGCACCTCTACAAGGCTATTTCAGAATGGCGTGAATCTTAGGGGGCAAAAGTCTATTTTCAGCTATACGCTAAGGAATACGCTAGCCGACACTTGTGACAAGAAAAATAGACAAAAGAAATTTGCGATCGACTTTTTCTTTTCGAAGTTTGGCATTTCTTTCCGCCTTTCTCTCTCTCTCTCTGAATCAACACCGCCAAATGCCTTCCCATACTGGCCATGAAAAGTCAACCATTTTTTAGGCACAACTTTCTTCCAGCAAAAATTGACTTCGTAAAAATTCTAAGGTAGCAAAGCTTAAAAAGTATCAGTCAATATAGGAAAGTTGGTGTGAAGTAAGTAAGCGTTACACTGTCAGGATTTCTGATTGTACGTTAAAATTGAATGCAAACTGGTTTTTGTTGGACCAGAATTAGAACTGATTTAAAAAAGCTGAGTACAAATTGGACAACTTTCTTATTCGAATGTACACGAATGTACACACATATCAGATGAATAATTTCTCAGCTTAAGCTTTAATTAAAAAAGGCTAACATAAAATTTCCTTCTCTACAACCCCAGTGGTGTACATTCTAGGTCCTACCTCTCATCATGTACACAAATTAGCTATTGAAAGAAAAATTTTTTCTGAAAGTACACCTAGTAGAAAAAGAGCCATTTTTTAATAATCTTGGTCGGAATTTCCGTCTTTCTTTCTTGGCTTGTATTATTCCTGCACTGAATGCAGGCAGCTCAATAGCATTTTTTTATATCTATTTATCTAGCTACCGACTCACAGACAGATAGGTGGAATCGTAAATCCGCCCGCCACTGAAAGACAAACACAGCATGAAGAAATCAGCGAACCGTTAACTGACATGTAGAAAAGGTTAGATAGATGAGCGAAGGAAAATGAAGAAAAATAGCTATTAACTCTTCAGAAGAGGTTTAACGAAGCAGAATAAGAGGGTCAGGTCGCTCACGAAGAAGAGAAGGATGTACAATAGGGCAGGGCTTATTCAACAGACAGCAAGCAAGTTAAGCAAGAATTATAGTCAATAAAACCGAATAAAGCAATTCTTCTGCTCGCTTTCAGAAGCAACCTGATTGACACTTTCTTTCTGGTACAGATATTTTTTATAACTAATAAAGAACAAAATCACTGGAATTGGTGAACAAAAACAACCTTGCCTAGTGGAATGAAGCATTTCAGCTTTGTATCAGCTCTGTAGCATGGCACCAACGCAGCCAAGGGCCGAGAGGGGATGCGAGAGACTTTTCAGAGTAAAAAATCTATTGAAGAAGCGAAGCCTTTAGCAGTTTCGTTAAGTGGATTTTTGGAAACCCGATCACTGAGAGCACGTTGGAGAGAGGGCCAGGCAAAGAAAAAAGATTAGGAAAGAAGGAGAGAGAGAGGAACTTGACAAAAGTGCAGAAAATAATCTCTCTCTTCTCTGTCATTCTCTGATCCCCTCTACGCTTCCTTTGTCTGTCTACCTGTCTGCTTATTTATCTTTGCCCTGTCCATATATCTATCTGTCAATCTGTCTGTCTGTCTGCCTGTCTGTCTGTCTGTCTGTCTGTCTGTCTGTCTGTCTGTCTGTCAGTCTGTCTTTCCCTCTCTCCCTAAGTCGAGCTGACGGGATTTTATAATCATACCCTGACTCATGTGTCACCGTTAGAATTCCTATTACTCTTTCAATTATAATAGTTCCCCTGTTGGGTGATAATAACTTCCTTTCCTCTTCTTTTTCTTTCGTTTTCCAAGCGTAATGCTTGTATACTACTCTTAAGCTGTGCAAAAATTAGCAAGCTTTGCAACACCCAGTTCCACAGAGTTCACAGAGTCATCCCACTTAACACTCCATTCTGGATCAGAGAGCCCTTAATAGCATTACGCAAGTAACAGGATTTGCACGATTTCCTCAGGCCATGGGACCGCTATGCTTCGAAGATATTCCAAAATCCTTTGACAATTTTATGGGGTAAACTGATCAACGATTTGTTTCATTGCGTCAAAGAGCGTATCAAGAGACGAAAAAACCGGAACTCAAAGAGATTGTTACCAAGAATACCAAAAGCTTTGACTTCTTAAGCGAATAAATTCGACTTCTTAATCTAACAAAGAGACTCGCAAGCAAAATTTTCAAGTGGTGGAAAGGTGGGTAATTGGAGCCCGGGTTAGTTGCACTTTATGCAGCTAGTGCTTACTCATTGATTGATTTGGTTGAGAAGTTTTACTGTCACGCCAGGATGCTTGTTTCATTTCACTATTTTTTATCTGTCCCTAAATTGGCTGGACTCCTTACTGACTCCCCCATAGGGTGGCAATAAATTTTTGACGAGATGCGTGTTTCAGGCAAGGACTACTATACTAGCAGTGGTCCTTGGTTTCAGGTTTAAGACATGTCAGTTTTTTTGTGCTTCATGTTGCGACAATCTCAATCTGCGCGTACTTGTAGATTTTTTATTATTTAGTTTAGCCTTGAAAATCACGGTATTTACAGACAAACAGACAGAAAAAGAATACAGAAAGAAGCGACAAACGAAGCAGAGACAAACAGGGAAAATTTAGCTCGCATAAGCGCCTAAAAGAGCAAAAGAAAAATGCAGACCTATTCAACATAGGCAAGCGGAAAAAAACAGGCATAGACAAAAAATCACCAAGCCTGCAGATCAAATGGCCTTCACCAGTCTTTACATCGAGGGACGTAAAGACTGGTGAAAATATGGGATAAAAGACAGGTAAAAACGCAAATAGATTGCAACTTAGACAAAAACGCAGACAGACAGACAGACAGACAGACAGACAGACACACAGACAGACAGACAGACAGACAGACAGACAGACAGACAGACAGACAGACAGACAGACAGACAGACAGACAGACAGACAGATGGACACACACACAGACAGACAGATAGACAGACAGACAGACAGACAGACAGACAGACAGACAGACAGACAGACAGACAGACAGACAGAGAGACAGACAGACAGACAGACAGACAGACAGACAGACACACAGACAGACAGACAGACAGACAGACAGACAGACAGACAGACAGACAGACAGACAGACAGACAGACAGACAGACAGATGGACACACACACAGACAGACAGATAGACAGACAGACAGACAGACAGACAGACAGACAGACAGACAGACAGACAGACAGACAGAGAGACAGACAGACAGACAGACAGACAGACACACACACACACAGACAGACAGACAGTCAGACAGACACATACACACACAGAGAGAGACAGACAGACAGACAGACAGACACACAGACAGACAGACAGACAGACAGACAGTCAGACACAGACAGACAGACAGACAGACAGACAGACCGTCAGACACAGACAGACAGACAGACATAAATGTACAGACACACACACACAGAGACAGACAGACAGACAGACACACAGACAGACAGACAGACAGACAGACAGACAGACAGTCAGACACAGACAGACAGACAGACATAAATGTACAGACACACACACACAGAGACAGACAGACAGACAGACACACAGACAGACAGACAGACAGACAGACAGACAGACAGACAGTCAGACACAGACAGACAGACAGACAGACAGACAGACACACAGACAGACAGACATAAATGTACAGACACACACAGGCAGAAGGCAGACGGACTCACTCTAACGCAGTCAGCCGACCCGCCACGCCCAGGCCTGTTCCCTCTGCCGTGGTACCTGCTGTCGGAGTTCGCCCGCGGCTGGACAGTCGCCCAGCTGTGCAGCAGCCCGCTGGCAGCCAATCTGGCCGTGGCCGCCTCCACCGCGATGCCGACAATCTTCCACACGACGTCAATCTGGCTGACCGTGGCCCTGGCCATCCAACGCTGGATTTACATCAACTTCCCGGTCCGCGTGCAGCGCCTGTGCACCAACCGGGCCTCCGTGTGCATCACCGTCAGCTTATTCAGCGTGGCCACCCTGGTCATGTGCGCCTGGTACTACATCGACGGGCCGCACAAGTGGGCGACGGCCACCGCTCAGCTTGGCGAGCCGACTGCTTCAGCGTCTCGGCTGGTTGTTTCCTGCAATTTGGAACGCGAGAAGACAGCTTTCAAAGCTGTGATCTACGCTCGGATACTGCTGGTGAACCTGCTGCCGTCTGTGCTGCTGCTGGTGTTCACCGCCCTGCTCATCAAGGGCCTCGGCCAGGCCACCAGAAGGCGCAAGAGCCTTCTGCGCCGGCCGCCAACAGCCGCCAACGCTGCCAGCACTCGCGGTCGGAAACGTCCACGAAGGGATGACGCCGGGACAACGACAACGGCGATGCTGACCCTGGTTGTCGGCCTCTTCCTCGTGGTTGAGCTGCCCATGACTGTCGTAATGCTGCTCTACCTGCTGGCTATGGAGGGTCACTTGGATACGGCTGATGTTGTCATTAGTTACGCCATGCCAATTATCAATTTCACTATTTTGGTAACTTATCCGTTGAATTTTGTCATCTACACGATGATGTCGGCGCAATTCCGGCGCACCTTCGCCAGCTTGGTGGGCTGCGGCGGTGGCGGCGGCGGTGCGAGAAACCAGAGCGTGTCGCGTCAGGGCACTGTCGGGAATGGAGCCGGGGAGCCTGCGGTGCTGATTGAAGAGACTCCATTGAATGAGAACTGATTGAGTGCGAAATCTTTTTTGAGGTAACATATATGTACTTTATGCACTTTTGATGGCGTAATTTAGTGAAGATATGATGTACATTGATTGTACGTCTGTTGTTCAAAATATTTAGGGACATATTAACATTTAATAAAATTGTAGCAAAGTACAATGAAATGTACTTTGGTGCACTTTTATAAAACGCTAGTATAGTAGTTCGAAGCATCATATTGTGTGCATTTGCTTTTAACCTTTTGATTACAGATTTGCAAAGCATTACTTTAAACAAAATACTTATCGTAAAAAACATTTTTCCTGCTATTTTTTATCAAAGATTTGAATGTTGTCACTGCACTTTGAAATGTTACTAAAAGTAATCACAAGTTTTATATTAAATCTTGCCATTGTATCGTAAAGACGGTCTCTTACTGCGAAGACTCAATTTATTGCATGTTCCATATTTATTTGCACTGAGGTGCAAATAAACGCCGCGCCTCCTATTGTTGGAACGGAGGAGCCGCGCTTAACTGCTGCGGCGGCCAAAAGCGGCAGAACCAAGCGCGGGCAGCGGAGCGCGCACCGGCGGCTCGAACGTCGGTGGGAGCGGAACTGGCGAGGTCGGCAACGTGGCGCCGCCCGCCGAGCTGCCGCCTTGGCCCAACTGGATCCTCCGGGTGGCGCCGGGGACCATGAGGCTCAATGTCATCGAGCCCCAGCCGTACCACAGGGCACGCTTCGGGTCGGGACGCTGAACTGCCGCACCCTCAAGGCCGACTGGCGAAAAGGGCTGCTGGCGAAGCTAGCGCTCGACCTCAGCTGTGATGTCATCGCGCTGCAGGAGGTTTCCATCAAGGCCGACCCTGGGCTTCACTGTGAAGACCTAGGCGCCGGTTGGACTCTCTGGTTCAGCTCAGCGGATGAGCGAGGCCGTGGAGGAGTTGGAGCGCTGATCGCACCGAGGCTGCAGCAGAGCTGTCGCTGTGTCTCCTTGTCTGGTCGGCTGCTTCGGATCGACGTCCGGCTTCGCGGCCGGAACGCTCGCCTGTTCTGCGCGTACGCGCCCCCTGCCACCCGTCCCGATGAGGCTCAGGCCTTCTTCGAGCAGCTCTCGGAGCAGGTGGAGGAGATGACGCAACGTGACACAGTGGTCATCCTCGGAGACCTGAACGCAGTTCCGCGTAGGTCCGAGCGGTCACTGTTCGTGACACCGCGTGAGAACGGCAACACCGGAGCGCTGGAGGACTTCCTGGAGAGACAGGACATGGTGTCGGTCAACACCAGGTTCCGCAAGCCGCCGGCTCAGCTCGCGACTTTCGAGGGCTGCAAGCGGAGGCGGCGGAACGCGCGCGGACGAAACGCTACTCGGAGGCTGGCACAGCTCGACCACGTGCTGTTGCGCTACCGGGAGCGGCGCCGCGCCATCAACTGCCGCACCATTACGCCGCTGGCTCTGCGGT
The DNA here is from genome assembly GCA_950096795.1 of Macrostomum cliftonense. Classification (NCBI taxonomy): domain Eukaryota; kingdom Metazoa; phylum Platyhelminthes; family Macrostomidae; genus Macrostomum; species Macrostomum cliftonense. Next base: position 8,163 of record CATNEM010000376.1, on the reverse strand, counting down.
CCGATCATCGGCTCCTCGTCTGCGACCTGTCCGTTCGAGACCCGCTGTACCGCCCGCCGAAGCGGCCGCCGCGGCGCTACTACCGCGCGCTCAGGGACGCCGAGACGCGTCGTCGCTTTGCCGGCGCCTTCGTGGCTGCGCTAGGCGACAAGCGTGGAGGTACCGAGTACGCGGATGTCGGCGCTGCAGTTCGAGCCGCCGCGGAGCAAGCGGTCCCGCTGATGCGACCGGCCCAACGCGGGCAGCCGGTCTGGCATGACGACCCCGCGATCAACGCAGCGAGGGAAGACCTGGAGAGGCTTCGTCTGAGTGGGCGACCAACTCGCGAGGCGGAGGAGGCCTTGGCGTCTGTCTACCTGCAGCGGCAACAGGCCGCTGTTGACGACGTTATTCAGGCTGTCTCTGCCGCCGGTCCCGACGCCAGAGGGCGTGTGGCCTGGTCCGCCATCAACACTCTGACGGGGCGAAAGCGGCGCTTACAGCTCAACCTGGCAGGCGACACTGCGGATGAGCGCAGAAATGAGCTGCGCGAGTTCTTCGCCGCCATCGTGAACGCGCCGCCACCCCCGCTGCCCGACAGTCTGACGCTGCCGCCGGAGACGCCGTTGCCGACGGAGGAGAGTTTCAGCGTTGCACCAATCAGCCCAGACGACGTTGTGAGGTTCGCTCGGAAGTCGCCGGGCGGCAAAGCGCTGGGTCCGGACGAGGTGCCCATCGAAGCATTGCGCATCAACTGCGTGGCCGCTGAGGTCGCCAGAGTGATGAACCGCGTGCTTTCCGGTGAGGGTGCGCCCAACGAATGGACTACAGCCCACATCGTCGCAATTCCGAAGAAGCCCGGCACCACCAAGCTTGAGGAGCATCGAGGCATCTGCCTTCAGTCCTGCGCTGCGAAGCTGTTTAACCGGATACTGTTATCGCGGTTGCAGCCCGTGCTCGATCCCTATCTGCGACCGGAGCAGAACGGGTTTCGGCCCCATCGCGGCACAGTGACGCAGATCCTAGCTCTTCGGCGAGTCATCGAGGAGGCGCGGACACGCCAGTCGATCCTGATTGTTATCTTTGTTGATTTCAAGAAGGCCTTCGACTCGGTCGTCAGGGCCGCGCTCCCCAAGGTGCTTCGGGCGTACAACGTGCCAGAGCAGCTGATCGCCGCGGTCATGGCGATGTACCGCGAGACGACTGCTGCAGTTTCGACACCGGACGGCCTGTCGGACTTCTTCGAGACATCCTCCGGGGTGCTCCAGGGAGATACGCTGGCGCCGTTCCTGTTTATTCTGGTGCTTGATTGGGTGCTACGGACTGCTCTGCCTACCAACGACGACGGCTTTCTGCTGCGGCGACGCGTGGGTCGACGTCAACCGGAGAGGCGGCTCAGCGTGCTTGGCTACGCCGACGATCTCGCCCTGCTGTCCTCGACCGTCGAGGGCGCCCAACGGCAGCTGGACAGGCTGGTTGCCGTTGCAGCGAGTGTCGGCCTGGTGGTCAACGCGCAGAAGACCGTCGTGCTCTGCGTGCCGAGCAACATCGAGGCTGCAATATCCTGCCGAGGCGCTGACGGCCAGGCGAAAGAACTTCCGCGCTGTCAGCAGTTCGTCTACCTCGGCGGTCTGGTCCCTGACGTCCGCGAAGACCTGCGGCGTCGCCGAGGACTTGCATGGGCTGCCTTCCGTTCGATAAGGTCAGTCCTGCAGTCCGAGGCCCTGCCAGATCGCCAGAGGGCGGCGCTGTTTCGGGCGGTGATCGAGACCGTCCTGCTGTACAACGCCGAGACCTGGACGCTGACAGACTCGCTCGAGCAACAAGTCGACGCGGCGCACGCTGGCCTGCTGCGCGCCGCCTTCAAGATCAGCTACGAGCGGGTTTCCAACGCGGCACTCTATCGCCGCGCCGGCCTGGACCGTCCAAGTCAACTTTTGCGCCGACGGCGACTCCAGCTGGCAGGCCACGTCATCCGCGCCGAGTCGTACTGCCCCGAGCCGGTGCAGGAGGTGCTGCTGCTCACGCTGCAGGCGCCCTACCGGCGAGGACAAGCGCGAACTCGGCGTTTCGTCGATTGCCTGCTGGCTGACGCCGGCGCCCCCGATTCTGCCGGCGGCGCGGCCTTTGTTCGCGGCCAGGCCCTGAGGCGCGCCCTGTGACGCTGCTTTCAACATCTTGACAGCGTACTTTGTTGTTGTTGTTGTTGTATCGGATTGCTTTGATTCTGCATCACTTAAGCTACTCAACTGTACTCTAAATCTTAGCGGTCGATTATTGCACACAATTTTTTCCTTTTTTTAATCAGCTTTAAGAGAACACAAAGAATTGAGGCCTAACTTTTTACACTAAGCTAAAATCTTATCGCCCAGTGCAATCAGGCATAAATTAGTGGCTATAGCAAGTGAACTTTCCAATCGGAGCGCATTCATTCAAGTTGAATAAGTCCGCGGACACCTATAGCTACTCAAGTGAAGCAGCTGAGCTCGTGATGCAGGGGCTCAAAATTTAACCATTGAATTGATTATTTCAACCCTTTCCTGGCCTGGGCGGGTAACTTCCTTGTCAGGACTGCATTAGCCGGATGTCTTGACTGAACTTATTGTCCGATAAGATTTATGCTCATAGGCCGAAATGTAGCTCAGAGCCAGCCAAAGTTAGGGGTGGAGAAGAAACCAATGAGTTGACCTTCATACTTTCTTATCTGAAATGAATTTACTAAGTCGCATTGCTTAATATTATTGGACCATAAATTACATGCCTCATGTCTGCCGTGTTTAAATTTTGCTTGCTTCGCATTCAGGTATTAACAAATTTCAAACCCCGTGTGCTTATCAATGATGCTTGAGTTATATGACGGTTAGCTTGTATTTTTAATGCACAGACTGGTAATTAAATAACAAATCCCTATTGAAGCATCGGCAAATACTCAATCACGATGAAGTTTGAACAGATCGAATCGAAGGGACTATTTAAAAATAATCTTGACCGTGTTTGTACAGCATTTACTCATTATTTAATAGAGTTATTTTGCTACGAGAATGATGTACATAGCTTGTAGGAGTCCATAAGGCTGATACTAAAGAGAGGCCACGAGGATAAGTGTACAATCGCATTCTTGATACTACGATTGATGATACGACGTTTAATCCGGTTAAACCTAAAGTAGAAAGTACATACTCGTAAAAACAGACATGTAATTGAAAATTTTAGAGCGTCACTCAAAAAATTCCCTTCCCCAATGTACACATGCTTGCCCCATTACACCACCCCCTCATTGCAATGTATACTCACACTGCCCCATAATATCACGTGACCCAAAGTACGAGCTAAAACCCTCCAAAGATGGAAGCACCGTGCATAACCTACCTCAATAAAAATTTTCTGCTAACCAAATACTTGGCCCCAGTTTATTAAACTCTTGTGCTACTTTGTCTCTGCTCAAATAGAGTATAATGTTTTCTTAGAGACTAACTGCATCAGGGAAATCATTCCAATTGAATAAGCAAGCAATTATCAATTGAAATACATGAGTAGAATTTATGATTGATGTGTTAATCAAAACAGAATAAAAAATTCTACTTGTAGTTGCATGTATCAACAACGCAATTTCATCGTTGTTGATTCTATCGAATTAGTTGTCAATTCAGACCAGTCAAAGTAAAACGCTCCCTCCGTCAATATTTAAGCAGCTTCGAAACTAGCGACGCTATTACGAAGTAATTTAACAGCTAAGCTGACAGGAAAAGCCACTCAGATTTTATCTGGCCCAGTTTCTAGGCAGTCAGCGCAGTCATCATGAACTGATGCATCCCTGCATCAAAATACAGGCCGAGATTTCATCCAGCTCCACATTGAAACTGGATTAGAGAATAATTATCCAACCCGAGCATCGGCATCATATGGGGGTTTGCGCTTTCCCAATCCCCATCTAAGAGGCGCCGAAACAGAAGCCTGGCCTCAGTAACTCAATCGCTCAACGCTAATAGCTTGCTGACGCCAAAGCCATTCAGTTCCTATAATCTGATCCTTGTTGGAAAGAACACATTTAGAATACTCCCAAAATGCACTGATTCGGCTACTTTTTAAGTACAGTTTGATTCGCTACCTAGATTACCCCCAGAAAACTGCAACATCCAGAGTAGTTACTGCCAGAAATGCCTTAGTAAAAAAGCTGTTGCATTTTTCTGCCTCGAGACAAATTCATCGCCAAAAGAAAAGAAAAAAGTATGCACATCTTATCTACGATTTCCAGTGTATTTTTGCTTCCGATCCTAATTACGAAACGCGAAGGAAAACCGCCACCCACGGCGCCCTGTCAGTCATAAATTCCTTCTGAAGTGTTGTTTTTTGAGATCGGAACAGTGAACTTGCTGATTAGGTCAGACATTATAGAAGGTTATAGAAGATGGAACAGGCAAAAATGATATCGAGCTAAGCTGGGCCTATGCAAAAAAAAACAATTGTCCAGCTCGTAAGAGATCAAGAATTCGACTCGATTAATTAGCAACCAATTAAGCCAGACTTAAACAAGTTGCTGAAAATTTCTTCGCAAAAAATTCAGACAGATAATTTTACTGATGCCCATTAATGCAGCAAGCACCCTACAGGCCGATAAAGTTCACTGCAGCAATATTGATGGGGGCGCTTTGACAATCTCGAAAGATTACTTTATTGAATCTTCACTTTCTGGGGAAAAATGCGTGTCACTGTCCAAATGTGTCAGTCACTTTCACTTTCACGAAATTTCACTTGCTAGAAGACAGATGACAATATTCTACTTCTAGGCGTCCATGACAAGACTGACCATATAGGAATGACCACTGTGCAAATGACCACACACATATCGAAGTATCAGTTTTAGATACACACATTCAAACGAAAGCATCATGAGATGAAAATTAGCGAAAGTAAAGTTTTGAGAAAGTGAAATCTCGAGAAATTGAAGCTTCGACAAAGTGAAATTTCGAGAAAGTGAAAGTGGCTGACACTTTTGGGTTTCGAGAAAGTGAAAGTGGCTGACACTTTTGGGTTTCGAGAAAGTGAAAGTGGCTGACACTTTTGGGTTTCGAGAAAGTGAAAGTGGCTGACACTTTTGGGTTTCGAGAAAGTGAAAGTGGCTGACACTTTTGGGTTTCGAGAAAGTGAAAGTGGCTGACACTTTTGGGTTTCGAGAAAGTGAAAGTGGCTGACACTTTTGGGTTTCGAGAAAGTGAAAGTGGCTGACACTTTTGGGTTTCGAGAAAGTGAAAGTGGCTGACACTTTTGGGTTTCGAGAAAGTGAAAGTGGCTGACACTTTTTGGGTTTCGAGAAAGTGAAATTGCTGGGTTTCGAGAAAAGTAAAACGCCCCCCACATAAATCTCTCAGCCAAACTGTAAACAGCAAAGTAAATTAACCTCTTACCCCAACTCTGAACAGTAGTGTACATTAATGTACATAAATTCGACCCAAAAAACTGAACAGCGAATGTAGAGTAATCACGTAGCTAATCATTCAACGGCTATGTAGATCAATCTCTTAACCCAATCGCTGAACATCAATTTACACTACCCTCTAACCAAAACTCGAAACCAAATTAAAAAACGGTTTTATATCGTGTCGCGTGTCGCATCATTTACGTTTGGTATCATAGATCAGAAATATCTATAAATTCTGCTCTTTTATTAATCGAAATAGAGATCACAGTAAGTTTTTATACTCTACACCAGTAAAATATATTAAATAATAAATATTTACACCTAAGTAAGGTCTGATTTTTTTTATAGTTAAAAAATCTTTATCGCAATAAGCCGCGCTAAAATTCGATAAGGATAAAGAAACAATGTTTTGATATTTTCTGCTACAAGGACTTTCTATTTATAACTAATTATGCAATTTATGTACAGGTAGAGTTATAATTATTAAAAACAGTAAATCTATAAATTACTGATAACTTCAAGAAAAAAGTATCTATGACTGAAGGAAGACAAACAAGCAGTTATCAACTTAATTGTCTTGGGAGAAATATAAGCGAAATAGCAATACAGAAGGGACAGATATCAGAGGGATAAAATTAGGGAAGAGAAATGGTAGACAGCCTAGCCTGTATGCAACATAACTGAAGCAATCTACAAAAAATTCGAGTAATAGCACTCAGCATTCAGCAGTGAGACAATGCGCATAAAAGGCGGACAGATAGGACAGTAGATAGATAATAATATTAGCATGCGCTGATATAACTACTCAACGCAACAAGTAGGCTAATACGGACAAAAATTTTTAAACAGACAAAAGACTAGACTAGATTTGCAATTCGATTTTCTAAAATAAAGAAAGGACCAAAAATTACACTTCCACTCATGATAGTATAAACTTTGAATGCAGTAAAGTTGCCAAATGTTTAGAGTAAATTAGACCGAATGAAAACATGACAAAAACTGTGCTAGACGCTGTAAATCATTTTAAACTGTTAATGATTTAGAAAACATTGGTAAAATCTGTCAAATCAGTCATTGAATTCACCCATGAACCGAATATTCATTTACATGACTGACCATTCTTATTAATTTGCAGACCAGTCATAATCATGACCACACAAATCAGCCATACTTATGACCTCAGAAACCAGTCATAGTTATGAACTTTTATGACCCCAGTATTCAGTAATAGTTATGAACTTTTATGACCTCAGAAAACCAGTCATAGTTATGAACTTTTATGACCTCAGAAATCAGTAATAGTTATGAACTTTTATGACCCCAGTATTCAAGTCCTAGTTATGAACTTTTTTATGACTCAGAATTCAGTAATAGTTATGAACTTTTATGACCCAGAATTCAGTCCTAGTTATGAGCTTTTATGACCCCAGAATTCAGTCATAGTTATGAACTTTTATGACCTCTGAAATCAACCAAATATAGACAATCTATCACTAACAAACTCTTGAAGAAGATAGCTACATAGAGAACGAACTGACATAGCATTTAGTCATACGTTACCAAAAAGCAGAGATTCGCAGAAAAAATAGTTCTGTTGTCCTACACAATTCACAACTTCTTGCCAATTGAGTCGTTGACGTTGCCATTTCCGCGGCCGATGCCGTATCGTTCGAATCGTTCGCGGCGGCGGCGGCGGCTGAGGCTGGGCCTGACAGCAGATTGCGCCTGACGTCGCTAGGAAACCGTTTCTTGCTCTTCTTTTTACAGCCGGCCAACAAATCTTTGTAATAGTCAGACCGGAGAAACCTATTGTAGGAGTCCGACTTCATCAATTGGAAAATGTGCTCCTCGGCGGCTTCGAATACGAATCGATCGACTACGGTTGTGTGAACCGTCGAGCCGACGACGGACAGCCTCGACGACTGGGCCGGCAACGTTGACCGGCTCGGTGGCGTCCGGGCCGAGGAACGCGTCGTAGATTCGTTGAAACCTCGCCGGGTACCTGGCCAACTGGCAGCCGCCTCAACTGCTGACAGGCCTCCCAGAAGGCCAGGTTCTCGCCGCTGACCTCTTTGACTAGCCATTTCTCGAACTCGTGCCGGCCAGCCGGGTCTCTCAACAATTCGTGAATGCCGAATGCCCAGCGTTTTGACCCGGCGAGCCGGGATGTTCGCCGCATCCGCCTGTCCGACTCCCAGAATTCGGCGCTGTCGGACACCCACGGATTCTGGCACTGGGTCGGGCAGGCCGCCGCCAATGAAGGCGTCAAATTCGGCGTACTGCTCATAGTAGGCTAGGGCGCTCTCCGCCGCTTTAGACACCTGGCCGGGGTTTGTTTGTTTATTGGTTTGAAAAACATTTGTATCGATACATATCGGCTAATTTAGTAATAAGCCACACCAATAAACATTGAAAATATTACTAAGAAAGATTTCTTGGGATTCAAATTCTAGGAATCGTTATAATAATATTTTCGAGATTTTTTAGCAAACAAAAAATGGAAATCAGCTATATTTATGGTAAGGGTGGAAATTCTAAGGACTCTAAAGAAACATTTATTTTTTTGTTGGGATATCTGGGAACAGAAACGTTTTGTGATCATAAATACCCATATTGGATAAAAACTGGAAATAAATATTGGGATTTTTAGAGCACGTTTATTTATTGCACCGAAAAAAAAATTTGACATGCACGACCTTTCGACCAGATGTACAGCCACGGCACACCTGCAGCTAGTTGCGCGGCGCATCCGAGGGCTGTGTACA
>CATNEM010000375.1:297500-309816 GCA_950096795.1 Macrostomum cliftonense | reverse complement strand
TTGTGTGAATGGGGAGTGTGTTGCTTCATGTACAGTCCTTTGACATGCAGATTTGTGTGAATGGGGAGTGTGTTGCTTCATGTAAAATCCTTTGGCATGCAGATGTGTGTGTATATGGGGAGTGTGTTGCTTCATGTGCAGTCCTTTCACATGCAGATTCGTGTGTGTATGGGGAGTGTGTTGCTTCATGTACAATCCTTTGACATGCAGATTTGTGTGTATGGGGAGTGTGTTGCCATAGAAAAAGATGACTCAAACAGGGACAGGCAGAATCTATGAGCAAGCTATTGACTCACCAGAATCTCGAATGGTCAAGGTCAGGTTGGTCACATAGTTAACTCGGTACAAACTAAAGGTTTCGCTACCCGCCCTGCCGCATTGGTGGATTCGGGTTTCACTTGAAGTTGAGGACGAGTTGCAGACGGTTGAGCAGTCACTGTTTGATAGTTGTGTGCTGGAATTCAGAGGCGAATTCCGGCCGCAGAAAACAGTTCTCGCCGGAGATGCTCGCAAAGCTGAAAGCATTACGAATGTTGCTTTAATTGTATTATCAACAATTTTGTATTTTGTATTATGATGATTGTCGACTTCATAAAAAAATTCTTTAAAAAGCAAGCAATTATAAAATAGCCAGCAAACATTCCTAAAAAGCAATCATCAAAAGACGATCATCAGCAAACAAATTCAAGTAACATTGATCACTAAGCAGCAGTCACGCGTACCCAGTCTCAATTCCGATGTAGCTCAGGCCGTGGCAGGCGGAGACGCACAGCTCGGCTGCTGACAGACCCGCCAGCTCCTGGCTGGGCAGCCACTGGACGCCGGGATTCGAGCGAGTCCGCCTGCCGGCCTCGGGCTTTCGGTAGCAACCAACCGGTTCGAGGTCTGTTTGGAGGAAGTTCGGGTTGGTACTAGATTCTGTTAGTATAACTCTCATAGAATTGATTGCGAGGCTTGCTAGGTAGGTTTTTTGTCAATTAATATATTATTTTAGCTAATTATGCAGTAACTTAGGGCTTAGTGAGGTAGCATTTGGGGACTAGTGATGTAGTATTTGGGGACTAGTGAGGTAGTATTTGGGGACTAGTGAGGTAGTATTTGGGGACTAGTGAGGTAGCATTTGGGGACTAGTGATGTAGTATTTGGGGACTAGTGATGTAGTATTTGGGGACTAGTGAGGTAGTATTTTGGGACTAGTGATGTAGTATTTGGGGACTAGTGAGGTAGTATTTGGGGACTAGTGAGGTAGTATTTGGGGACTAGTGGGGTAGCATTTAGAAGTAGTTCTGAGGGCTAGTGATGTGATTTTTTGGGCTATTGATGCTATTTTTGGGCTAGTGAGGTAGTTTTAGGTCTACTGAGGTAGTTTTAGGGCTAGTGAGGTAGTTTTAGGGCTAGTGAAGTATTTTTAGGGCTAGTGAAGTAGTTTTAGGGCTAGTTAAGTAGTTTTAGGGCTAGTGAAGTAGTTTTAGGGCTAGTGAGTTAGTTTTAGAGCTAGTGAAGTAGTTTTAGGGCTAGTGAGGTAGTTTTAGGGCTAGTGAGGTAGTTTTATTTCTTTAAGTGTGGATTTTAGGCTGATGATGTTGCTTCTGAGATAAAAAAAATGGCGTCAAACAGACATCTAACGGCATACATTCCGACTCAAACAGACAAACCTACCGAGAATGCCCGCAGAAGCAGCAGCAGCAGCAGCGGTGATTGTCAGTACCAGTAACTTAGGCAGCCATCCAGGCGCTGCCATTCTGATTGCTGTTAGTTCTGGCTGGACTGAAGCCTTTGCTATCGCAAACTGAGGCCAGTTCAGAAGGCAAAGATCGAGAGCGGAGAAGCGGGGATTTTGAGTCGGTGGGGATCAGTTAAAATAGGCAATTTGAACGGCCAATAAGGGGAGTTAAAAGTATCCGGCCTGGCTTCTGTTACTGACAGGTGAAGTTAAAATGCTAGCCAATAAAACTGAGGCATCAGTGCCATAGTATGGATTTTTTGTGAAATAACTGACACGGCTACTTCTCACTTCCTTCGCTGCATTCTGGATATTGATATTGAAACTGTCATCAGGGATAAAAATCACTTCCGGCAGTTTGGATGTAGGAGGGAGGCTGGGCAAGGTGCTGACACTGAGGGGGGATCAATCCAACCGCCCACCTTCGGGGGCTGGGACAGAAGTCAGCAACATTGTCACTGCATGAATCCCGCGGCCCAACAGCAGCTTTCCTTCCGGAATACAAACACTGCGTTGCTATGGAGTTTTGGGGGGGAGGGAAGACGTATCTGCTTTTTGCCGAGTTGACGAAGGAAAGAAAAATCCCATAAATGTCTTATCATTTTCCAATTGCTTGGTGGTGAAGCGCACCACTTGCAGACTCTGACAATTCTAACCCGGATCATTCCTTATTAGTTTTTTTGCGTCTATTTGCTCTGGTGGCTGGGCCAGCTTTGCAGTGGGGATTTCACCATTACATTTAGTTGCTAACAGGCGGGAAAATTTTCATTTCGAGAGCCCTTGGAAGCCAGGCAAATTTCTGTGAATAGCTGTCCGGGCTGACAAACCTCACCCTATAATTGCTGCTTTTACCTGGATAAATTTATTTTTTTTGAAAAAAAATAAGTACAAAGAATTTCGAGATTTCCATGCGTAATAACCAGCCAAAATATCTGTAAAGTTCTTATAAAAGAAAATAGAATGCTACTTTAAACTAGTGAGCAGTAGTATTTGTAGAATTGTTCATTTCCGCTGTTTTTCCAAGAACCATAGCTATAAATGAGTCATTACATGTTACCCGGATTCAATACGCTCGTACTTTTTGTGTATTTAAGTAGCTTGTACTACTAAAAGTACGTAGGAAGCTAATACCTGCTGTTATCTGAGCAATAATTATTGTCTATTCTCACATCCACCATCTTTCCTCCACCTTATTTTTCTCCCCTTTTGTCTTTCCAATTTACATTTCTCTGGAAAACTTTTCGCTGATTTTTCTTTTGCTTACTTTTCCATTGTTTCAATTGTCTGTTTACTTTTTGCGTTGTTCACTTTTTTTTACATATTTCTGCATTTATTCGAGTAGCTGAGAGTTTCTTTAAATGGTTGGGAAAATCATTACTTTTCATGGCACAATGCTCTGTGAGGAGGTGGGTTTGAAAGAGGCAATATAATTCCGCAATGTTCTTCCTACCGCCCACAATTATTGCCTCTTTCAAACCCACCTCCTCACAAAGCATTGTGCCATTAAAATTAATGATTTTCCCAGCCTTTTACACAAACTCTCAGCTACTCTATACATACAGAATTATGTGTGATTATTAAAGTAATTGATACTGGTTTTGTGCTCTTTGCGTTTATCTGCATAACCTAGACTGGAGACTTGAGCTGCAAAATCTCACACTATATGCGTGGTGACGTCAGGGACTTCTGCATGCACAGAATAACGGACTGGATTGGCAACAACTGGTCTACTGATTCTGCCTCGCACTGAGGAGTTCCAAATCATAGACAGTTCATGCTCCAATGTCATTACTTTAAGTAGCCCTATTCTCAAGGTTCCTCTGTCCGCGCAAAATACAAAAAGATCCCAAGCCATTCCGTAATAAGCCCATTTATTCGACTTCATAGGATGGATAGATAGATAGATAGATAGATAGATAGATAGATAGATAGATAGATAGATAGATAGATAGATAGATAGATAGATAGATAGATAGATAGATAGATAGATAGATCGATAGATAGATAGATAGATAGATAGATAGATAGACAGATAGATAGATAGATAGATAGATAGATAGATAGATAGATAGATAGATAGATAGATAGATAGATAGATAGATAGATAGACAGATAGATAGATAGATAGATAGATAGATAGATAGATAGATAGATAGATAGATAGATAGATAGATAGATAGATAGATAGATAGATAGATAGATAGATAGATAGATAGATAGATAGATAGATAGATAGATAGATAGATAGATAGATAGACAGATAGATAGATAGATAGATAGATAGATAGATAGATAGATAGATAGATAGATAGATAGATAGATAGATAGATAGATAGATACATAGATCGATAGCTGAATAAATAGATAGATAGATAAAATACTTCAATAAAGTGTAGCCTATGGGAGGGTTAATGCAGCTGAGTAGCTGGTTTAAGGCGCAACAGAATTTTGGCCAACGGTCTGCCAACCAATCAGATTTACCCTATCCAAAACTTCACTGTATATAGCAGCAATGTATGCATTAGTTTAAGGCTTTTCAGCCGTAAAAAAAACTAACCACTTTCCAAGTGTCAACGCGTTTTTTATCGCACAATATTCAAAGGATCTGGACTAAAAGGTAAACATTCAAGAGTCAGTTAGTTAGTTAGTTAGTTAGTTAGTTAGTTAGTTAGTTAGTTAGTTAGTTAGTTAGTTAGTTAGTTAGTTAGTTAGTTAGTTAGTTAGTTAGTTAGTTAGTTAGTTAGTTAGTTAGTTAGTTAGTTTAGTTAGTTAGTTAGTTAGTTAGTTAGTTAGTTAGTTAGTTAGTTAGTTAGTTAGTTAGTTAGCTAGTTAGTTAGTTAGTTAGTTAGTTAGTTAGTTAGTTAGTTAGTTAGTTAGTTAGTTAGTTAGTTAGTTAGTTAGTTAGTTAGTTAGTTAGTTAGTTAGTTAGTTAGTTAGTTAGTTAGTTAGTTAGTTAGTTAGTTAGTTAGTTAGTTAGTTAGTTAGTTAGTTAGTTAGTTAGTTAGTTAGTTAGTTAGTTAGTTAGTTAGTTAGTTAGTTAGTTAGTTAGTTAGTTAGTTAGTTAGTTAGTTAGTTAGTTAGTTAGTTAGTTAGTTAGTTAGTTAGTTAGTTAGTTAGTTAGTTAGTTAGTTAGTTAGTTAGTTAGTTAGTTAGTTAGTTAGTTAGTTAGTTAGTTAGTTAGTTAGTTAGTTAGTTAGTTAGTTAGTTAGTTAGTTAGTTAGTTAGTTAGTTAGTTAGTTAGTTAGTTAGTTAGCTAGTTAGTTAGTTAGTTAGTTAGTTAGTTAGTTAGTTAGTTAGTTAGTTAGTTAGTTAGTTAGTTAGTTAGTTAGTTAGTTAGTTAGTTAGTTAGTTAGTTAGTTAGTTAGTTAGTTAGTTAGTTAGTTAGTTAGTTAGTTAGTTAGTTAGTTAGTTAGTTAGTTAGTTAGTTAGTTAGTTAGTTAGTTAGTTAGTTAGTTAGTTAGTTAGTTAGTTAGTTAGTTAGTTAGTTAGTTAGTTAGTTAGTTAGTTAGTTAGTTAGTTAGTTAGTTAGTTAGTTAGTTAGTTAGTTAGTTAGTTAGTTAGTTAGTTAGTTAGTTAGTTAGTTAGTTAGTTAGTTAGTTAGTTAGTTAGTTAGTTAGTTAGTTAGTTAGTTAGTTAGTTAGTTAGTTAGTTAGTTAGTTAGTTAGTTAGTTAGTTAGTTAGTTAGTTAGTTAGTTAGTTAGTTAGTTAGTTAGTTAGTTAGTTAGTTAGTTAGTTAGTTAGTTAGTTAGTTAGTTAGTTAGTTAGTTAGTTAGTTAGTTAGTTAGTTAGTTAGTTAGTTAGTTAGTTAGTTAGTTAGTTAGTTAGTTAGTTAGTTAGTTAGTTAGTTAGTTAGTTAGTTAGTTAGTTAGTTAGTTAGTTAGTTAGTTAGTTAGTTAGTTAGTTAGTTAGTTAGTTAGTTAGTTAGTTAGTTAGTTAGTTAGTTAGTTAGTTAGTTAGTTAGTTAGTTAGTTAGTTAGTTAGTTAGTTAGTTAGTTAGTTAGTTAGTTAGTTAGTTAGTTAGTTAGTTAGTTAGTTAGTTAGTTAGTTAGTTAGTTAGTTAGTTAGTTAGTTAGTTAGTTAGTTAGTTAGTTAGTTAGTTAGTTAGTTAGTTAGTAAGTAGACTTTTAGCCTAGGAATATTATTTCTAGGAATATAATATTGGTAGGGTATGGAAAATGAACTTTTGCAAATTGGAATCAATACAGTGGTCTGTAAAATTATCTGCTACTGCTGTTACTATGCTTCCCATGTTCCGCTATCATCGGATTTGCTGTTGCGTTCCCACGAGGATAGCAATAAGTCCTGATCCTGAGTGAAAAATGTGGCTTTGCGGGAAGTTTTAGGAAACTTTGTTGCCAAGGATTTTTGCTAAAGAATCAAGTACTCCCCGAATGGATCTAGAAGTTACCTCGTAGTATGGTGGTAATTCTCTTTCGATTCATCAGTACGTTACATGTACTATTGCATGTATTGTCAATAATAACACAATACGGCTTCTTTAAATACGACTTAGTGAACCAAAAAAATGTGCCGGCATAACCGTAAAGCTTCACGATGGACTGTCAGAAATTCATGTTTCTTTTTCTACGAACAATATTTTCGGGACAACTGCCGCGAAAAATTGTCTTCGGTTTTATCCCAAAATATTTGTGTCTTAATTCCACCCAAAAAATATAAACCAGAAAAAGAGGCCATCTTCACCAATTTCCTATTTTTGTTTAAGGCTGGCTTCCAGTTCAGATCCTGTAGAAGTCCATGCATTTGATAAGCCAAGGAATTCTAGGCTATAGTATCTGGATTGGTAGAGTTGAATCCGTCCATTTTCCTCGCAAGCAAAATTTTTGTTAAGAAAAAAATCTCAGTCAGGGAAGTCAATGAAACATTTGGAGAAATGAAAATTGAGCAGGACTGGATTTTCTTCCTCTCCCCCCCCCCGATTAAAAAAATAAGAAGGAAGCAAAACGGCTGAATGCGACTGCTTCCAGTGAAAAGTCACGCCCCGGTAAAATCTCCGCAAGGTTGCTGTCGGGTTGACTCGACGGAAAAAAAAGTATTGTTTATCTGGCTAGCGGCTTGACGAGTAAACAGTGAATTTGAAATTTCCTGAAATCTGGCAGTTTATCACAGTGAAAGAGTGCACGAGTTTGGTTTTATTTTTCATCGATGAAAAGACGGTTTTGCTTGAGGGCGAAATTTGTCTCATGTCTCCTAGTGATAAGACTCGAACCCACGACCTTCAGGACATAAGGCAGAATACTCGTACCTGAACCACAAGGCTACAACTCTTGGTCAACGGACCAAGTACGAGCTAAAAACCCGATTTCTCTAGATTTGAAATGGCATCAAACAAATTAACTGTAAAGTCGTAAGAGCTTAACCAATTTTAGTCGTGTGAGGAAATTTTCTACGTGTAGATTTGCGCGGAAAAATCCCCTAAATCCTTCTTTTTGGTTTTCATTCCTCTTTGACGTTATCTATAGCAGCTGTCACCAGCTTTTCCAATACCTGACAGGTGCACTTATCTGCAGGTCACGATATAATAGAATACAGCCGAAAGAAGCTCGCATAGCAACTTCTACAGGGCCAGCAAAGGGATCTTTCTGCTTCTTTTTCTTCAATCCTTGTTGTCGGTGCAATTTTGCACAGTTGTTGATTGTTGTCCACTGTTGCATCCCATCCCATTAGCAGATATTGATTCCCATATAGTTGTCACTCGTGTTCTAGCAGGCCTCCTGATGTTTACAACTTGTTTTTCCCTGCCTTGGTTAAGAAAATTTGTGGACCCGTGTCTAATAACATCTGCTAGCTTTGAGGCTCTCGCAGCAGAAAGTCACTTGAGGACAGTTTCTTGTTAGCTGAAGAAATTAGAGTCTATTTTTTTGCTGAAGGCTGGACTCTGAAATGTCAGAGAAAAGCTAGGCAAGAGAGAGTAAATATGTGGCGGAGAGGGTAGGAAATAGTTAATTGGGAGAAGTGATAGGAGAGGGCATAAAAAGGGAAAAGGAAGGGGACAGTATAGATTGGATTGGGAGTATAGAAGAAACACTTGTGATTACGCCACTCATCCATTTCTCTCTGTACTCTCTCTCTGCCCCCGTGTGCCATTCCTGCACCCATCCTGGCTAGCCTGCCTAACTTCCAACTCTGTCCCTAGCGTACATTGTTACCGCTCACCCCCAACCCTCTCTCCCAATCATCTCTTTCTTATGTCTCTAAAAATATTCGCTTGGACCAACCGCTCTCGTAACGGTCTACAACTCACACATACATTAGAAGGGAGAAGATAGGGTAAAAAAAAGTAAAGGGAGAGTTAAGGGAAAAAGAAGTACAGAGAGTGGGTCCACATCAGCCTTATTACATGCATAGTATGGTACAATAATAATTAGAAGCTTTGCAGATCTGAAAAGAAGTAAACTAAATAATCACTACAGTCGGTTCCCGTACTCGAATCGAAGAAAAATAATGCACGAGAAACTTGTTATTACACACTAGAATGATTGATATTTAGCGTCAGAAAGGCTGTGCGCAAGACTTTATTACGGCTTCAATTTAACTTTGGTGAAACTTTTCCCCCATCCATTTCATCTCTTCGCTTCTGCAGTTTCTCTCTCTCTACTTTGGCGTTTTAAAAGCCGCCGCCCAAACTCCCATCATCAGCGGTAATATAGTTGAGCCCACGCGTGCCTGAGCACAGGAGCAACACGGGACAATTTTATTTCTTCATTATATTGAAAATCCCAAGGTTGAAGCTGCGTTGAGAAAACAAATTCTAAGAAAAAGAGCAGGAGTGGAAGAACGAAGGCGACTCTAGTGCTTCTATTGTGTTTAAAGATTGCTCAGGGAGTCTTTCCTGGGGTTATATATGATTGAGTATGGAGTTCAATACAGTCGATAAAAATAGGGAAAGAGAGAATAGAAAAAGCTTAAGTGGACAGGAAGATGGAGACGGAGAAGACAAATTGAGATAATTATTATCTGTTTGGTAAGATAAGACCATCAGCTGTGAGATTGGAGCATTGGCTGTGAGATAGGAGCATCAGCTGTGAAATAGGCACATCACCTGTGAGATTGGAGCATAACCTGTCGGATTGGAGCATCAGCTGTGAGATCGATACATTTTGTTGCAACTAATCAACCCTTTCATCTTGCAGACAGCCCAAACTCAACACAGACAACTGACAGCAATCTCGCAGCAGTATGACTCACTGCCATCCAGTCTGCGCCTGTCTTGACTCCATCAGTGACGACCAGCATCTTCCCGAATACCGGGTGTGGACGCTGGGCGCCGAGCAGATTGTCAACATATCGGCGGCAGATTTTTGCACTCTGGAGCACGAGCTGCCCAGAGGCTCGGCTTGGCAGAATCGAACCAGTCGAGACTTGCTTCGAGTATTGCTAAGCCGCTACCTGGCTCCGCCGGTGATAGTACTGACCGTGCTAACCAACATCACTATCTGCGTAGTGCTCACTAGAAAACACATGGTTTCGCCTACTAACATTATTTTGCTTGCGATGGCTTTGATGGATATGTTTACTGGTGAGTGCAATGCTGGGGAGATTGGACAAATTTATATGCGTAGTTTTTTATTGAATTGGTTTTTGGGATAGAGGCGCTTCACTCAATAATTAGCGGTTGGGCTAGGTTAAGAGGGAATTCAATCAATAAATGAGGGTTGGGGTACAGGCGCTTTAATCAATAAATTAGAGGTTAGGCTGGGGTAGAGGCGCTTTAATCAATAAATGAGAATTGGGGTAGATGCGCTTTACTCAATAAATGAGGGTTGGGGTACAGGCGCTTTAATCAATAAATGAGGGTTGGGGTACAGGCGGCTTCACTCAATAAATTAGAGGTTAGGCTGGGGTAGAGGCGCTTTAATCAATAAATGGGGGTTGGGGTAGAGGCGCTTCACTCAATAAATGAGAGTTGGAGTAGAGGCGCTTCACTCAATAAATTAGAGGTTAGGCTGGGGTAGAGGCGCTTTAATCAATAAATGGGGGTTGGGGTACAGGCGATTTAATCAATAAATGAGGGTTGGGGTACAGGCGCTTTAATCAATAAATTAGAGGTTAGGCTGGGGTAGAGGCGCTTTAATCAATAAATGGGGGTTGGGGTAGAGGCGCTTCACTCAATAAATGAGGGTTGGAGTAGAGGCGCTTTAATCAATAAATGGGGGTTGGGGTAGATGCGCTTTAATCAATAAATGAGGGTTGGAGTAGAGGCGCTTTAATCAATAAATGAGAATTGGGGTAGATGCGCTTTAATCAATAAATGAGGGTTGGAGTAGAGGCGCTTTACTCAATAAATGAGAATTGGGGTAGATGCGCTTTAATCAATAAAGGAGGGTTGGGGTACAGGCGCTTTAATCAATAAATGAGGGTTGGAGTACAGGCGCTTCACTCAATAAATTAGAGGTTAGGCTGGGGTAGAGGCGCTTTAATCAATAAATGGGGGTTGGGGTAGAGGCGCTTCACTCAATAAATGAGGGTTGGAGTAGAGGCGCTTTAATCAATAAATGAGAATTGGGGTAGATGCGCTTTAATCAATAAATGAGGGTTGGAGTAGAGGCGCTTTAATCAATAAATGAGAATTGGGGTAGATGCGCTTTAATCAATAAATGAGGGTTGGAGTAGAGGCGCTTTACTCAATAAATGAGAATTGGGGTAGATGCGCTTTAATCAATAAATGAGGGTTGGGGTAGAGGCGCTTTAATCAATAAATGAGGGTTGGGGTAGAGGCGCTTTAATCAATAAATGAGGGTTGGGGTACAGGCGCTTTAATCAATAAATGAGGCTTGGGGTACAGGCGCTTTAATCAATAAATGAGGGTTGGGGTACAGGCGCTTCACTCAATAAATGAGGGTTGGGGTAGACGCGCTTCACTCAATAAATTAGAGGTTAGGCTGGGGTAGAGGCGCTTTAATCAATAAATGGGGGTTGGGGTAGAGGCGCTTCACTCAATAAATTAGAGGTTAGGCTGGGGTAGAGGCGCTTTACTCAATAAATGGGGGTTGGGGTACAGGCGCTTTAATCAATAAGTGAGGGTTGGGGTTGAGGCGCTTCACTCAATCAGCGATAGAAAAAGAAGGCAACTTATTGAGAAATAGTAAAGCAGCATTGGATTTGATAAATTTACACAAATTTTTTTCAGGTCTTTATCGATTGCGTTAAAATCGATAAAGCAATTATCGATTTAACGATTCACTTAGTAATTAATATAAAAAAATTAACCACAAACTAACTGCCCCTTTAGAGCTACCACATTGCCACATCTTTAAGCTTATTTTTACCACGCGAGTTCATTGAATGGGCAAAAAAGTTGTGCACCTCTACAAGGCTATTTCAGAATGGCGTGAATCTTAGGGGGCAAAAGTCTATTTTCAGCTATACGCTAAGGAATACGCTAGCCGACACTTGTGACAAGAAAAATAGACAAAAGAAATTTGCGATCGACTTTTTCTTTTCGAAGTTTGGCATTTCTTTCCGCCTTTCTCTCTCTCTCTCTGAATCAACACCGCCAAATGCCTTCCCATACTGGCCATGAAAAGTCAACCATTTTTTAGGCACAACTTTCTTCCAGCAAAAATTGACTTCGTAAAAATTCTAAGGTAGCAAAGCTTAAAAAGTATCAGTCAATATAGGAAAGTTGGTGTGAAGTAAGTAAGCGTTACACTGTCAGGATTTCTGATTGTACGTTAAAATTGAATGCAAACTGGTTTTTGTTGGACCAGAATTAGAACTGATTTAAAAAAGCTGAGTACAAATTGGACAACTTTCTTATTCGAATGTACACGAATGTACACACATATCAGATGAATAATTTCTCAGCTTAAGCTTTAATTAAAAAAGGCTAACATAAAATTTCCTTCTCTACAACCCCAGTGGTGTACATTCTAGGTCCTACCTCTCATCATGTACACAAATTAGCTATTGAAAGAAAAATTTTTTCTGAAAGTACACCTAGTAGAAAAAGAGCCATTTTTTAATAATCTTGGTCGGAATTTCCGTCTTTCTTTCTTGGCTTGTATTATTCCTGCACTGAATGCAGGCAGCTCAATAGCATTTTTTTATATCTATTTATCTAGCTACCGACTCACAGACAGATAGGTGGAATCGTAAATCCGCCCGCCACTGAAAGACAAACACAGCATGAAGAAATCAGCGAACCGTTAACTGACATGTAGAAAAGGTTAGATAGATGAGCGAAGGAAAATGAAGAAAAATAGCTATTAACTCTTCAGAAGAGGTTTAACGAAGCAGAATAAGAGGGTCAGGTCGCTCACGAAGAAGAGAAGGATGTACAATAGGGCAGGGCTTATTCAACAGACAGCAAGCAAGTTAAGCAAGAATTATAGTCAATAAAACCGAATAAAGCAATTCTTCTGCTCGCTTTCAGAAGCAACCTGATTGACACTTTCTTTCTGGTACAGATATTTTTTATAACTAATAAAGAACAAAATCACTGGAATTGGTGAACAAAAACAACCTTGCCTAGTGGAATGAAGCATTTCAGCTTTGTATCAGCTCTGTAGCATGGCACCAACGCAGCCAAGGGCCGAGAGGGGATGCGAGAGACTTTTCAGAGTAAAAAATCTA
>CATNEM010000375.1:127500-292500 GCA_950096795.1 Macrostomum cliftonense | reverse complement strand
TCGCTTTGCCGGCGCCTTCGTGGCTGCGCTAGGCGACAAGCGTGGAGGTACCGAGTACGCGGATGTCGGCGCTGCAGTTCGAGCCGCCGCGGAGCAAGCGGTCCCGCTGATGCGACCGGCCCAACGCGGGCAGCCGGTCTGGCATGACGACCCCGCGATCAACGCAGCGAGGGAAGACCTGGAGAGGCTTCGTCTGAGTGGGCGACCAACTCGCGAGGCGGAGGAGGCCTTGGCGTCTGTCTACCTGCAGCGGCAACAGGCCGCTGTTGACGACGTTATTCAGGCTGTCTCTGCCGCCGGTCCCGACGCCAGAGGGCGTGTGGCCTGGTCCGCCATCAACACTCTGACGGGGCGAAAGCGGCGCTTACAGCTCAACCTGGCAGGCGACACTGCGGATGAGCGCAGAAATGAGCTGCGCGAGTTCTTCGCCGCCATCGTGAACGCGCCGCCACCCCCGCTGCCCGACAGTCTGACGCTGCCGCCGGAGACGCCGTTGCCGACGGAGGAGAGTTTCAGCGTTGCACCAATCAGCCCAGACGACGTTGTGAGGTTCGCTCGGAAGTCGCCGGGCGGCAAAGCGCTGGGTCCGGACGAGGTGCCCATCGAAGCATTGCGCATCAACTGCGTGGCCGCTGAGGTCGCCAGAGTGATGAACCGCGTGCTTTCCGGTGAGGGTGCGCCCAACGAATGGACTACAGCCCACATCGTCGCAATTCCGAAGAAGCCCGGCACCACCAAGCTTGAGGAGCATCGAGGCATCTGCCTTCAGTCCTGCGCTGCGAAGCTGTTTAACCGGATACTGTTATCGCGGTTGCAGCCCGTGCTCGATCCCTATCTGCGACCGGAGCAGAACGGGTTTCGGCCCCATCGCGGCACAGTGACGCAGATCCTAGCTCTTCGGCGAGTCATCGAGGAGGCGCGGATACGCCAGTCGATCCTGATTGTTATCTTTGTTGATTTCAAGAAGGCCTTCGACTCGGTCGTCAGGGCCGCGCTCCCCAAGGTGCTTCGGGCGTACAACGTGCCAGAGCAGCTGATCGCCGCGGTCATGGCGATGTACCGCGAGACGACTGCTGCAGTTTCGACACCGGACGGCCTGTCGGACTTCTTCGAGACATCCTCCGGGGTGCTCCAGGGAGATACGCTGGCGCCGTTCCTGTTTATTCTGGTGCTTGATTGGGTGCTACGGACTGCTCTGCCTACCAACGACGACGGCTTTCTGCTGCGGCGACGCGTGGGTCGACGTCAACCGGAGAGGCGGCTCAGCGTGCTTGGCTACGCCGACGATCTCGCCCTGCTGTCCTCGACCGTCGAGGGCGCCCAACGGCAGCTGGACAGGCTGGTTGCCGTTGCAGCGAGTGTCGGCCTGGTGGTCAACGCGCAGAAGACCGTCGTGCTCTGCGTGCCGAGCAACATCGAGGCTGCAATATCCTGCCGAGGCGCTGACGGCCAGGCGAAAGAACTTCCGCGCTGTCAGCAGTTCGTCTACCTCGGCGGTCTGGTCCCTGACGTCCGCGAAGACCTGCGGCGTCGCCGAGGACTTGCATGGGCTGCCTTCCGTTCGATAAGGTCAGTCCTGCAGTCCGAGGCCCTGCCAGATCGCCAGAGGGCGGCGCTGTTTCGGGCGGTGATCGAGACCGTCCTGCTGTACAACGCCGAGACCTGGACGCTGACAGACTCGCTCGAGCAACAAGTCGACGCGGCGCACGCTGGCCTGCTGCGCGCCGCCTTCAAGATCAGCTACGAGCGGGTTTCCAACGCGGCACTCTATCGCCGCGCCGGCCTGGACCGTCCAAGTCAACTTTTGCGCCGACGGCGACTCCAGCTGGCAGGCCACGTCATCCGCGCCGAGTCGTACTGCCCCGAGCCGGTGCAGGAGGTGCTGCTGCTCACGCTGCAGGCGCCCTACCGGCGAGGACAAGCGCGAACTCGGCGTTTCGTCGATTGCCTGCTGGCTGACGCCGGCGCCCCCGATTCTGCCGGCGGCGCGGCCTTTGTTCGCGGCCAGGCCCTGAGGCGCGCCCTGTGACGCTGCTTTCAACATCTTGACAGCGTACTTTGTTGTTGTTGTTGTTGTATCGGATTGCTTTGATTCTGCATCACTTAAGCTACTCAACTGTACTCTAAATCTTAGCGGTCGATTATTGCACACAATTTTTTCCTTTTTTTAATCAGCTTTAAGAGAACACAAAGAATTGAGGCCTAACTTTTTACACTAAGCTAAAATCTTATCGCCCAGTGCAATCAGGCATAAATTAGTGGCTATAGCAAGTGAACTTTCCAATCGGAGCGCATTCATTCAAGTTGAATAAGTCCGCGGAAACCTATAGCTACTCAAGTGAAGCAGCTGAGCTCGTGATGCAGGGGCTCAAAATTTAACCATTGAATTGATTATTTCAACCCTTTCCTGGCCTGGGCGGGTAACTTCCTTGTCAGGACTGCATTAGCCGGATGTCTTGACTGAACTTATTGTCCGATAAGATTTATGCTCATAGGCCGAAATGTAGCTCAGAGCCAGCCAAAGTTAGGGGTGGAGAAGAAACCAATGAGTTGACCTTCATACTTTCTTATCTGAAATGAATTTACTAAGTCGCATTGCTTAATATTATTGGACCATAAATTACATGCCTCATGTCTGCCGTGTTTAAATTTTGCTTGCTTCGCATTCAGGTATTAACAAATTTCAAACCCCGTGTGCTTATCAATGATGCTTGAGTTATATGACGGTTAGCTTGTATTTTTAATGCACAGACTGGTAATTAAATAACAAATCCCTATTGAAGCATCGGCAAATACTCAATCACGATGAAGTTTGAACAGATCGAATCGAAGGGACTATTTAAAAATAATCTTGACCGTGTTTGTACAGCATTTACTCATTATTTAATAGAGTTATTTTGCTACGAGAATGATGTACATAGCTTGTAGGAGTCCATAAGGCTGATACTAAAGAGAGGCCACGAGGATAAGTGTACAATCGCATTCTTGATACTACGATTGATGATACGACGTTTAATCCGGTTAAACCTAAAGTAGAAAGTACATACTCGTAAAAACAGACATGTAATTGAAAATTTTAGAGCGTCACTCAAAAAATTCCCTTCCCCAATGTACACATGCTTGCCCCATTACACCACCCCCTCATTGCAATGTATACTCACACTGCCCCATAATATCACGTGACCCAAAGTACGAGCTAAAACCCTCCAAAGATGGAAGCACCGTGCATAACCTACCTCAATAAAAATTTTCTGCTAACCAAATACTTGGCCCCAGTTTATTAAACTCTTGTGCTACTTTGTCTCTGCTCAAATAGAGTATAATGTTTTCTTAGAGACTAACTGCATCAGGGAAATCATTCCAATTGAATAAGCAAGCAATTATCAATTGAAATACATGAGTAGAATTTATGATTGATGTGTTAATCAAAACAGAATAAAAAATTCTACTTGTAGTTGCATGTATCAACAACGCAATTTCATCGTTGTTGATTCTATCGAATTAGTTGTCAATTCAGACCAGTCAAAGTAAAACGCTCCCTCCGTCAATATTTAAGCAGCTTCGAAACTAGCGACGCTATTACGAAGTAATTTAACAGCTAAGCTGACAGGAAAAGCCACTCAGATTTTATCTGGCCCAGTTTCTAGGCAGTCAGCGCAGTCATCATGAACTGATGCATCCCTGCATCAAAATACAGGCCGAGATTTCATCCAGCTCCACATTGAAACTGGATTAGAGAATAATTATCCAACCCGAGCATCGGCATCATATGGGGGTTTGCGCTTTCCCAATCCCCATCTAAGAGGCGCCGAAACAGAAGCCTGGCCTCAGTAACTCAATCGCTCAACGCTAATAGCTTGCTGACGCCAAAGCCATTCAGTTCCTATAATCTGATCCTTGTTGGAAAGAACACATTTAGAATACTCCCAAAATGCACTGATTCGGCTACTTTTTAAGTACAGTTTGATTCGCTACCTAGATTACCCCCAGAAAACTGCAACATCCAGAGTAGTTACTGCCAGAAATGCCTTAGTAAAAAAGCTGTTGCATTTTTCTGCCTCGAGACAAATTCATCGCCAAAAGAAAAGAAAAAAGTATGCACATCTTATCTACGATTTCCAGTGTATTTTTGCTTCCGATCCTAATTACGAAACGCGAAGGAAAACCGCCACCCACGGCGCCCTGTCAGTCATAAATTCCTTCTGAAGTGTTGTTTTTTGAGATCGGAACAGTGAACTTGCTGATTAGGTCAGACATTATAGAAGGTTATAGAAGATGGAACAGGCAAAAATGATATCGAGCTAAGCTGGGCCTATGCAAAAAAAAACAATTGTCCAGCTCGTAAGAGATCAAGAATTCGACTCGATTAATTAGCAACCAATTAAGCCAGACTTAAACAAGTTGCTGAAAATTTCTTCGCAAAAAATTCAGACAGATAATTTTACTGATGCCCATTAATGCAGCAAGCACCCTACAGGCCGATAAAGTTCACTGCAGCAATATTGATGGGGGCGCTTTGACAATCTCGAAAGATTACTTTATTGAATCTTCACTTTCTGGGGAAAAATGCGTGTCACTGTCCAAATGTGTCAGTCACTTTCACTTTCACGAAATTTCACTTGCTAGAAGACAGATGACAATATTCTACTTCTAGGCGTCCATGACAAGACTGACCATATAGGAATGACCACTGTGCAAATGACCACACACATATCGAAGTATCAGTTTTAGATACACACATTCAAACGAAAGCATCATGAGATGAAAATTAGCGAAAGTAAAGTTTTGAGAAAGTGAAATCTCGAGAAATTGAAGCTTCGACAAAGTGAAATTTCGAGAAAGTGAAAGTGGCTGACACTTTTGGGTTTCGAGAAAGTGAAAGTGGCTGACACTTTTGGGTTTCGAGAAAGTGAAAGTGGCTGACACTTTTGGGTTTCGAGAAAGTGAAAGTGGCTGACACTTTTGGGTTTCGAGAAAGTGAAAGTGGCTGACACTTTTGGGTTTCGAGAAAGTGAAAGTGGCTGACACTTTTGGGTTTCGAGAAAGTGAAAGTGGCTGACACTTTTGGGTTTCGAGAAAGTGAAAGTGGCTGACACTTTTGGGTTTCGAGAAAGTGAAAGTGGCTGACACTTTTGGGTTTCGAGAAAGTGAAAGTGGCTGACACTTTTGGGTTTCGAGAAAGTGAAAGTGGCTGACACTTTTGGGTTTCGAGAAAGTGAAAGTGGCTGACACTTTTGGGTTTCGAGAAAGTGAAAGTGGCTGACACTTTTGGGTTTCGAGAAAGTGAAATTGCTGGGTTTCGAGAAAGTAAAACGCCCCCCACATAAATCTCTCAGCCAAACTGTAAACAGCAAAGTAAATTAACCTCTTACCCCAACTCTGAACAGTAGTGTACATTAATGTACATAAATTCGACCCAAAAAACTGAACAGCGAATGTAGAGTAATCACGTAGCTAATCATTCAACGGCTATGTAGATCAATCTCTTAACCCAATCGCTGAACATCAATTTACACTACCCTCTAACCAAAACTCGAAACCAAATTAAAAAACGGTTTTATATCGTGTCGCGTGTCGCATCATTTACGTTTGGTATCATAGATCAGAAATATCTATAAATTCTGCTCTTTTATTAATCGAAATAGAGATCACAGTAAGTTTTTATACTCTACACCAGTAAAATATATTAAATAATAAATATTTACACCTAAGTAAGGTCTGATTTTTTTATAGTTAAAAATCTTTATCGCAATAAGCCGCGCTAAAATTCGATAAGGATAAAGAAACAATGTTTTGATATTTTCTGCTACAAGGACTTTCTATTTATAACTAATTATGCAATTTTATGTACAGGTAGAGTTATAATTATTAAAAACAGTAAATCTATAAATTACTGATAACTTCAAGAAAAAAGTATCTATGACTGAAGGAAGACAAACAAGCAGTTATCAACTTAATTGTCTTGGGAGAAATATAAGCGAAATAGCAATACAGAAGGGACAGATATCAGAGGGATAAAATTAGGGAAGAGAAATGGTAGACAGCCTAGCCTGTATGCAACATAACTGAAGCAATCTACAAAAAATTCGAGTAATAGCACTCAGCATTCAGCAGTGAGACAATGCGCATAAAAGGCGGACAGATAGACAGTAGATAGATAATAATATTAGCATGCGCTGATATAACTACTCAACGCAACAAGTAGGCTAATACGGACAAAAATTTTTAAACAGACAAAAGACTAGACTAGATTTGCAATTCGATTTTCTAAAATAAAGAAAGGACCAAAAATTACACTTCCACTCATGATAGTATAAACTTTGAATGCAGTAAAGTTGCCAAATGTTTAGAGTAAATTAGACCGAATGAAAACATGACAAAAACTGTGCTAGACGCTGTAAATCATTTTAAACTGTTAATGATTTAGAAAACATTGGTAAAATCTGTCAAATCAGTCATTGAATTCACCCATGAACCGAATATTCATTTACATGACTGACCATTCTTATTAATTTGCAGACCAGTCATAATCATGACCACACAAATCAGCCATACTTATGACCTCAGAAACCAGTCATAGTTATGAACTTTTATGACCCCAGTATTCAGTAATAGTTATGAACTTTTATGACCTCAGAAACCAGTCATAGTTATGAACTTTTATGACCTCAGAAATCAGTAATAGTTATGAACTTTTATGACCCCAGTATTCAGTCCTAGTTATGAACTTTTTATGACCTCAGAATTCAGTAATAGTTATGAACTTTTATGACCCCAGAATTCAGTCCTAGTTATGAGCTTTTATGACCCCAGAATTCAGTCATAGTTATGAACTTTTATGACCTCTGAAATCAACCAAATATAGACAATCTATCACTAACAAACTCTTGAAGAAGATAGCTACATAGAGAACGAACTGACATAGCATTTAGTCATACGTTACCAAAAAGCAGAGATTCGCAGAAAAAATAGTTCTGTTGTCCTACACAATTCACAACTTCTTGCCAATTGAGTCGTTGACGTTGCCATTTCCGCCGGCCGATGCCGTATCGTTCGAATCGTTCGCGGCGGCGGCGGCGGCTGAGGCTGGGCCTGACAGCAGATTGCGCCTGACGTCGCTAGGAAACCGTTTCTTGCTCTTCTTTTTACAGCCGGCCAACAAATCTTTGTAATAGTCAGACCGGAGAAACCTATTGTAGGAGTCCGACTTCATCAATTGGAAAATGTGCTCCTCGGCGGCTTCGAATACGAATCGATCGACTACGGTTGTTGAACCGTCGAGCCGACGACGGACAGCCTCGACGACTGGGCCGGCAACGTTGACCGGCTCGGTGGCGTCCGGGCCGAGGAACGCGTCGTAGATTCGTTGAACCTCGCCGGGTACCTGGCCAACTGGCAGCCGCCTCAACTGCTGACAGGCCTCCCAGAAGGCCAGGTTCTCGCCGCTGACCTCTTTGACTAGCCATTTCTCGAACTCGTGCCGGCCAGCCGGGTCTCTCAACAATTCGTGAATGCCGAATGCCCAGCGTTTGACCCGGCGAGCCGGGATGTCGCGCATCCGCCTGTCCGACTCCCAGAATTCGGCGCTGTCGGACACCCACGGATTCTGGCACTGGTCGGGCAGGCCGCCGCCAATGAAGGCGTCAAATTCGGCGTACTGCTCATAGTAGGCTAGGGCGCTCTCCGCCGCTTTAGACACCTGGCCGGGGTTTGTTTGTTTATTGGTTTGAAAAACATTTGTATCGATACATATCGGCTAATTTAGTAATAAGCCACACCAATAAACATTGAAAATATTACTAAGAAAGATTTCTTGGGATTCAAATTCTAGGAATCGTTATAATAATATTTTCGAGATTTTTTAGCAAACAAAAAATGGAAATCAGCTATATTTATGGTAAGGGGTGGAAATTCTAAGGACTCTAAAGAAACATTTATTTTTTTGTTGGGATATCTGGGAACAGAAACGTTTTGTGATCATAAATACCCATATTGGATAAAAACTGGAAATAAATATTGGGATTTTTAGAGCACGTTTATTTATTGCACCGAAAAAAAAATTTGACATGCACGACCTTTCGACCAGATGTACAGCCCACGGCACACCTGCAGCTAGTTGCGCGGCGCATCCGAGGGCTGTGTACAGCTGCTGCTCAGTCCTGACGGGATGGAGGGGCCGTCAGGACTGAGCCACTCTAAATTTACCCAGCTCAAACTGGTACCCGATCTCAGCTGGGTGGACTGAAGCAAGTGCCTTGCTCAAGGGCACAAATTGTCTCCTAGGGCCGGGACTCGAACCCACGACCTTCCCGCTCATAGGGCAGGCGCCCTAGCCACTAGGCTACAACCGAAAAAAAGACTAACCTTGACCCGACTGCGTGACAGGGCGTCGCGAAGTTTCTCCACTTTCACAGCCGGTTCGCACGGCTCAATAGGACTCAGCCGGCCGCTGGGTATGGGAAAACCGGGCGGCCTTGTGGCGGCCTTCGCTGGCCGCTTGGATCTGCACAGTTTGCGCATGTCCACCTCGGCGGCAACGACAGCGCCTGGCGGCGGCCGATGGAGCAGCCAGAATCCGCGCTCCTGACTCTCCAGAACCATGCGCTCTAGGCGGTCCTGCTTTCTATTTTAGAATGTTTGCGAAAGAAACAATGAAACGGGGGCTGAAGAATCTTATCCCAGTGATTAAACTGGGGGCGAAAATTTTTTATCCCACTCATAAAACGGGGGCGGAAGCATCTCATACCCCTGATAAAACGGGAGCGGAAGCATCTTATCCCACTCATAAAACGGGGGGCGGAAGCATCTTATCTCACTGCTAAAACGGGGGCGGAAGCATCTTATCCTACTCATAAAACGGGGGGGGGCGGAAGCATCTTATCCCACTCATAAAACGGGGGGCGGAAGCATCTTATCCTACTCATAAAACGGGGGGCGGAAGCATCTTATCCTACTCATAAAACGGGGGGGGCGGAAGCATCTTGTCCCACTGCTAAAACGGGGGCGGAAGCATCTTATCCCACTCATAAAACGGGGGCGGAAGCATCTTATCCCACTGCTAAAACGGGGGCGGAAGCATCTTATCCCACTTATAAAACGGGGGCGGAAGCATCTTATCCCACTTATAAAACGGGGGCGGAAGCATCTTATCCCACTCATAAAACGGGGGGCGGAAGCATCTCATCCCACTCATAAAACGGGGGCGGAAGCATCTTATCCCACTGATAAAATGGGGGGCGGAAGCATCTTATCCCACTGATAAAACGGGGTGCAGAGGCGGGCACGCACCTGTCCACCTTGGCCTCAGCCTCGGCCTGCAGGTAAATGAGCTCCCACTTGTGCGACAGCATCCGCTGCAATCTGGCCAAATTCTCGGCCTCAAAATTGGCCAGCTCTAGTCGCTGCTTGTTAAGCAGGGTCCGCTTGCACAGGTACACAGCGTAATCTGCATTGTCTAAGCGCTCCGGGGATCGGCTTGGCCACAGATAGGGCGTCTGGAATCGGTAATAGGACGAGTCGTTGCGGACGGCCAGTACGGCGCCTTCAACCGGTATGACGTAACCATGAGCGGCTAGCATGCTGGCCACGTGGCAGGCCTCCTGCGCGTCCTCGGCGTCCGTGTTGCTAAGCAACCAGGCGCACAATTCGGCGCCGGTGAAACACGAAGGCTGGCAGGACATAAAAGATTTTACTGTGCGAACTGTAACGCCTGAATCTTCGTTCTGTAGCCGTTCCAATAGGCGCTCCAGCTTTGACCAGAGATAGGCATTTGGCTGCTGCTGCTGCTGGCGCTGACGAGGCCGAGAATTGCTGCTTCCAGCTATTGCCGCTGACGCTGCTCCTCCTGAACAGGAACCAGAAGAAGTAAAAGGCCCTCCACAGCCATGCCGGTTGTTCTTAGTGCCAGCCGACATACAGCGGCCAATTTAGAAGGGATGCAGCACACACGCACGCACAAGGGCACACACAAGCAGTGTTGGCAGTGTGTGATCCCAAGCACACTGAAAGGTAAGTAAATAAGAAATTTGGGAAAAAAGCTTTACACTAGAAAACAGCAGATACTATAGCAAAAAAATTCTATATATATCCAGATACTATAATATAAGCTAAAGCTATTACTTAAAATGAGATCAAAATTAAGATTCTTTCAGGTCATAATTTTATACATAGACATAAAAAACTATTCAAATAAATTTAATCATATTTTGAAAAATACCAAAGCCAAATGAAAAAGTTTTGTTAATATATTTCATATTGTTAAATTATTCAATCGGTTTTGCCTTGCCTTAAAATAAATTTTTGCATTTAGACAAAATAAAATTAGGAAAATCTGGATGCATAGATCCGATGCAAAAACATTAGATAGAGTATAAAATTTTAAACAAATCTGACAATGTAATTTAGATTTTATATGCATTTTATAGGCCAATAAAAACTTTTTTATTTCATATCATAAAATTTAAACTAGGCAGATTTAAAACACTTTGGCAGGCACAGATTCAACTAAAAAGTAAAAGAAATTCTGTCTTAAAATTTTTTTAATAATTGGCTTAAATTTTAACTAGATGCTGATAAAATTTCAATGATTTTTTTTGTAATTTTAGGTGCAGTATAAAAATCTTGCCTCTATTGGTTTGAGATAAATTGAGATATGATTGAGAAGCCCAAACTCAATATTTAAGTGCACATCAGAATAGTGTTGTAGGGCTCCTTCTCTGCTGATGTCAATTTAGCGTTATTCCCTAAAATACTTCCCCTATAATATTACTTTATATCGACTATACTACTGACATATATCTGGTAGCGTTTCACACAGTGCCGAGCGGCAAGCACTGATCTCCAGCCGGAAAGGCGTACCGTGGATCAGAGGGTCACGGCCTTTCACTCTAGCTTCACTCTACTATCACTCGTCCTTTCACTCCTACTTTATGCACCTAATGTGCGAGATCTGAGTATCAATCTGAGTATCAATCTGAGAATCAATCTGAGAACAAATTTGCAAATGCTTCCAACACTCTTACTCCTCGAGCCTCTGCTCAAATAACTAAGGCTTTTACTTGCCAAAACACTAGATAGGTTTTGCTTGTAAAGCTCTTTTATTAAGGGCTAAAACCTCTTGCCTGATCAACAGCTAACTCGCGTGTATTTATAGTATTTTAGCCTTAGGTTTTGTTATATTTACTACAATATACTAATATTATTGCACCTATAATACAGTATTATTACAGAACGGTAAAACAAAGATTAGGAAAATAAAGCTACATTATGACAGTACAGATAAACAAAATTTAGCGCGAATTTAAATTTTTATAAAGTAATATTATTATGAACTAAGCCTTCCACAACTTGCCCTCTCTGAACAATTTTTACAAATAAGGGAAACGCGTGAGTAAAAATTGATAAACACAAAGCAAACAGGCATATAAACAAATAAAGGAAGCACGTAAGGAAAAGTTGATAAACACTAAGCAAGCGAATAAACACATAAGCAAATAAAGAAGCGCATGAGTAAAAATGATAAACACAAAGCAAACAATAGAAAAACACATGAGCAAATAAGCAAACATAAAAAGCGTATAAACACAATAAGCAAGCAAAAGTGCACACAAAATTAAGCGAGTATAAATTTTTAACTGTCCATACACAAAGTTAATAAAATGTTCGAACAAAATTGGGCTCATACTCAGAATTGGCAGATCGCAGGAATCGAGCGGAAATATTCCCAGCCGACTTGTGCCAAGGCCCAGCGCATCTCAATTTCCAGGAGCGGACGTTGGGCAAGCTGGTTCGACTGTCTGATGAGCCGGTGCACCTCCTCCGCGACGCATTGGAGAGCTGCCATGCATTGAGATCGAGAGTACGCCTCGCGCAGTTTCTTTAGTGTTGCCCAAATCTGAGCGCGTTGTGGCAGGGCCTCGTCCAGGCGTAGGTGCGCAATCCGCATCAGATACCGGCGCAAGTCGTACATGTAGCGCTCGACATTCAGGTCTCCGGCTTCGACGATCTGCTGCACTAATAGGCGATAGGACTGCGGGGCTGCGGATTGCATTGGCGCCGCAGGCGCAGCAGGTGGCGGCGGCCGAGCAGCAGCTGACTGCTGTCTCATGGGCAACTTCGTCCGCAAATCGGCTAACGGCGACCTGGCCGTTGGCTGAGATGGAGGCCTAGCCGTCACGTTCGGCAGCGGCGGCGTCTTTCGTCGTGGAATAGCTGATGGCCTGTGCTCCGCCGGCCGCAGATTCTCCTGCTGCTTGAATCGCCGTGACTGCTGCATTGGAAGCTGGATCTGCTGCGTCCGTCTGTTCGAATCCTCAGCTGGTTTGACGAAGGACTTCACCGGCTTTGCCGCCTGGGCTTGCATAATTGCGGCCCTCTTCTCGTGTGGCTCACCAAGGGTCAGCTGCCGAACCATCCGTGGCGGTGATCTGTTGTCTGGCGACGACTGCCTCGGCCGCTTCGGCTTAGCACTAATGGTCGGCCGCGTGTTCTGGCGAAGAGGGGCCTCAATTTCAGCGACTTCCTGATCGTGCTGCGCGGTTCGATGCCGGTGTTGCTGCAGCACAGTTGGCTTAGGTAGCTGTGTCGGACGTGGCGGCGGCGGCGGCGGCGACGGCGCAGACTCAACCAGGGGCGGCGGCGGCGGCGCAGACTTTGCTGGAGGCGGCGGTAGTAGCTCGTCTAGCAATGATGACTCCTGGCCATCAATGTCAACGTCCGTCGTGTTGACTTCTGCCAAGAATTTCTCTAGATCGTCAGCGAACTGAATTTCAGGATCCATTTAAGCTTGACTTGTCAGCGGTTTATAAGCTTGACTTGTCAAATAGCTTGTTAGGAACTTGATTGCTCTTTGTTCTGCGTCTGAAGGCTCCTTCTTTATACAGGCCCAATCTGCCTCTCCTCCGAAAACATTGTTTTCGTAGCCAATGACATTTCTTCTCTTAATTCCTTTGGCTTCGTGTCCTATGGGGTCCGAGAGACCTCCCATTGATTTTTCTTCATTGCTCAACTCATCCTCTTTTTAATTTTCGCGGGTTTTAGCATGCAAAAGTCAACACATGTTTAGAATAAATGTCTATGTACAAACTATTTACAAATCTCGGCACTAATTCCCTAGGGAATCAAGCGCGCGCGCAGCCAAACTTTCGCACCTTCAGTTCTCCGCGTGCCCACGATAATGCGCATATCGCTTGCGTGGCACAAAACCCTCTCCTGGGTGTGACGTAACCTCAGGTGGCTTGGCTCTCGGCCTCAATTCGTATCTCTTGGGGGGAGGCTCCCCTACATTTTTGTCTCCTTCGGACTCAGATTGAGCATTAGCGCCCTCGCTCTCGCTGGCTCCACTTTCGTCTGCGTCATGCTCGGAATTAGCCTCCACCTCAATTTCTGTTGGCTCTGCGTCAGTGTCTTCATTCGATTCATTCTCTCCTAATTCTTCGGCGTTTCGAGTCTTCCAGCAAATTCTCTCGTCTGAGCTTTCATCGTCTGTCTCTTCAATCTCTTCTTTGTCTCTCGGCTTCGGCTTCGGGCATTTCCTTTGAAGCTGCCCTCTCTTGTCTTTAGCTTCTCTGGGGGCCTTCTGCCCTCTCTTATTTTTCGGCTCTGTCTCTTCATTTTTAACTTTCACTTACATTAATTGTTACATTGTTTCTTACATTAAAACAAGCGCTCCTCTTGGCGACTTTACTCAACACTTTTCTACTATGAGAGCCTTCACACAGTTGCTCTCCAAAATCTCTGATGACATGCCAAGTTGGCCGGGGTGGGGACTTCTTGCTAAATAGCTGCCGCCTCCTAGGTTTTTCCTTGCATGCATCTTTCTCAACGAATTCTCCATCAATAAACTCTTCTTTTAACAGCCTTGAAGCCGCATCACGTGACTTCCGCTGCCAATCTCGGTGATTCCGACCTGGTCTGCACCAAGCCTATTCCGAGTTCACTAATTCTCAATTTCAACAATAAATTCACTACTCTCTCAGTCTTTCAATCATCAGGTTAGCAGGAGTAGGCTTGTTGCCAAAGGCTGCTGCTCCGAAATGCTTCTGAATGATTTCTAGACAATCTCTGGGATTCTCCTTGATCCCTTCAGTCTACTAGAGGTTTCGGTATAGACTCACAAAACTGCTATACCTATCTCTAGTCTCAAAATCTATTTCTCAAATCAAGTCTCTCATCCTTCCCAGATTATCCCAGGTCTTGCGGAACTCCTGTCCAACGACCGAAAAGGAGTCATCTGTTCTGGAATCCTATCATCGTACCGTTCCATCTGGACACTATCCCTTTCACAGTCACCATGGAGACGGCTATTGAGTCTTCCAGGCTATGTGATACAGGAGAACTCTCTTTCCTTCGTAGCTTTCCAGTTTTCTATTTCAACGACATCTTCAGCACATATCTCTTTCAGCTTCTTTAATTATTAACTTTTACATTAGATAATAACATTGACTTCTTAATTGCTTCTCAGACTCTTGCCGATTTCCAATTTTTCTTCTGTTATGACTTTCTTCTTTTTATTCTTTGATTTTCTGGTTGCTTTTAGCAGGCGAAATATACAATATATACACAGCATATGCATTTCACAAAAATAAGCAATATAAAACAAAATATATACAATTATCTACAACTATATACAAATCGTGCGCCTCATCTTCACTTTCTTTTCGGGGTCTGTCAGGCGTCTTTGACACATCCCCCTTCTCATTCTCTACTTCTTAGCTGGGTACCGACGCAGAATGCATCTGTGCCCAAACTGTGGCCTCATCGGTCCGGGCTCGTGACAGATGTAGCAGCGTCCTGGGACTGGCGGCGGAGTCTCCTGCAGCATTGTGGAGTACTTTGAGATTCTCACTCCCATCTTTCGCAGTTCTTCATACGCTTCCTGAGCCCATGGCGCCAATTTCACATCCTGCTCTTCTTGCTGCGGCTGCTCCTCTTTTGGCTGAAATTCTCTGTGTTCATTATTGCTTGCCATTATTCACTGTTTCTTTGTCTATCTGAAAATTTTGCCGTTTCTCTGATCCCTTTACGCTGCCACCAAAGTTGTTGTAGGGCTCCTTCTCTGCTGATGTCAATTTAGCGTTATTCCCTAAAATACTTCCCCTATAATATTACTTTATATCGACTATACTACTGACATATATCTGGTAGCGTTTCACACAGTGCCGAGCGGCAAGCACTGATCTCCAGCCGGAAAGGCGTACCGTGGATCAGAGGGTCACGGCCTTTCACTCTAGCTTCACTCTACTATCACTCGTCCTTTCACTCCTACTTTATGCACCTAATGTGCGAGATCTGAGTATCAATCTGAGTATCAATCTGAGAATCAATCTGAGAACAAATTTGCAAATGCTTCCAACACTCTTACTCCTCGAGCCTCTGCTCAAATAACTAAGGCTTTTACTTGCCAAAACACTAGATAGGTTTTGCTTGTAAAGCTCTTTTATTAAGGGCTAAAACCTCTTGCCTGATCAACAGCTAACTCGCGTGTATTTATAGTATTTTAGCCTTAGGTTTTGTTATATTTACTACAATATACTAATATTATTGCACCTATAATACAGTATTATTACAGAACGGTAAAACAAAGATTAGGAAAATAAAGCTACATTATGACAGTACAGATAAACAAAATTTAGCGCGAATTTAAATTTTTATAAAGTAATATTATTATGAACTAAGCCTTCCACAATAGAATCAATAATTGCATGCTAAAAATTTGTGAACAATGGACAAAAAAATCTCATACAATCCCCACGTGCACTTAGTGTTTAAAATACACTATGCGCCAAAAAACAGATACCCCTTTTAGAAAGTAGCCTTTTGGAAATTTTTCAACCATATGGTCACATGACTAACAAAGTAAATAACTAAGAAAGAGAGGGAGGAAGCAAAGGAGAAGTGAAAATTATCTCAGCCAGTCACCCCACCACCTACCCACCCCATCAACCAAAAGCCAGCCCACCACTTGTATGCAGATTAAGACAGGGTGAGAGGGTATCCATTTTTGGCACATAGTATATAAACAATATCCTGCATGCCAATTATGCATTATATCTATTCTATTTGTATGCTAGTATATACCAAATTTGTAAATATATACCAATGCATACTATATTTAGAAATTTCTAAAGAAAAATTCTAGCATACACAATATAATACTGACCATATTCAGGATCATCCTAAGTGCATGCCAAAATAAAGTCAATAATTGTATACCAATGTATTTTAATAACTTATGAGCAATAGACCAAAAAACAAACTAGTCCCTACTTGCACTGTGCACATGGCATATAAATAAATTAAATATGCCACACTTAGAGACATGGCAGCCATGTCTATAATCCAAAAGCTTATAGACACGGCAGCTGTGTTTGCAAGTGCTGACCATGACCATAATTACAGACATGGCAGCCGTGCCTATAATATTAGAGCTTAGGCCTATAGACACACTGGCCATGTCTCTAATATTTAAAGTATCCCACACTGGAGACATGGCAGCCATGTCAATGGAGCCTGCATGGTCACTGTGCCTATAAGTACTCCGAATTAAATAATATCTTGCATATTAACTGATGCACTACTTGATGCATTTTATATGCATTTTATATATTATATTTGAAAAAGCTATATATTATTAGAAAACTCTAGCATGCACTACATAATACCAAATATGAGATCATGACTATTATGATAAAAAAAAGGGATAGGCCTATTTTTTAAGAATTTTTATTGTATTACTTACCTTAGACAATTATTTCTTAGAGATAAAAAATTAATACAAATATAAAATTTCAATGGCTATTGACTATTGTCTAATTCGTATAGCTAGCTATGCAGAGGTACCCAGTAAAATGCGGATTCTGTCGCAGGAACGGATTGTATCTTGATAGTGTATTTCCTAGAATTCATTCCGCAGACCTATTTAACACCGGAAAAATTTGTAACTGCTCTACTGCCTGTTTAGTCGAACATTTTTTGATCAAATCTATGAATTTAATAAAGCTCATTGCTATGTATTAGAATGTGAAATTTGAGATTTTTTAAATAAAGCATTTTAAAGTAAATTTCCGATCCGCATCATTCCGCACCATTCCGCTTTTTACTTAGTACCCTATGCAGAAACCAAGATAAAGATTTGAAATGCTAGATACAAACTTATAACTTAAATTTTTACAGAATAACTTTAGCTAGGCTAGAGTAGATTTAAAGCATTAAAAACCACAAAATAAAAATGAGACCTTCAAACTTTCTTTGAAACAATAGACCAATATTAGATAATATTTAAACACATTTTAATTAAATATTTACTAAAGTAAAACATGTTTAGCTAGGCCTATTTACACTTCTTGGCTTAACAAAATCAAATATATTATTAACAAAACCTACTAGGCCCTACTTTACTACATTTTCCAAGAATTTGCTAAGAATTTCACTTTAAAACCAAAAGTATTACATTTTAAATAATCAGCTCATTTTTTAGAATAAATTTAAGCTAATTAGGCCTGTGCTGTGCTATGCTTAAAGTTTAAGACTAAGAGAAAGAATTAGATTAAAATAGAATGTTCTGAGCATGAATTGTTTATTTAGCTCTGGACATGTACAAAGCACCCGGACGCCCGCCATAACCTTCTTTAAGCTCCTTGTTGTATTTGTAATTGTAAAATTGATTGTACACATAAAAAATGTTTTTTACCGGATTTCGAAATGACGAGAAACGTCGAATTAACAAACCATATGTTTGAATAGACATATTGTGTCAGCATAGACCATTTTATCTTAAATTTATTTCACAAGGTGCTTTCGACTTTAAAAGGAAATATTTATGATGAGCCATTTTTACGGAAAGGGCGTTCGTAATACCGCAATTTTTATGCTACATTTTGCAGCTAGCAAGCAGAAGTAGTTGATTTTTGTATGCATTAGCCGAATATTGTTGCCTTACGTTTTTTTAATTTCATCTTCACAAAGCGCGGAATAAAAGAAAGATTTACAGCGGAGATATTTTTGTACTAGGGTGCACTTTGTACTGATGAACAATCGCTAGCTCTTAGACAGGTGTGTTGGGCCATGTTCTTTACTCTCCCTTGGTTTTTATGTGATACAACATATTAGAGACAGCCGGGTGATTCCCAAGGTTGCGTTGCGCCCATACACAGCCCCATGCCCACTGCTCTACTGCTGTTAGGCACCCTGTCCGCTTGTCCCGCATCACAAGCATTAATGATCGAGAGTAGGTCTAGTCGGGCAATGGTCCAAAGGTAACAAAGTATTTTGTAAGCCGACTCGGAGCTTCGGGGCCTTATATATAGCCCCAGGTTAAACTCAGTGGGCAGAAATCACATGTTATTTACAAGCGGTTTGATTCTGAACAGCCAGTGTCTCGGCAAAATTATTAATTCGAGAAATCCAGTAAATTCCGCTTCGTTAATACCGTATTATTGGAATGGAGCCGGACAGTTCTGCAATTAAACTAATTACAATTAAAATAAAAGCCTACATGAACACAGTAAATCAACTATTTTTCGCTCTTATTTAATTTTCTAAAGCGGAGAACCAACAGCGATAAAAAATGTAAATATATTTGAAAAAAATCATAAATAGGACGTTAAAAAACACACGGCAAACATGTTACAATGAAAACAAGCATGCAATAGCCATGCGGTAGATACAAACTTTTGATTGAAAAGTATTATACGTTCTTTTACGATATTTGAACCTCAAGAGTTGCTACTACACACTAATGGACTAAATACTAATATTGTTTGTGTAAAAACGACCAAATTAGTTGTCAATAGACTCAATACTACTTCAGCTTTGCGAATTGCATTTATAGCATTGAAAATCCATACTAGTACGGAGATTAATAAAAGTGCGCGGTGCCGCATAAAATTGTCACAACTAACAAAAAATAATGCAACAAAAAATGATTTTTTTTAAATTGTAGCAATTTGGTAACAAAAAACAAGCAAGTCATAAAAATGTAAAAACAAACATTCGCTAATAAGAAATAAAAAAGCAACAAGCAGATGATAAAATTATAGAAAAAAAATTTGGTGCCCAATAGCTAAGTTAACGAGTTACGATGGGACACGGAAAAACCGGGGTAGCAATGTATTTTTTAAAAAAATTAAACAAATAAACAAAAACAAACAGTGCATCAGGCGGTACAGATTGATAATCAATCATTTATAGGCAGTATTAGTAACACTATAAAATACTATTATTTGACCCAGTTGAATAACCAATTAATTGAACGTACAATTTAGCCGTGAATGAGTCCATTGCACAAATATTTGTTATAGTTCGTTTGTATAGTCCGTGTAGTCAGATAAGGACTCAGCAGACAGGACAGCTCTATTGAATCCTAATCCTAATCCTGAGCCGCCTTCTGCACGAAGGCCAGAGTTTCGCTGGCGGCAGCAGACGTCGATGCAGCTGAAGCGGGCGCAGTCAGCACTCGAACTTGCTCGCTGGCGCAACTGTAAGCAACCTGCTGCTGCTGCTGCTGGTCGCTCTCAGTGGTGGTGAAGAGATTAGCCGCTTCGGTAGGCACGGCGGTGCCCGGATCGCCGATCCCGCTGCCAGCGCCGGCAACCATCCGCTTAGTGCTGGGCGCGTACAGGATAACAATGGCGCACACGTACACGTTCCACATGCCGTAGACGCCGGTGACAAAGGCCGAGCTGTACTCCAACGACCGGCCCTGTTCGCTCCATTTCCAATGACTCTCGTCCAGCTCCATGACTATGTAGAAGGCCACGGTGAGGGCGGCGCACAGGGCCGTGTAGCCCAGGAATACGCAGAATCGGACAATAGCGCCCGAGTAGAATAGCCGGCGCGCCTGGGGCAGGCTGGCCAGATGGCGCCGTTTCTCTAGGATGCCGCGTAGGGCGCGGATAATTAGGGCTAGTAAAAGCAGAGCGTAGGCCGAGATTGCCACGCCGGCGATGATCATGGAGGCCAGGGCGAATCTAAATGGGAAATCGAATGGGGAAGTTAGGCGGATAGAAAAACTCTTCTTACACCCTTTGATTAAAATTTCCATTTCAGCTTCATGCCTCATCTCAACCTGTCTCCAATCAGGAATCCCTCAGGGAGCTTCTTGGATCGGGATTCTCCCACCGAGCTTCTAGGATGGTTATTCCCAACCAAGATTTTCCAATTTGGGATTTTTTAAAACAATCGGGGTTCCCCCATCGAGATTTTCCCATAGGGATTCCCCAACCGAGATTTTCCCATTGGGATTCCCCAAACAACCGACTTCTCCAATCGGAATTCCCCAAACAACCGAGCTTCTTCAATTGGAATTCCCCAAACAACCGAGCTTCTCCAATCGGGATTCCCCAAACAACCGAGCTTCTCCAATCGGGATTCCCCATCGGGATTCCCCAACCAACCGAGCTTCTCCAATCGGGATTCCCCCATCGGGATTTTCCCATTGGGATTCCCCAACCAACAGAGCTTCTCCAATCGAGCTTCTCATATACAGGATCTCTCTTATGGATCTCCTCCCATTGGGATTTAGAACACCAAAGCAATCGCCTATAGGGATTCCCATCAAGCAAATCTTTTTGAAGCAATAAAATTTGAGCAACAAAACAGGCCCGCTCACCTAGACGCGTCAGGCGTACTCCAAACAGTATAGAACGGATTGTAAATTTGAACGCCCCGTTCAGACAAGTCAAAGATAAGCAAACAGGCGCCGGCAATAGCAACGCCGAGCAGCTGTTTCCAATAGAGCATAAATCGATTCTTGGGCCCGCCGTCCATAGTGTGCTCGCCGGTGAACACGATCCAGAAGGCCAGCAGGCCGCTGTAGAACAGGCCGTGGCGAAGGTCGGACACGAGCAGCCAGACTGGGGCACGCAGCACCGTCAGGCTCAGCCATTCAATAGGACAATTCAAACAGGACAGGGCCACGCCCAGACCAAGAGCGGATCGCTCCAACAGAGTCCACGGTCGGGACTGGGCACGGACTCGCCAGCAGAACCAGATTAGAAGGCCGCACAGGCAGGGGAACAGGGCGGTCTTCATGCCCAGCCAGACCAGAGTGAAGCCGCCATTCTGATGAAATTCAACAACGCTGATGTCGCGCAGCAGGCCAATCTGTTTATTAGTGGAATCGCTAACGGGAACCCGGATGTTCAACAGGTACTGGGCGTGGGAGACGGCGCCAAGGCTGAACAGCGGCTGCGGCTCGCATTCGTACTCGCCAGTGTCGCCGTCAACGGCCAGTTCGAGCTTGCAGCGTAGGGAGCGAGTCTCACGCGAGCGCACCAATTCGTGCCAGACGCCAGGCGGATCTGAGGCGTCGCGATAGCCTAGCCGAGCGTGGAGCTCGATTTCACTTTCCGGCTTGATGTCGGTGCCGGGCAGGGATTTCTGGTATTGAGTCTCGATGCGTACAACTGCCACCATTTCCTGAGCGGTTTGGAATTGCGAGTGCAAGCAGTTTTAAGTGTTGAAAACGGTTGCAAGTTTTAAATTACGAGCGTAGTAAAAAATGCTACTTAGCCATGGCATCTCGGAAATGACCTACTGAGGGAACACGGATGTTAGGGAAGAAGACCTGCTGAAGGAACACGGATGTTAGGGAAGAAGACCTGCTGAAGGAACACGGATGTTAGGGAAGAAGACCTGCTGAAGGAAAACGGATGTTAGGGAAGAAGACCTGCTCAAGGAACACGGATGGTAGGGAGGATGACCTGCTGAAGGAACACGGATGTTAGGGAAGACGACCTGCTGAAGGAACACGGATGTTAGAGAAGACGACCTGCTAAAGGAACACGGATGTTAGGGAAGAAGACCTGCTCAAGGAACACGGATGTTAGAGAAGACGACCTGCTGAAGGAACACCTTGAAGACCCACCAGAGGACCCAAAGTGCCTAACTATTAAATTACTAAAATCGAGTTCAGTCGAAGAAATTTCATTACTATTTAGCGGACAAACCTGAAACAAGGCGGACATGTTGAACTCCATATTGTCGCGAGGCAGTGGCCACTGAAAGCTGAACACAATCTGCGAGGCGTTGGGCACATTTTTATTTTTCTCCTTGGCTAATTTTTGAAGATTGTTAATAAAGTCGAAGTGATTTAAAAAGTCTGATAAAGGTTGGCACGTGTTCGGGCCCTGGCGAGTGTAGAACCACTGATCCGTATCATTGGCGTCCCAGTCGACGCATTTATTGCCCAGCATGTCCTCGTGTGCGTAGGGCTTTGGGGCGACCAGGCCGCCAAGAAGAAAACTGCCTACTTGTAGTAGAAGCAACAGCAAGCCAAAGCAAATTAGCTTGCGTGTGCTCAGAGTTTCTAGGACAACACCAGCCATGCTTGTTTTGTTGCTAATCAGTAACTATTTGCTGCAAATGTAACAAGTCTGTTT
The DNA here is from genome assembly GCA_950096795.1 of Macrostomum cliftonense. Classification (NCBI taxonomy): domain Eukaryota; kingdom Metazoa; phylum Platyhelminthes; family Macrostomidae; genus Macrostomum; species Macrostomum cliftonense. The sequence goes on along the minus strand of CATNEM010000375.1, from coordinate 270,121 downwards.
TTCTATTATTGAGTACCAGAGTAGAGTAAATCATTAGTTAGCTACTTACTGACTTAAATAAGAATATAAAAAAATAATAAAAAACATCAGTTTACAGCAAAACTTGCTATTGTCTAGGCAATTTAATGACTTTTGAAGAATTTTTTGCCTTTACATTGTAAATATATTAAAATGCCATTGCTTTAAATCTTTTTATAGAGAAGTTACATTTCATATTTTTTAGCAAATCCTTACTTTTAGATCTTTACTTATATTTGATAATGGGACATACTTCTAATAATATACTTTTTAACTTATGGTTTTACTACACTATTCAACATAGTAAAAAATTTTATTAAGACTATAATGTTCAGAATATATTAGTGTTCTGCCACCATCAATCTCTGGGACTGTAACTATAACTGTAACTGTAATCAATGGGTAATCACCCTAACTGTCATGACCCATAATTATGGCCCAAAATCACTGTAATTGCTGTAACCATAACTGATATATAAAAAAATTTCTAGTTTGTAGAAAGAAACCAAAATAATCTGTTGGAAATGCTCTACCACTGTTATTTTTATTGTATGATTATTTTACTAACATCGCATAAGTTTAACCTTAAACTTTTGAATGTTTATTTTTACAGTTCACAGTCTGGTCTTTGAGTTGCTATGACACTATACAAATCATGTCAATGTCATATATGGGTGTGATGTATGTATTTGTATTATGTGTATGAACTCTATATATTTATTCATACCACAAAAAGGGTACAATTACAATAAATTAGTTCAAATTTTCATAGAAAAAAATGACAGTTGTACTAATGCCATAGGTCAGAGGTATAAGGAAATTTTAATTTAGGTTTTGAATTTTTTAACTTGGAGAATGCTGATTTTAACAAAACTATCTTTCAAAGGATTAAAAAAGTAGATTGTTGGGAATTTTATTTTGTGCAAAAAATTTTTCCATGATAGAAAATGATTATGGCTTATCCTTAAAATGTCTATAATCTGTAACCATAACCATAAGCACAAAATTTCTCTGTAACTGTAACTGTAATGAAAAATATAGCTACAAAAGTGCCACTCCTATCATATGCTGTAACTGTAACCATTATGATGGTGGAACACTTGTAAATATATATAGAATAAAAAAAATTATATGTTAAAAAGCCTGAAAAATATTGATCTAAGTCAGAATCTTTTTATTAGGCTTGTTATTATTAGGAAATCATATCAATAGTCAACAATAAATTATATTTAAATTGCACTTGCAGAATTATTATAATGATAAATATATGACAGCTAGAATTTCATTTCAATGAATTTAACCATTTTCTAACAATATTAGATTTTTGTTTAATTGTACATTTAATACACTAATTTTAATTTTATAGGTCTAAAAATACTTAATACTACTGTTTGATAGCTTTTATAATGCATTATCCTATAATATAATAGATTAATTAATTTAATATCATAATATAGATTGCACATATTATGGCAATATTTTCTAGCATGCATTTGCTTTTTACTTGTGGGCCAAAAGTTGGCATGCATTGTAAGAGATGTAGGTATCCAAAAAGGTTAGATATATAATTGTAATTCATTATTGGATCAATGTTGCAAATTTTGTCAATACTAAATTACTTTAGAATGCATAAATATTATTTGTGGTATGCATTATTGAGCACTATTAATTTTTCAAAAAATAGCTAGTTTCCACATGCACCCAACACAATCTACATTATGTATTTTATACCATAGGTCATAAAGCATATTTGATATTTCTAAATAAATTGCTTGTACTAGGCCCCAAAACCTAGAACTAATATAGGGCGGCATAAGTATGGTTCCATTCATTAAACTCAAATTAGTACAAAAAAACGAAATCTAAGACCATAATGATACACAATTTGAAATTCAAGTACTGACATAGCAGTGTCTATGGCCAAAATATACCCCATGGTTGGTGGCCCTGACGTGGCAGACATGGCGGTATCTATGGCCAAAATATACCCCATGGTCAGTGGCACTGATATGGCAGTTGTGCCAGTGAGGAGTGCAATTTCAAATTTTGGACTTTTAAGCACCAGTTAAGTTGACATTGCTTAAATTGACCAAACAGAATCTCTCTTGATACTTATTGATATGGCCTGGCACATTCTCATAGATGGCTGGCAGGCCTACAGTGCCCTACCCAACCACGTGGTAGTCAATCACTGCCTAGCCTTTGTGGACCTGCAGGATCCTAATGTCCACATGAATCTTGTGAAAGGTATGTGGGCCCATGTAAAACGCAAGTTGCATAATATGTACAGCATGCAGTAGTGCTCAGACAGGGACAAACTTTTTTGGGTCGGGACGGGACAGGATGGGATAAGGTTAGTTGGGACGGGATCTCGGGACAAGTCAGGATGGGATTTGGTAGGATTAGCCAAGTTGGTAAAAAAAATAATATTGGAAATAATAAATTTAAAACAGTATGTATGAATTGAAGGAATATTATATGTGACTCTAAAAAGCTACCATATGGTATCTACAGTAGCAATAGTAAACTAATAATTTTATTGTTTCAGATTTAGATACCTACAGTTACAAATACCTATTTAAGCAATTTTTGTATGAAACTAAAAATGTTTTATTAAAAATAAAAATATTGGCAAATAAAGCAATAGAACAGTATAGTAATAAGAGCAATAAAAAATAATAAAACAAACTACTTTTTCTTATTGGAGTATACTAGGACCTATTTACTATAGTATACTATATAGTATATAGTATATACCAATATAGTAGGGCAAGGGCAGGGCTTTTCTTTTTCATCCACAAAAAATGCAGGTCTAAGTGCATTTATCAAGCATTAATGCAGATAATTTAGAAGATCAAATTAATTGTAGGACTTCCATCGTTGGTGTTGTGTTGACCTCTGAAATAATCTGCATTGTACTAAATAAATTGCACCATTGTAGATTCTACACAATAGATGGATGGATAGAGAATTAGACATGGCAATATGGCACTTAATGAGAGCTAACGATTTTCATACTTAACTTAACTTAAAGGGGGGTTGTAGCCTAGTGGTTAGAGCGTTGGACTCACTACTTGAAGGTCGGGGTTCAATTCCCGACTCCACTGGTACAATTTGTGTCCTTTAGCAAGACATTTAACTCTGCATTGCTTCAGTTCACCCAGCTGTTAAATGGGTACCAGCATCAGCTGGGGTAATTGAAGGTGGGTGTGGCGTCCCCCCAGTCCATGGACTGAACAGTTGTACGCAGTCTTCAGAAGTGCCGGGCAATAGCTGCGGCTGCGCTGTTGGCTGCACATCTGGCCTGATTGGGACAGGTTGTAATCAATTATTATTATTATTAATTATTATAATTATTATACTTAACTGATTATACTCATCCTATAATGCAGCAGGCCAGCAGCCACTGCGCCAGCAATGCAAAATGCAGCAGTAACATTGTGATTAGAACTTATTTATGAAAATGAAATAAAAAATAATTAGGAATTGTTAAATTTTTAGAATAAATTTCTATGACTGAAGTATTATTACCAGTTCTTTGAGCTATTTACAGTTCTAATTAAAAGTGCAAAACTATGAATTGCAACTTGAAATGTTTATAAACTCATGTTTGATTTACTGAGTAAGAACTTTCATTTCTTTTTGTGACTTTCGGATTCACGATTCCATGAATTCATGATTATAGGAGAATAATAACTGAAATGCATTTGCTTTGCTACACAAAAGTCTAATTTATTTTTTTATTGCAGCTGTTTCTTTGATATATATAATAAAAGGAATATTGTAGAAAGAAAGCATAGAGGAATATAAGGATATTTTTAAGAGATTGTGTCTGGTTTGGAATTTGGATGGCTGAGAGCAGCCTAGTCTGGAAGTACTTCGATAAATGTACAGGAAAAGGTTTTGCCAAATGCAAATATTGTCGGGTCGAAATAAAAACAGGAACATCATCGACCAGTGGTCTACACCATCATTTAGCCAATAAGCATTTTGAAGTTCTAAAGGAATTGGAAGACTTTGAGAAAGAAAGAGATGTGCAATGAAAGGCCCAACAACACTGCCAGCATACTCCTCTGCAAAACCTTTAGCAGGTGACACTGGAGCATTGTAAGGCTTCAACAACAAAGTGGCCAGACAGTTCTCAAAAGTCAATTGCCATTGACAAGAAAGTTGTGGAAGATGATGGCATTGGATAGCAGGCCATTTTCAACTGTGGAGTGCATTGGTTTCAAGAACCTTGTGTTTGCACTAAATCAGAATTACCGCATCAAGACTAACAAATTCTATTGGAAATTGCTAGACATGCAATACACTGAGCTGAAACAAGAGCTCATGGAGAAAATCCCTGCAAATGTGGATTTGGCACTAACAACTGACCTATGGTCATCAAAGAATCAAGCACTTTCATTGTTGAGTATTACTGGCCACTATCTTGCAAATGAGTTTAACCAAATCAACTTTGTCTTGGCAGCTGTTCCAGTTGAGACCTCTCATACTGGTAAGTATTTAATGGATAGATATTTCTTTTTTTTCTTAGCTAATAGAATAATAGAAGATAGTAATACTAATTAATAGATAGTAGACTAGATGCAACCTTACTTCACTTGTTTAATAAAAACTGAATTTAGTACATATATAAGGCTAAAGTGTCAAATATTTCAAACTTGTAGTTATATATATGAAGTTAAATCTTAATCCTATGACCTATATGTATATACTAAACTTGAAAAATCACTACCTTTATTTATTTTTAGGTGAAAATATCTCTGAGCTAATCACACAGGAGCTTGAAAAAAGGCGTCTGCCAGACAACATTTCTATCATCCTTCATGACAGTGGAGCTAACATTCAAAAGGCAACACGAGTAATTGGAATAGAGAGTGCAAGCTGTGCTTGCCATACTCTTCAATTGTGCATCAAGGATGCATTGAAAGCATGTGATTTTGCTACTGATGTCATTAAGAGAGTAAAGGCTATTGTAAAACACTTTAGCCAGTCAGCTCCTGATCGAAAACTGCTAGAAGTTTTTCAAGATCGACTACAATTTCTGAAGCATCAGCTAATTCAAAGCATTGATGTTTGTTGGAATTCAAAACTGCTGATGCTTCAATGCTACAATGAGCAGCATGTGCCTATAGCTGCCATGCTTAGTGATGATGCCACTGGCAGTGACTGCCAATGCTTGAGTCCAGCCGAATTCAACATCTCTAAGCAGCTTGTTGCCATTCTAAGCCCACTTGAAGAAGCAACTTGTAAATTCAGTGGTGACTTTGAAAGCATTTTGGTTGTAATACTGATAGTAAAATGCTGATGCAGGAGCTACAGACTCATGATTTTGGTGCACCATTGGTCAATGCTGTCAGGCTGAAGCTGATTGATGCAATTCAAATGCGCTTTCAGTCTGTACTTAGCAGCAACTTTTACCGCATAGCAACAGCCCTTGATAGCAGATTCCAGTTGCAATATTTCGACTACTGGGAGGTTGAGCAGGTCAAGAACCTTGTGAATGAAGGTAAGGGACAAAAATAAAGTATATGTTTGACTGACTATTGACTATATGTATGTCTATGTTTTGTTTTGATGCATGTGTGCATGCATTCATTTTAGCAATGACAGCTAGCTACATATTGCTCTTATAATTTTATAACTTATAAACTTATTAAGCTAATTTTAAGCTAGCTTGTATCTATGAAACAAATTATGCTCTTTTGTTTATGCATTTTGCTTATTTCTGGTTCAATTTCCCTTTTAAGCCTGTCAATGTCAGTCAAATGGTCTAATGCTATTTCAAGTTCTCATTCAGTAGCACACCATCCAGCCACATCCACAATGTCCAGCAACAGCATCTTCGAGCAACTGCACTTGCAGAAACGTCAGCAACAACAAGCTCAGCAGCTGTCTATGCCTGGCAGTGGCTTGTCTGAGGCCTATGAAAGCCTTCAGGCTTTTTTTGCTGGCAAACTAACAGAGCTCTCAGCTGGACCACTAAAGTATTGGTGCATCAAGGGGGCTGCCGCCATTCCAACTGAGCTGCAAAGTGTTGTAAGCAAATATCTATGTGTTCGGCCAACGTCTGTTCCAAGTGAGCGCTTGTTTTCAAAGGCAGGGAAGGTGTTTGAGCCTTGGTGACAGTGCCTGGTTGGCGAAAGCATAGAAAAGCTACTTTTTCTTTCTGCTAATTTGCCAATTTCTCTACTTGATAGGGAAATCATGGCCAAGACCAAGACTGGTGGAAAAAATTGATTTACTTGTCTTTGAGACTTTGTTTTAACTGTTTCATTTTAACTAAACTGAATTACTAAATATTTCAACTTTTTGTTTTTGTATGCTGCATGGCCTCTGGCCTCTTTTTCTCTAGCTGAGACCGATTTGAATCCTATCAGCTTGACACCAAATCTGTTTCATAGCCGCATATCACATATGTTTTGCAAAATTTGGAAACTTAATAAAGAACTGAAGGCGACAGCGCAAGTGCAATGCCTATATAATTTTAACATTCATATATTTTAATGTTTTTTGCTTTTCTTCATTAAAACTTCAACTCATAGTTTGAATTCCAACTTGGTCAGTCGGTTGGCTTTTATTTTTTTGTCTTACTCTTTTTGTCCCGACTTGTCCCAACAAGTCAGGATTTCAGAGTCAGGATTCGGGATTCGGGATTTTGGTTGGGATTTCCTGACCTCGGGATTCGGGACGGGATCCCGTCCAAGCACTGGCATGCAGCTGCAGCTTTTTGGAATGTACCTGCAAAAATTTGTGGTACAAGAAGTTCTTGCATCTCCACTTCTAATACTTCCTGCACTATATCACGGAGCAGTACCTGTGGTAGCTTCTACAAAGCTTTTGCTATAGCTTCTACCCAAAGGACATTATTATGATGTTTCTCAATATTACCTGTTATCCTTGTTAGGCTAGTTATCATTTTTTGTGCAAATTTAAGTTTAACAAATGGAACTATACTTATACCTATAAGGCAATATATTTAGATTTTGCTCTAGAAACCACAAAATGAAAAGGCATTGGCAACAAGTATATATATAGGGATATATTATAATTAATAACTGTCATATACTCTCAATAATATATCTCTCATATTTATCATATTATTAATAAAAATGAGAGATTGGCTAGAATAGATTTAGCAAGCCTATCAAATTTTGTAAACAATCCTATTAAATATAAATTTTATATTAATATAAAAGTTTTACCTATGCAATAATTGCTTTAGCCTGTAAGGCTTATGTAAAATGGCCATTTGATTCTGATAGAAGCCAACATAGCTTGGCCTACTATTTTGTAAATTAAAAATAAAAATTGACAGACTGATCTGTCCTGACTAAAATGTTATAGTCCCAGGCAAAGCATAGGAAAAAACTGGATTTTGCCTACATGGAGCCCTAAAGAAATAATAATACAAAACATACTGTATGGTTTTTGTGTCCATTAGCATAGGTTGGGTCGGGATGAGTTGACTAAAATTTCTGTAGTTTACTCAAGAGTCCAGTGGTTCTTGAAAAAAATAAACTTGTATTCCCGAGAACAAAGAATAATAAAATTTTACAGAAACCATTAATTTTAAGCAAAATATCTTTTTTTAAGTTAAGTAGCTCCAAAACTCTGAAGCTAAGTTGAGTCGGACAATTGCGAAGGCGTCGTCGCTGACGACAGCGACGTCACTAAAAATTGTGAAGTTGGTCAGTTTAAAAAAGCATGAGTGCACAATATAACACACTTTTGCTACATCATGCTGATTACCTATAATATTTGCCGTAAAATTAGGTAAAAATACTAAGTTAAATACTTTTATCGCTATTTTCAAGTAATTCAGTTTACTAAAATTATACAGGGACTATTGTTGGGCACCGGTATCTTAAAAATTAAGTCCCGTTTTCGCAATTTAATGGACTTATAAATGATATTCTTACGCATAAAAATATTGAGTTTAAAATTGTAATGATAAATAAAAGCTTGGTGTATCGGCCCATGGCTCAAAAAATGCACCCCCTAGCTACACCACATTGTTTTACGTACGAGTACTTGCGGCCTGTAATATTGTCCATGTAAAATGAGTATTTTCCGGGACAGATTTTTAACAATGCAGTCTAGGACTCTTTAAAGCAGAAATATTATTTTGCATGCCCGAAATACTACAAAAATGTGAGTCATCGCACAAGACTGGATCAGTTGATTTCGCAGTAATTAATAACAAAGCAATATTTAACTTATTAACCCACTAAAACAGCCAAATACTTGTTAACCTAGACTTCGATTCCGCGGACAGACAGAATTAAGACTAGATTTTATGATTTCTAAGAGATTAGATCAGTCCATCTGTTTTTCTCAGCTTCCTATTCCGAGTCTAGGTGATTTACAGTAGTTATTTAGTGGTCCGAGGAGTGTCAAGTAATAGTTTAGTGGCGGGTAAGCGAAACAGTTAAACTTGAAAATTGGTGCCTCGCACGTTACGTAAGTTACGATTTTTTATGATTGCTGTAGCAAAGTTCTCTTAGCAGAAAGTCCGCAAAATACATAGGAACAAACTGCTCTTTGACTAAGCAACATTTTAATATACCAGCAACAATTTGCCGTCGTGACTAATCATATTGTTAGGACAACACGACGGCGGGATCAGTGTCGCTGGACAAATAAGGTCAGAATGAGGAGAAGCTGACAAACACCTGCGAGCGTTAATAACGTGATGCTCTTAACAGAACAGCCAAAGATATTTTTTATGAATTCTAAACGAATTGAATTGCTAGAGCAAATCCCTCGTATATTTGAACAATTCTGTCAGCAACAGAATTTTTTATATTTTTAAATAATATAAATATTTATTCTATCGTTAGTTATGAAAGGTGCATAGGATACAATATATTGGGACCCCCTAGCTAGACAAAATAAGACGGTCTGATCGAAAGATTCAGGCTAGAGCGCAATGGATAGTTGGAGTCCGCATTGAAGGTAGTTGTTATGCTGTACTAAATTGAATTGTTCTACTTAAAATTAGATAAGGCTATATAGATAAGCAAACAAGTTGACGCGTTTAGGGCGGCACTATTTTCTGGCTTTTTTCTGCTTTGAACGCGTTACCCAAGATGTGTAAGAAGGTTCGTGATCAAATCAATTAAACATTATATTCTACGATTGAACAGTCTGACAGGCCAACGCCGCCTACTTCTGCTGCTCGGCCAGGCGTTCAGCCTTGGCCACGGCCTCCTCGATGCCGCCAACCATGAAGAAGGCAACTTCGGGCAGGTGGTCCAACTCGCCAGACAGGATCTTCTTGAAGCCGCTGATTGTGTCCTTCAATGGTACCAGCTTGCCCTCGTGGCCGGTGAAAACCTCGGCCATCTGGAACGGCTGCGACAGGAAGCGCTGGATTTTGCGGGCACGCGACACCGTCAGCCGGTCCTCCTCGGACAGCTCGTCCATGCCCAGGATGGCGATGATGTCCTGCAGGGAGCGATAGTCTTGTAGAATTTTTTGCACACCGCGAGCCACGGCGTAGTGCTCCTGGCCGACAATGTTGGGATCAAGGATGCGCGAGGTGGAATCAAGCGGATCCACGGCCGGATAGATGCCCAACTCGGCGATGCCGCGGGACAGCACGGTGGTGGCGTCCAGATGGGCGAATGTGGTGGCCGGAGCCGGATCAGTGAGATCGTCGGCCGGCACGTAGATGGCCTGCACGGAGGTGATGGAGCCCTTCTTCGTGGTGGTGATTCGCTCCTGCATGGTGCCCATGTCGGTGGCCAGGGTGGGCTGGTAGCCCACGGCGGACGGGATGCGGCCGAGCAGGGCGGACACCTGGAGGAAGGTAGAAAGAAAGTGAGAGCGCAATGATGCGGACATGAATTGCAAAAGTACACAAACTGAACTGTAGCTAAGTTCTCTTGGCAGCCTGACCAGCGAAGCTTAATTAAGCGAGGGTTCTCAGACTGCCCTTTGACAGAGCCAATGTAGATAATTCTGTACCAGCAACAGTTGGGCTGCAACACTTTGCATAAAAGGTTGAGGCAGCCTAGTTAAATAAAGTGTTGCTGGAAGATAATAATTCGATAGAGAGAAAATCAATCACTAACCTCGGAGCCGGCCTGCGTGAATCGGAAGATGTTATCGATAAACAGCAGCACGTCCTGGCCCTCCTGGTCGCGGAAATACTCGGCCACGGTCAGGCCGGTAAGGGCGACGCGAGCCCTGGCGCCAGGCGGCTCGTTCATCTGGCCGTACACGAGCGACACCTTGGAGTTCTTGCCTTTGAGGTCGACCACGCCGGTCATGATCATCTCGTGGTAGAGATCGTTGCCCTCGCGGGTGCGCTCGCCGACGCCGGCAAACACGGAGTAGCCGCCGTGAGCGCGGGCGACGTTGTTGATGAGCTCCATGATTAGCACCGTCTTGCCGACGCCGGCGCCGCCGAACAGACCGATCTTGCCGCCCCTGGCGTAGGGCGCCAGCAGGTCGACAACCTTGATGCCGGTCTCCAGAATCTCCTGGTCGGTGCTCATCTCAACGAATTCTGGCGCCTCGGCGTGGATTGAGGCGCGCATTTTGCTTTCAATAGGGCCGCGCTCGTCAATGGGCTCGCCGATGACGTTCATGATGCGGCCTAGAGTCTCCGGGCCGACGGGGATCTTGATGCTGGATCCGGTGTCTACGCACTCCTGCAATGGGATTTTAGAAATTGAGCAACTGCAAGTGTCTTAGCATTCAAGATGAAGACCTATCGATCAAACTGACAGCTCAGTGACTAACCTGGCCTCGCACCAGTCCCTCGGTGCCGTCCATAGCGATGGTTCGAACCGTGTTCTCGCCAAGATGCTGGGCCACCTCCAGCACCAGCCTGGGCGATCGGCCGCGCACTTCCAGGGCGTTGAGAATCGGCGGCAGGCCTTCGTCGAATTGAACATCGACAACGGCGCCAATGACGGCGATGATGCGGCCGGAGCTGCCCGGCTTGGTGGCCGAGGCGGCGGCGCTGGACGCGGCGCCGGGCTTAGAGGCGGCCGCGGTTGCGTAGCCCCGACGGTGCTGGGTGGCCGGCGCTGCGGCAAACGGCAGGTGCTGTCTGGACAGCGGAGCCAGGCGCGACTGGACGCCGGAGCTGGCCAGGGTGCGCAGGATTCGTGGCGCTGTGCGCGAGCAAAAATTTCTAGCCGCGTGCATCTTGTAGCGTTTTGTTTAGCCTTTTTGTAACTAGCTGCAGTAGGGGAATTCCGGATCGCAAAATTACGGCTTTGGGCTCAGGGAAGTAGAATCCCATCCCAATAACCTTCTAAACCTGTCGGCTTTCACCTAGGAAAAGGCCACTAAAGCAGATAAAGCCCACTAAAATGCCCACTAAGGCCAAAAGCCCACTAAGGCCAAAAGCCCACTAAAAAGCCCACTAAGGCAAAAAAGCCCACTAAAATGCCCACTAAGGCCAAAAGCCCACTAAGGCAAAAAAGCCCACTAAAATGCCCACTAAGGCCAAAAAGCCCACTAAAATACCCACTAAGGCAGAAAAGCCCACTGAGACAGATAAAGCTAACTAAGGCAGATAAAGCCCACTAGAAGCCCATGAAAGCAAATAAAGCCCAATAAAAGCCCACTAAAATGCACAAGAAAGCAAAAAAGCCCCCTGCCCACTAAGGCAGTTAAATCTCGTGAAAAGCCTAAAAATCTGAAAAAAGACTGAAAAGCCCACTGAAACTAACTAAACTAAACAAACCATTTTAAAAGTCTATTCAAAAGCCCACTAAAATGCAGGTAAATCCCTTAAGAATATACATAGAACATTTTATTAAAGTAAGACAAAAGTAATGTTTAGCTAACAAATTAAAGCACAGAAATGAAAATTTTATTTATCATGCAACACAGAAATTTGCATTAAAAAAAAACCGTAAGAAGAAAAACTGCATTTGATTTCTACATAAGTTTTTTAGAAGGAACCTAACGGTAGCCAATATCTAATAGATAGCAGTGAGACAAAGTTGTGTAGAATTCATCTGTCCATTTTAACATAAAAAACTGACTTTTGTTCAAAAAAACAAGCAAGCAGACGAAACATATTATCAGTTCCGTTTTTATTAGTTAAAGACTAGACAAATTTTAAAGACATCAGCGATTAATCAGATTGAAACAGTCAGACTTGTATAAATTCATATTTTACTAATCTATATAGAATATGAATTAATGTGCGATAAACAGTCAATGTACATATAGTAAGTGAGCCAAATGTTCCACATGCTGTATGTACAAATGCTTACCAGCTTTAAAGACAAAAAACGACGAAAAAGAAAAATCGGAAGTTTTTTTCATCACGAGACTCTAAATAACACTAGGTGCGTTGCTAATAGTAACGGATAGCGGTCCAATGATGCTCACTTCGGAGCTGCCGAGCCGGCGGAACCGAACCCGAGACCGGCGCCGCGCATGCCGCCATAATTGTTCTTAGCCATCACGTACTGCGTCTCCAGCTTGTTGAACATCTCCTCCTGGCGTTGGCGCGCCTTCTCGCTGTCAGCCGGATCGGCCGAGTCGGCAACAGCGGCGGCAACGGTGTCAGCGGCGCGACTAGACGACGAGTCGGCGGCATCGCCACCGGACAGTTGACGCTGCCGCATGCCCATCAGCTTGCAGAACTTGCCGGCGTCGCCGTTAACGGCGCCTAATTGACGCGACCAGGCGGTCTCGGTTTTGCTGGAGTTCTGGCCAGCCTTGGACCACAATAGCCGGCGCTTCTGCTCCTGCTGGGCCAGCCTGTTGGCGTCAACGGACGCGGGATTGTAGAATTTGGGCAATTCAACGCCGGCAGCCGCTGCCTCCTGCTGCTGTTTTTGCTGGATTTGCTGCTTTACAGCCGCAGCTTGCAGGGCTAGAATTCTCTGCCGGCGCTGCTCAACCACCTGCGGACTCTCCTGCGGCTGCGTCGACGGTGCCTGCCGAGCCTGCCTGGTTGTCGCTGCCGCTGCCGGTCCCGCGCCGCCGCCGCTGTTAGCCGAAGCGACGGGCCTGGGACAGGCGGCCCGGCTAATGACGGGACCGACGCTGTCAGCTGATGATTCAGCCGACGAAGCCGAACTGCCAGATCGACGCCGACGCCGCCGATGATGTCGCCTACGATGATGACGACGATGCCGACGGTGGCGCTCGTCGCGGCTATCTCTGCTGCGACTGCGGCGCCGGCGTCGATGACGCCGGTGACTCCGACGATCCTCCCGATCTCGGTGATGATCGGAGGGCGAGCCGTCGTTGGGACTGCGGCTTCTAGCGGGGCTGCGACTTCGGCTGCGGCTGCCAGCTGGACTGCAGCTCCGGCCGCTGCCGACGTCTTTGCCATCATCTTCGTCGTCATTGTCGTAGCTGGGACTGCGTCGTCGGTGTCGCCGATGCCTTCGATGCCGATCATCGCCGTGACGATGCCGCCGATGTCGATGGTGACGCCGCCGACTGCGCGAATGTCGCCTGCTACCGCTACTGTACCCGCTCTGCTTGTCCTCGGCGTCGCATTCGCCTCCGTCACCGTCTTGACCGTCGCTACGCTGACTGTCCGAGTCTGAGCCGGACACCGAGTCAACGTCGACGTCGACTTCACCGCCAGCGGCAGCGGCAGCAGAGCTGGCAGCCGCTAGTGTTGGATCTTCAACGCTGCCGACGGTCTGGTCGACTTTAACCGCTGAAGCATCAGCCGGATGGCTGCCGGCCAGTTCCACAGTCACTGGCTGCGTTGGATTACTCTGAAAGTGTCGGTTAGCCCTTAACACAGCGGAGAATTTGAAAGGATGCGATTACGGTTAGGGATTTAATTGCGCATATTAGACTGCTAGAATTCTAGGCTTTATTAATCCTACCAAAAACCTACAAAATGGCCTGCGGTGAGATGCGTGAGCAAAGAACTACATAAAAACTACGCAAACTATGAAGTAGATAGAAAGGGTAAGTGATGGAGTCTATTTAAAGATGAGATCGGAAAGGATTCTAGCTTCAATAAACCTAAAAAAAATCGTAACTAATGTAGATCTTTAAGCATAAAAACAAATGAACAGCAAGTGCCAATAACTTCATAAATCCAACAACAATGCAAACAACTTACACAGCTAATAAGTCTAGCGCTTATTGGCAACTTATTTTTATTAATAATGCATTCGTAACAGCGCATATAGGTGGCGCATTAAAAGCAGAAGACATAAGAAAAAACAACCGGGGTAACAAGCATAAACAGATAAAGTGTATTATAATAAATTTAAACTCTTATTCAAGATTCGGCAGAGCAAAAGCCTGTTATTAAAACCCTAAAAACACTATTAAAAAAACAGAACTAACCAGGTATAAACCTACCTTTGTATTATTAAATCAAAATATAAATTACGAGTATTTGAAACTTGCGTCCAGAAAATATCTGTTAAGAAAGATTGAATTTTTTACAAGACGATACGCGGAGCGAGAACAGCGAATAGCAAGTAGAAATTCTACAACACTATTTAATAGACTGTAAATGCAGTGCCCGCAGAAAGTGTTGCTAACAAAACATATTTATATAAAAAAGTCTGAATATTATAATAATACATTAATTTTTCAATAGTAAAAATGATGAGATCTAAACCGACCAAAACGAAGCTTAACGTGAATCGGAGAAACGAAGTAGTACGATTCAGTTGTGTACAAGTAAGTATCTTAATGATTGGCTGTTAGCGAAGTGTAACAAGTTGCCGTACTAAGACAAGAATTCGGTTTGATTCTGACAAGTTATTATTCCGACATTTCAAGCAGAATAAAAATCGCTACACAGCCAATCATAGAGATATTTTCACAACTGTCTAGACTTATCGCACACCAATCGCGAAAAGATAAGAAAAAATAATATCTCATCAATGCCAGCCATACTACTGCTGTTTACACACCAGTACAAAAAGATCCAGGAACTAACTGATAGCACAATTAAATGCAACAATGAATGCTTACAATCCACCAATCATTAGCATCCCCGTCTTAGTTGCAGAACAAAAAGTAAAAAAATTAACAACTAGGGGATTTTTCTGTTTTACTCCCACTTTTTCCTCTTTTCCTCTGACCGCTCGAGGGTCGAAATCGAATCCGAAAAAACACGACAACAGGCGCAAACACACACAAAAAACAATAACAAACCGAATTTTGTAAGTGTTACTTGGACAGAAAAATACCTACAGAATAATGCCGGATCCGTAGTCATCGCGTCGATTGCGTCGCTGATAGCCGCCGCCGCCGAAATTTCCGCCGCCCTCAGCTTTCTTCCGCTCCCAGCGTTCGGCCATGCGGGCGAGCTCGTACGGGACCTCCTGTTTGGCCTCCTCTAATATCTTGATTAATTCGCCAGCCTTGGACCAGTCGTTTCTGGTGACGAATGTTATAGCAACTCCGGTGGCACCGGCGCGACCTGTTCGACCGACGCGATGTACGTACTCCTCCATATTCTTTGGCAAGTCCATGTTAATAACATGGGTTACGTCTTTCACATCGAGGCCACGACTCGCTAGATCTGTGGCAACCAGAATGCGCACGTCGCCTGAGCGAAAATTGCGAAGGGCCTCCTCACGATCGTGCTGGAGGATTGCAGAGGGAAAGTTTAGTCAGAACAATGCTATTCATATCTCTTTAGACCGTATTAGATAAGCTATCCCTCTTCTACGGCAAATTTATCAGCCGAACCGAAGACAGTGTTTCTTTCGCTCGAAATCCAGTTGCCTCTTGGCAGTCAGGCTTCATAGAACTTGCTAACTTGCTAGAATTTTATGTAACCTAATATTTAAAATTGCTTTAGGTACCAAATTACTGTTTACTTTCGTTTCATTTTTTCATAGAAACTGAATTTGCTATTGGCAACTGTCTTAAAAAACTTGGTTGCCCAATCGGCCTTCGAGGCAAAAAATTCAGTTGCTCATTATTCTTTTTTTGTTGCTATTGGCTACCACATGGCCTAAAAATCTAATCCTAAAGCCGAGTAAGAATCAGCCAAGCTGATTATTTAACTCCTCGCAGATTATACAAGTAGCTAAATCAAGTACATTTGAAGTACAAATCAACACTATCGGACTCAAACATGTTTCAAGGTCTCTTAAACAGCAGGGTAATATTGAATATCCCCGCCATTCCTTATACCCTCGAAATAAAATTTCTGTCTCCAAGCAGACTATGGCATCATACGCATCAAGTTTATACAGCAATATATGAAGCGAAAATGTCTGCTTGGAAATTAGGTGCAAATAAAATACATGAAAAAAACCTCACCTGGTCGCGATCGCCGTGAATAGATTCAACATCCAGACCACACATGACCATATCGGTAGCTAATTGATCGGCGTAGATTTTGCGGCTAACAAACACTAGCGCTTTATCGGTTGGCTGCATTTCCTGGGTAACGAACCGGAGAATGCACGGCTTTTTATCGTCTTCTTCGACAACTTCAATGCATTGTTGCACACTGTGCACAGCGGCCAGATCTAGGGAGCCAACGTAGCACTGCACGGGATCAGTCATGTACTTGTCGGCGATGCGCCTAACTCCCGACGGCCAAGTGGCCGAAGTCATTACAGTCTGTCGGTCGGGTCGAATCTTAGAAATGGCGCGAATAATCTGCGGCTCGAAGCCCATGTCCAGCATCCGATCGGCTTCATCCAAGACTAGATAGCTAACGTGAAATAGATTCAATTTGCCTTCGGCGACAATGTCATTTAGACGGCCAGGCGTGGCAACAACAATTTCGACGCCTTTCTCAACCTGGGCCACCTGCTGCCGGCGGGAGCCGCCGCCGTACACGCACACGCAGCGAATACCTTTGTAAGCGTATTTATCTACTTCGCTTTGGATTTGCAGGGCCAGCTCGCGGGTCGGACTAAGCACTAATACGGTAGGACCGTTGCGCTGCTCGCGAGGCCTTATCTGACCTTCGATATGAATGAAGGCCGGCAGCAGAAAGGCAAGCGTTTTTCCAGTGCCAGTCTGAGCTATGCCGATAAAATCCAAGCCCTTGAGTAGTACTGGCCAGGCCTGGCATTGGATAGGCGTCGGGCGTTCAAATCCGTTCTTTAGTATTTCGCGCATAATGCCCGGAAAAGGAGCCCAGGCGTCTTCGAATCGGCGCACAGGATTTGGAATGGACCTTTTAGAGCTGCTCTCAGACTTGAGGTCTTGTACAGTAATGTTGTTTAGCTCGGCATATAGCGCCTGCTTCTCGCTCTCCGTCATGGAAGCAATAGACTCAACCTCCTGATAAAAATCCTTCTGAACTGGCGGCTCTTTCTCCCATGGCGCGAACATAGCCTTGGCCATGTTGGCCCGAATTTCGCCCCATGGAATTCGAGGGCGCGGAGCTGCGGAATCTGCATCGCTAGAAACGGCGGCGCTGTTTCCGAATCCACCGCCACCACTGCCGCCTCCGAACCCACCGCCACCACTGGCGCCTCCGAATCCTCCGCCACCACTGCCGCCTCCGAATCCTCCGCCACCACTGCCGCCTCCGAATCCTCCACCACCACTGCCGCCTCCGAATCCTCCACCACCACTGGCGCCTCCGAATCCTCCACCACCACTGCCGCCTCCGAATCCTCCGCCACCACTGCCGCCTCCGAATCCTCCACCACCACTGGCGCCTCCGAATCCTCCACCACCACTGGCGCCTCCGAATCCTCCACCACCACTGCCGCCTCCGAATCCTCCACCACCACTGGCGCCTCCGAATCCTCCGCCACCACTGCCGCCTCCGAATCCTCCGCCACCACTGCCGCCTCCGAATCCACCGCCACCACTGCCGCCTCCGAATCCACCGCCACCACTGCCGCCTCCGAATCCTCCGCCACCACTGCCGCCTCCGAATCCACCGCCACCACTGCTGCCTCCGAATCCTCCGCCACCACTGGCGCCTCCGCCAGATCTAAATCCACCGCCACCACTGCCGCCTCCGAATCCTCCACCATCATCAAATCTTCCATTACCGCCTCCAAATCCTCCGCCACCGCCTCGGAATCCTCTACCACCACCTCTAAAACCTCCGCGACCACCACCGCCAAAATCGGCGCCATCGTCAGAATCTCTGTTGCGACGGCTTCCAAAACCTCCACTGTTGCTACTAGAGCCAAAACCTTCAGCTCTGGAGTTTCCACCTTCGAATTCCTCTCTATTATCAGCGCCTTGACTGCTTCGAAAGCCTCCACCACGACCACCTCGAAAGCCACCGGCGCCGCCTCCACTACCAGACCTTCCAAAGCCTCCCTCAGGGGCATTGCCAGCAGCAAATCCATTGCTAGAATTTCCGATTTCGCCTCGCTGATTATCTCGACGTTGAAAACGATCGCGGCTATTGTCTTGATCAAAATTTCTCTGATGATAATCAGCGCTCGAGTTGTTAAAAGTCTGACTAGGAAATCCTCCTCCACCGCGACCACGGCCCCGGCCGAAACCACCACCGCTACTGCCACCTGGACGACTAAAATTTCCTGAATCCTGCAATGGAATTGATGCATACCGTATTTATAATTTACAGATTTAATTAGACTGTTAAAAATCCATCATAAAAACACTTTATTAATCATCCTACATTATGGAATTAAAAGGCATAATACAGTACTTACTTATTAAACCATAGATAGCAATTTGTTAAAGTAGCTTGCTTAAGTAAAACACGAAACAGAAATGTCAAAAACCAACATGCCAATGCCAATGCATTTCGATCTCATAGGTTATCTTCAGGGCTAAATCAATTTATTATGTGTGATTGTGAAATAGAACAAATAGGCAAGGGAGCACAAAAGATGGCAGTTTGGGACCACTCTTAGTTTGCTATGATTGTTGTAATAGTACTGAACCTACTAAACTCTTTAAAATTGTAGACACTTGCAAAATATGTACAGTAAATCTCCTAACCCTATGTTAAATATCCAATTAGCAAAGAAAAAATTGTGAGCCAATAGCTTTTAGTATTCTAACTAATGCACAAGTCTATTTATATGCTTTTCACGAAAAATTGATTGCAGCATTTATTTTTAATCCTCTTAAAAATTATTGCTTGTTTCTGTTTTCTAGCTTATTAAATAACTTGCCTATTGCACAATTGCACACTATAATAAATTAATTAACCTTGAACATGACCTATAAGGTTGAAATGCATTGGTCTTAAATATTCAGCATATTAGCTTTGATGTTTCTATATATAGTTGGATAGGAAAACTTTTTCATTTTCATAAAGAGCAAACTCATAGAAATTTACTACAGCTAAAAATATTATTAATGTAGCAATAAATACTTAAATTGTATAATTCAAAAATCTAATTATTTAAATTTAATAATAAAGCTTAAAATTTGTTACAACTAAACAAATCAAACTACCATTGTACACATTTGAAGTAGATAATAAATTAAGCATATATTAGGATAATAAAAAATAGCAATATTTGCTCAGCTATGACAAATTAATATTTTTAACAATATTTAAATGACAAGCTTTCTATCCCATGATTTAAGCATTTTGCTATAGCTAGTAAAAGTATGCATAAAATAATTTTCTGTATATAGAAATAGTTAATAGAGTTTTTTTCTATTTCAGTAAATTATGTTTTATCATAGCAGTTGGCAATATAGCCATATAGTCTATGAAAGCAAATTGCTTAATTTTCCATTAGAATTAATAAATTTGCTACTTAATTTTGACTTGTTCTGCAAGGTAACTTGAAATGGGGCTGCAGAATATTAATGGATAAATATGTATGGCCAAACCTCTAATAGAAGTAAAAGTATTAAAGTATTAGGCAATTAATATGCCCAAATATGCCCATTTTGGATATATGAATATATCCTAAATTTATTAACTAAAAATTATTACTATTTGGATGTAAAATTATATAAATTATTGCAAAAAAAGAAATTAAATGACTATACTTTTATCTACTCAATTAAACTGATATATAATTATGTGGCATTCATTGTGTCTAACTTTTATTATTATTTCCAATAGCTTAATATTTTGATTTTTTAATTTGCTCTAGCATATTTTAGAGTTCAACTTTATTAACCCTTAAGATATTATCTTTTATACCAATACTATTGTATTAATGGATATATAAGTGCATGCTAATTGCAAATTTTGGTCCATGCATAGTATTTCTATTACTCCTATTGATAATCTCCTTGAGGAATTTCTATGAAGTATTACATATATCCAAACTAGGTCTTTGATATATTGCTCTTTTGAACTATATATTAATTGCTATAGCTAATAAGTGATTTAGAATAACTAGGCCTAGTGTATCCAACCTAACTTAAAAATGATATAGGCATTAATCTTTATTGTTTATCAATTATATTCATTTATAGTTAAAATATATTAAGAAATATTAAAAAATTGCAATATTGTTATAATTCAATTTAATTTACTTATCAAGGGGTTCAAGTTTCAAAGATTTGTAGAAAATTATAGGTTTACAATGGGAAAAAATAATTTTTTGGACTATATAGTACATCTGCCCAGGAAACCATCTATCTTTCTCCATATTGCAGACAGTTTTCAGTATATGCCAGAGGGAAAAACACAAAAATAAAAAATGTATGCCAAAAATCCTAAAATATATGCCAAAGGAACAAAAAAAGGTCCTGCAAACTTTGTTGATGCTAAAATTGAAAATCTGAAAATTTGTATGCCAATTTCTCAAAAGTGTATACCAAACCCTTGTTTGAAGCAAGTGTATGCTGGAAATTTCTAGCATATACCCCCTTCCACAATATGGATCTTTCCTAGTCCCTTTTGCCCCTTTTTCTTTTCTTTGGTTTTAGCCATAGACAAAGCCTTATATTGCCACATTATTTAAAAGGCAGTGCTTATCCCCACGGTACCGTCGGAATAATATTTTGCTTATCCGCACGGAACACTGCTGAGATAGGCAGACTTCCGTGCGGATAAAGCCGGACTTATTCCCACGGAACACTGCTGAGATAGGCAGACTTCCATGCGGATAAAGCGGCACTTATTCCCACAGAACACTGCCGAGATAGGCAGACTTCCATGCGGATAAAGCCAGACTTATTCCCACAGAACACTGACGAGATAGCCAGACTTCCGTGCGGATAAAGCAGCACTTATTCCCACAGAATACTGCCGAGATAGGGGCAGAGAGTGGGGGCAAATTTGAGTAGGGTGGACTAAAGCCAGTAAACATATTGGCTGGGTACAAGGGAGCAGAGTACGCGCACAAAAAGATGCGCATAAAGGGTAGCCATAGGAGAGAGAAAATATTAGCCAATCAACTGGCGCAATGAAATTTCTGCGACAGGCTTTACTCTTTGTTTTGTAAATCAACCCACTAAGAGAGAGGCTAGCTGAATCATATTCCACTCGAAATCAATATACAAAAGAGATTGCGGCAGCAAGTAGACTTGGATCAAGAGTTGAATTTAACTATGGTTCCACATGAACACAAAGAGGCAACTGGTTGCCGTAGACACACGCAATAGAAGTTAGCAAAAGTGTGTTCATCTGATTATTCTCTCAAGAAAACTGATGGAATTTCTGCAATAGGAATAGTGCATAGTTTGATAGAGTAAGAAGGCAGGATCGAAACACATATTAAAAGATGAGATTTGCATCCACTTCCAGTTGAGTGCATTGAATCTTTAATTTTATGTTGAAAATCTGCAAATTTCTTATCTGCGTAGTGTGTTTTTTTTCATGAAAATTGGACTCCAAAAATTTTTTTAGGAAACAACATGTACTGTTTTTCTACTTAAGGTGTCCTTGCGGCTATGATATGACAATTAGATGACTAACATGCAGTGCACTTATTACGGTCGGTCTCATTCTGTAATCTCCAAACAAAATCATACAAAAAATTTGTCAGCTTGAATTTTGTTTTCAAATATTTTAGCTACATGCACTATAAATTATTTCTCAAAGCAGGCAATTGTTAAGCTACAATATGTTAAAAAAATGTACCTCTCAAAACCTCAAAACCTTGTTGAACCTCCAATAATGAGTGCGACTTACTTACGGTAGTCTGCCAATGGTATCTGAGCAGTGTTCTATGGGAATAAGTGCCGCTTTATCTGCACGGAAGTCTGCCTATCTCGGCAGTGTTCTGTGGGAATAAGTGCCGCTTTATCTGCATGGAAGTCTGCCTATCTTGGCAGTGTTCCATGGGAATAAGTCCGGCTTTATCTGCACGGAAGTCTGCCTATCTTGGCAGTGTTCCGTGGGAATAAGTCCGGCTTTATCCACACGGAAGTCTGCCTATCTTGGCAGTGTTCTATGGGAATAAGTCCGGCTTTATCCGCACAGAAGTCTGCCTATCTTGGCAGTGTTCTGTGGGAATAAGTGCCGCTTTATCTGCACAGAAGTCTGCCTATCTCGGCAGTGTTCTGTGGGAATAAGTGCCGCTTTATCCGCACAGAAGTCTGCCTATCTCGGCAGTGTTCTGTGGGAATAAGTGCCGCTTTATCCGCATGGAAGTCTACCTATCTCGGCAGTGTTCCGTGCGAATAAGCAAAATATTATTCTGACGGTACTGTGGGAATAAGCACTGCCTATTTAAAAACTAACACAAGTTTAATTACTTACTTGTGGTAACTAAGGAAGTCATTATCTTTTGAAAACTAATTAAATAAGCAAAACTGGAGCCAATGATTGTCTAATAATAATAATAATAATAATAATAATAATTGTATGCAAATTTCTAATATTATAATAATATAACTATTATTATTATTATTGTCTAATAACATACTTTTAATCAACAAAATAGCAGCAAATACTATTTAATACAGCAATCAGTTACCTAAAATAGTGTAAAGATTGACACATAAATAAAAAAACATAAATATAATCAATACGGGCCTAAAATTATTTTTATTTTGCACTAGGGCCTAGGTAGGCAGTAGGCCTAGGGTATGGATAATGCACATTCTTCTGACTCAATCTCTGAAGACATTTTTTACGGGATTGTATTATCTAGTGCTTAATTGCATATGCATAAAATTCCATCACTTCCAAAATGTGCTTATTAGAATTGTGTCCCTAATTATATTTACTTATAAATCCTCAAGTAAAAATATAGACTTTATAGATTTAGAACAAAATACTGTAGCTACGAAACAAAAACTGTTGAATGGTTGAACTATTTGTGCATTAACGGGTAAGGTATTCATAATCCTTAATGCTTTAAATATCAATCAGACCAAATGATACTTTTTAATTAAATCTAAGTTTTAAGGGGTAGTATTAAACTAAAAATTAAATTTAAAGCATTACTGCCAGCGCAATAATATCATCGGACTTCGTCAATGCATCAAAGATGTCAACATAATAGAAAAAATAACAGTTTGAACTAAGTGATCAGAACAGTTCAGAGACACAATTTATAACAAACAGTTATATTTAATGATTTAAATTTCCATGACTCTTCACATTTAGTTAGTATTTTTAGCTAAATGTATCACTTACGTTTGTACTATAATACAAAGATTGAAATAAACTTAGACAAATAAATGATTTGGAATTTTTTTTCTGAGGCTCGAGAACGCTTGAGCCTGCATTGTATCGAGATTTTGCGATCATTTAGCAGTATCAAGTAAAATATATTACAGATTTACATTCAGAAGCGATTTGAATACTGATACTATACTCATGAAATGGTGGCAAACACTATAAATCATAGAAATTTTAATAAGATACAGTACTTTCACACAATAAATAGTTAGAATAACGAAGAGTTAAATGTTCATAGTTTGAATTTTTGTTCTTCTTTGTTCAAAATCATTTCGCAAATTCTTGGTTCTTCCATGAAGACTATATACAAAAATTAATAAATTTTTGTGCCTGACGTTTTTAGTTAGACAATTTTTTACCCATCTATAAGTGCTTTTTACATTGTACACTACATGTAACTGTGGGTTGTAGCGCACGAGGCGGCAGCAATTGTAAAATTTCAATCCTCGCTAACTTGTCGTTATCGAGTGAAGCAACAATTGGAGCAAATTATTTTCATTGGACCGAATACGTCTATTTTGTTTGCTCAAATTTGGTTTAAACCAAGTTACGCTCAAGTTACGCCACTGACGCGGCAGTGGCGTAAGTCAGGGGGGTCAAAGGTGCGCTCCGCTTGCTCGAATCTTTGGCGCGCCCTATGCTGATAGTAGCTGGCAACGAGCTTTAGCCCCTTGGCGGCAAGCAATTTGGCTGCGTTGGCAAGCAGCATTAGCGGGGCCTAACCAGCAAGCATTAGCATCTTTAACCCAATCAGAAATCCTCACTATACACCACTGATAAACTCGCAGGCTTATGAATATGTAGGCTGCAGGGAAGAGAACAGAAAGTTTACCTGTAATGGGGTTGGGAAATTAAACTGGCGAGTCCATTTTTCAGCCAAACTTACTTTAAATGTCCACTCAAGAAAAAATTTCTGGGAGACAGTTTTCCACGTCAAAGTTTTTTCTTAATTCTGCCCCTAAACAGCTCACTGCGCAAAAACAGTAGCCAAAGCTCTTTATCAATTTAGTATTTGATTTGATAATATTCATATACTCTAGATATACGACTTCTGTTCTATTTTATGCTTAGCATATAGAATGTTGAAGCAATCATAGACAAATCATAGTAGTTTGATAAAGAAAAAAACTCTACTAGCAGATAGCTACAAATTGCTTGCGGAATAAAAGGAATATTAAAATTACAACATTTATTGTTACAACATAAAAATTTTTACTGAATATAAAATATATTGCGTTGTGTCAATGACCAGTAAGTATTGAACGGGACTTAAAAATAAAAAAAGAAATTTATTTACCGCGACAGTAAGTCAAAAAATTATATTAATTTTTTACATCTAGATGCCTATATGTGTAAAATTAAACCTACTACTAAGTCATTTGTGAAATTTTGAGTCCGCATCCCGATTGAGACATATGGGATTGACTGACTGCCCTATAAATTATTTGACTAATTAAAGTGCAGGTTTGACTATCAAAATCTCTCAAAATTATAAAAGCAATTTTTTTTAAAAAGCCCGAATGGTTAGATCAAATTTGGGATTCTGCAGCTTGGACCAAAATAGTTTGGAATCTTTGTTGGGGTCTTTGTCAGCAATCTAATAAATTTACTAGCTCGTAAAGTTCACTCAATTTAATTTGATTTGAGTAATTGCGCTGCCAATATTTCCCTCCTTGTATAAAGCCATTTAGAAATCAAAATAGACGCGCGTTCTTGTGTTAACTTTATTAAAAAAACAATAACAAAAAGATTGATTAACAACTAGAATAGATTTGGGTGTAAAAATTAATGCAAAAGTGGTAAAAAATATGAAATTTGCTAATCTTCAACGATAAATTAAGAGTTTCACTGCTTGCTTGCAAATCTCGCTGAGTGCATGCAAAAGTGCATTTAATCTCTACGTACGTTAAAAATCATGCCAATTCCCAGTTTATAAGAATTTGATTGAAAGTCAATTAGGAAACCCGCTGAGAATTTGTGACCATGGTTAACGATAGCGATCGTTAGCTAAGAAAAACGCACAGCTCAATGAGCTAGCCAAAATTTGGTCGCGCTGGAATCTGCGGCGTGCCGCCGCCACCGCTGCTGCTGCTGCCGGGCCGTCTGCGGGGAAGAGAGGATAAACTCGTAACAAAAAATTCGCTTAAAAGCAATGCAAACATTACTTTTAACGATACTTGTCAAATGAAACAAACTTAACTATTTATCAGTGATGGGGAAGTTAATTTTTTTTAGCTTGGTTCCAACAAAAGCTAACTTCTTTAGCTATAATAACGGCGTTAACTTGCAACGAAACTAACGGCTCTTAATCGTTATTTCGTTAAAAAGTTAATCGTTAAAAAAGCGTGTTTTTTCAATTTTTTCCAGTAAATTTTCCCTTACCGAATTCGCTATTAACTGTCAATATTCATTGAATTATTTAAATATACTGTCTTGACTAATATGACTAGTGCCTGAAGCTCAACTGAAGCGCTGAGTTCACTTTCGATTTCAAAAGCAGATTGAATTAAAACTAACGGACTACCCGAAACAAACGTTTCTAAAATTAACGTTTTAACTTTAATTAACGTTTTAACTGCGTTAGTGCTTATCACTGCTATTTATTATAGCTCGCATAACCTATCCATCATAAACATGCGCATGGCACACACGCGTACTATATGTAAATCTCAAGCGATTGTTTTAGTACATTGGGCTAAGCCTGACCTATAACTAAAATTGATATATTAGGGAAAACTCCAAAAACTGCAAGCAAATAAGCCTAGCTAATGAAATCTTGATGATTAGTAGTTTTCTTTGGTTAATTAAAAAAACTGGCTATTTCGAGTACATAAATATTTTTAATGAACATTTAATAACTAAAATAGTGGCATAAAGCACGTGCACTTATGATTATAATGCTCGTACGTAATGACGTATACAGCATACGGTAGCTTATACTCACGATGGCAGCATTGGAGGCGGAAGATTGCCGTCCGATTTGTTATACTGCCTGTGTGTAAATAAATGAAAATAATATAGAATATAAAAATTTTGCCCACTAATACGAGCGTATTCCTTTATTAGTTGTTAGGCACTCAGGAAGCTATAGGGCTCCTTTGTTATTGATTTTTGGGCTGTTAAAAATTTTTGTGGCTCTAGGCAGAGCCACTGTGGCTCACGAGAGTAAGGTCGCTGGCGGGAGTGAGGTGGCTGGCGGGAGTGAGGTTGCTGGTGGAAGTGAGGTGGCTGGTGTGAGTGAGGTGGCTGGTTGAGTGAGGTGGCTGGTGGAAGTGAGGTGGCTGGTGGGAGTGAGGTTGCTGGTGGGAGTGAGGTGGCTGATGGGAGTGAGGTGGCTGATGGGAGAGAAGGGAGACTGAACTTGACTGAACTTGACTGAAGGGAGAGAAGTTGCTAAAGGGGAGTTATAGGCGTTTGGCCTTTTGTCACTTTTTTAAGTAGAAGAAGTGATAAAAATTGGTTTCAAATTTCATAAAATTTGATTATAAATGACATACGTAACAGTGACAAGTGACTCATGCCACAGAAATTTCTACCTAGCATTGTACTGACTAAAAAAAGGAAAATCCTAATTAAAAATCCGAAAGGTAAAATCGCCTACACATTGATGGAAAGTAGCTGTCAACACTGTCGCTGCTGTTGCTACGGCTGGTTCGCCTCCAATTGCAGGTTGAATCGAGCAGCAGTTTTTAAAGACAACTCGACGACAATAATAGATTATAGTTTGAATAAAAAAGTACCCGAGAACTAGGGCAAACTACTTAGAAGCAAACAAATTTTAACAGAGGCTGTGCTGCACTGAGACTACAACACGTGAACTAAGCGCGCAATATTGCGACAGAGGAAGATAAAAAATAAAACATTATTATGCTTGGTTCGTAAAATTTTAACAACATTTACAAGTATGGGAATATATATTAAAAACAGAATTACGAGCGTATTTGACTAGACGCAAATAATTACCGACTTAAAACCTAAGGTACGAATTTGTCGGAGCATTCTAATAACAAATTAACTATTTATAAGACTAGCGGAACTTAAGAAATAGTCTACTATTTATATAAAGCATTCTAAGGTTACGACACTTAATCAATCTAACTTAGGAAATGTGAAACTATAGAGGGCAACGAAAATTCCTAAGTGTTTTTTTCGTTCTTTTTAAAAGTAATTGTGTTCATAAAATGGGATTAAACGAATGTTAATTGGGATTAAGGGAATATTAGTGAATAATGGGATTATTTCTTGCGCCCAGTCCTGCGGGAGATGTCAGCAAACAGCAATAATTAACGTTCTTCGTATTTAAATTGGTTAATAAATATCTCAAACAATTGTATTTACAATGCTTCCCTTAGCATTAAAAAAACTTTCTCTTGCTATACCAAACACTCAAAGAAAAGAATTAAAACTTCCAGAGTTCTAAAAATACCACCCTTTAATCCTACAGCACCAGCTTTTAGTACCTATAAAGGCTGGTTCACACACTGCCACAAAATCACACTACTGTAGACTGAGTTCTTTGACCATTCATTTGAAGAACAGGTAAAATTTACGCTAAATTAAGCTCATTTTATGGTAGTGTGAACGAGCCTTAACACCCAGCCTATAATAAAAATACTATAGCATGTAGATATGAGTAATCAAAATTAAGCCTTTAGTCTCATCATGCTGTCAATCTAATGGGAAATCAATAACACAAGCTGTCAATCTCATCACACACAGCCGTAAATCTCATCGCACCCAGCTGTCAATCTTATCGCACCCAGCTGTCAATCTCATCAAAACAGCTGTCAATCTCATCAAAACAGCTGTCAATCTCATCAAAACAGCTGTCAATCTCATTAAAACAGCTGTCAATCTCATCAAAACCGCTGTCAATCTCATCAAAACAGCCGTCAATCTCATCAAAATCAGCCGTCAATCTCACCAAAACAGCTGTCAATCTCATCAAAACAGCTGTAAATCTCATCAAAACAGCCGTCAATCTCATCAAAATCAGCCGTCAATCTCATCAAAATCAGCCGTCAATCTCACCAAAACAGCTGTCAATCTCATTAAAAACAGCTGTCAATCTCATTAAAAACAGCTGTCAATCTCATTAAAAACAGCTGTCAATCCCTAAGTACTTGTCAACTTGTGTTACGAAGAGGAAAACAAAGCAATACAGGCCATCTACCCGAGAAGCAAATAAAAATAAGCGAACAAAGCTCACATAGAGAAGAGCGCGTCGGCGGCACTTTTAGCCGCTTTGCCGGCAGCCTGGGCGTAGGGCGCGGCCGCGTCAATATAAGGCTTGGCGGCCTGGTAGGTGGCGTGCGCCTGTTGGGCCTGCTGGGCAGTCTGCTGGGCCTGCTGAACGTGCTGACCGAAGGCCGAGAAATTGCCGCTTGGCTTCCTGCCGAGATGGAGGATTTCAATTAGTTACAAAATTTTTATTGATAAAAATGCTCGTGGCCAGTCGCAAAAATTTAATCTTTTTGACATTTCAGCAAGTACAAATCCACATAAAAATGACAAATAAAGTATCGAATATATTTATAGTGGAGTTCGAGCTGGATAAATAATAACGGATGGGGAAGTCGGGATGACAAGTCGGGATGGGGAAATGTGGATGAGGAAGTCGGTATGGGGATGTCAAGATGGGGACGTGAGGATGGGGAAGTCGGGATGGGGATGTCAAGATGGGGACGTGAGGATGGGGAAGTCGGGATGGGGATGTCAAGATGGGGACGTGAGGATGGGGAAGTCGGTATGGGGACGTCGGGATGGGGAAGTCGGGATGTGGATGTCGAATTTAGGGCCTGAAACTATACAATAATAATAGTAACAATACAATACTTTCCAGATGACAGACAAATCATATTATTTTCCATCTAGAATGGGTTATTCACTTGCATTACACATAATTAGCATGTCAATTATTGTTTCATTTAAAAAGAACTACACAGAAAAGAGTATTGCTAGATTTCAATAGCATTAGGTCACTGAACGACACGGACAGAAAATAATAGCTAACTTAAGAACTTTGGAGAACAATAGAAACAGTTAAAATACTAAGGGAAAACAACGAAATAACTTGATAATGCAAATTATTTTTTATCAACTTACTCCGGCCCAGGAGATGGGGCTCGCCTGCATGATAAAATGGCGTCAAGGTTAAAGAATTGACTTTACAAAACGCCATCGCCACAGACAGACAGACAGACAGACAGACAGACAGACAGACAGACAGACAGACAGACAAAAAGACAGACAGACAGACACAGACAGACAGACACAGACAGACAGACAGACAGACAGATAGACAGACAGACAGACAGACAGACAGACAGACAGACAGACAGACACACAGACAGACAGACAGACAGACAGACAGACAGACAGACACAGACAGACAGAAACACAGACAGACAGACAGACAGACAGACATACAGACAGACAGATAGACAGACAGACAGACAGACAGACAGACAGACAGACAGACAGACAGACAGACACACAGACAGACGGACAGACACACAGACAGACAGACAGACAGACAGACAGACAGACAGACAGACAGACAGACAGACAGACAGACAGACAGACAGACAGACAGACAGACACACAGACAGACACACAGACAGACACACAGACAGACAGAGAGACAGACAGACAGACAGACAGACAGACAGACAGACAGACAGACAGACACACAGACAGACAGACAGACAGACAGACAGACCGACAGACAGACACAGACAGACAGACACAGACAGACAGACAGACAGACAGACAGACAGACAGACAGACAGACAGACACACAGACAGACAGACAGACAGACAGACAGACAGACACAGACAGACAGACACAGACAGACAGACAGACAGACAGACAGACAGACACACAGACAGACGGACAGACACACAGACAGACAGACAGACAGACAGACACACAGACAGACACACAGACAGACACACAGACAGACAGATAAAGCCGCACTGCACAGTGATAGTCGAACTCACTGCGGAATCATCGGCGGCGGGAGGCCCCCTGGTTGCTGTCCACCGCCACCAGGCGGCGGGGGTCCCGGCAGGCGGACAAATCCACCGCCGCCGCCACCGGGTACGCTGGGCGCCGGTCGCGATGGCGGTCCCTGCCGGCCGCCAGGCGGAGGCGGCGCTGGCCGCTGTTGCACCGGCGTGCGCCGACCGTGCGCCGGCGACGGCGCCTGCATTCCGCCGCCGCCGCCGATGCTATTACCAACGCCCGACGGTCCGGAGTTCGAGCCGCCATGCGACGAAGACGACGACGGCGGCGGTGGGGGCGGATGATGATCCGGCTGGATCCAGTCGTCGCGCACCGGCGGCGGAGTCGGCGTGTAGATGGTGCCGGCCGACACTTCGCTGAGAATCTGCAGCGCGTCCTTCGTGGCCTTGTAGATGCGCAGAGTCTCTTCGCGTTTAACAGCCTCCTCGGGCGATTCGTTCATCAGCTGGTTCTGGTCGTAGCCGCCGTACAGGTGCGCCAGCATCGACGTCTTTAGGAATTCCTTCAGCTGCAGGGCGGAATGGAGAAGAAAGCTTTTCGATAAATGTAATTTTTTTAATTGATGCCCTGCATTTAAGAGCGCTAAACTGCTTGATAATCGTCCCAAAGAGTGCCGAGAATCACCGTAAACTATTTTGGGAATCATTTTAAACTACCTTGAGAATCATTTTAAACTACTTTGAGAATCATTCCAACCTGTATTGAGAATCACCGTAAACTGCCTTGGGAATCACCGTAAACTGCCTTGAGAATAATTTTCAACCGCCTTGAGAGTCATCGTCAAATGTTTTAAGAATTATTTAAACCTTTAAAATCCCCTTAATCTATCTTGTAAATGACTTCAACCTGTCGTAGAAAAGACTTTAATAAGAGTTTAGAATCACTATTACTTGTATCGAATTATACATGTGTTTTATATTATACACAAGCAGAATCAACAAATACCAATGACCGCGAGAAAAAATATGAGTAAAACCTTTAGAAATCGCAAGAATCTTACCTCGTTAACGATCAGGTGAATAACAGTCTTGGGCACCACGTCGCGCTGGGTCTTGTCCACAATGCGCATATAGGATTCAACCAGGTTGCGAATCGTTTCAACTTGTCGCTCCATCTGAGGATCCGTGCTGCTGGTGTCCTGCTCAGGCTGCGTGGATGATGGAGCAAGGGGGAGAATGCTTTCTGTAGTTGCCTACCATTGAATCGCATTTGAATAATCGTATGAAAAATCATGAATAATCTGAATAATCGTGTCTCTCTGTGTGTCTGTCTGTCTGTGTGTCTGTCTTTCTGTGTCTCTCTGTCTGTCTGTCTGTCTGTCTGTCTGTGTGTCTGTCTGTCTGTGTGTGTGTCTGTCTGTGTGTGTCTGTGTGTGTCTGTGTCTGTCTGTGTGTCTGTGTGTCTGTCTGTGTGTCTGTGTGTCTGTCTGTGTGTGTCTGTGTGTGTGTCTGTCTGTGTGTCTGTGTGTCTGTGTGTCTGTCTGTGTGTGTCTGTGTGTCTGTCTGTGTGTGTCTGTGTGTCTGTGTGTGTGTCTGTGTGTCTGTGTGTCTGTCTGTGTGTCTGTGTGTCTGTTTGTGTGTCTGTGTGTCTGTCTGTGTGTGTCTGTGTGTCTGTCTGTGTGTCTGTCTGTCTGTCTGTCTGTCTGTCTGTGTGTCTGTCTGTGTGTCTGTGTGTCTGTCTGTCTGTCTGTCTGTGTGTCTGTCTTTCTGTCTGTGTGTCTGTCTGTGTGTCTGTGTGTCTGTCTGTGTGTCTGTCTGTCTGTGTCTGTCTCTATTAGTCGCATCTGAATAATGACCAGAAGGTCGTGGGTTCGAGCCCTAAGAATTAATTCCGCACTGCTTCAGGCTACCGATCTGAGATCGAGTAATCCGTTGAAGCTGGAATAATTTAGGGTGGGTGTTGCGGTCCCAGCCAATCAGAACTGAGCAGTTTGTACACAGTCCGTACGAGTACATCTGGTCGAAAGTTAGGCTGTCAAAATTTTATTTATCAGAGGCTCACCTCGTCAAGCTCTTTGCTCTCGCGCTCCGGGTAAACCCCCGCGCGTAGAAACGACGCCTTCCAACTGTCCACTTCGTCGGCAGTCTCGGCGGCCAGCTCCAAATACTTGTAGTCTTTGTACGTGTTGCTGTACAAATTTGTCAGTAACGGATATAAAGGGGAATGTTAGTCTTTGTTTGGGCAGCAAAATTTCTTTATTTCCTCCTACTATGTCTTGCTCGGCTGATTATTTTTTATAGATTTCTCGCATTCAAACTCTTATATTTAACTTAATCTCAGTTTCAAAAACTTTCTCTGTCTCCTAAATCATTATCTACTTCTCACAGATCTCACCCTACTTCTTCTAAATCTTTATCTATTTCTCATACATCCCACTCTCATTCTCCTACATCTTTACCTACTTCTCACATCTCACTCTCCTTCTAAATCTTTATCTACTTCTCATACATCTCACTCTTTTTCTCCCACATCTTTATCTACTTCTTACATCTCACTCTCCTTCTAAATCATTATCTACTTCTCACACATCTCAATCTCCGTCTTCTAAATCTTTATCTACTTCTCACACATCTCAATCTCCGTCTTCTAAATCTTTATCTACTTCTCACACATCTCAATCTCCTTATTCTAAATCTTTATCTACTTCTCACACATCTCAATCTCCGTCTTCTAAATATTTATCTACTTCTCACACATCTCAATCTCCGTCTTCTAAATCTTTATCTACTTCTCACACATCTCAATCTCCGTCTTCTAAATCTTTATCTACTTCTCACACATCTCAATCTCCTTATTCTAAATCTTTATCTACTTCTCACACATCTCATTCTCCTTATTCTAAATCTTTATCTACTTCTCACACATCTCATTCTCCTTATTCTAAATCTTTATCTACTTCTCACACATCTCAATCTCCGTCTTCTAAATCTTTATCTACTTCTCACACATCTCACTCTCCTTCTCCTACATATTTATCTACTTCTCTCACATCTCACTCTCCTTCTCCTACATATTTATCTACTTCTCTCACATCTCACTCTCCTTCTCCTACATATTTATCTACTTCTCTCACATCTCACTCTCCTTCTCCTACATATTTATCTACTTCTCACACATCTCACTCTCCTTCTCCTACATATTTATCTACTTCTCACACATCTCACTCTCCTTCTCCTACATATTTATCTACTTCTCACACATCTCACTCTCCTTCTCCTACATATTTATCTACTTCCCCCACATCTCACTCTCCTTCTCCTACATATTTATCTACTTCTCACACATCTCATTCTCCTTCTCCTACATATTTATCTACTTCTCACACATCTCACTCTCCTTCTCCTACATATTTATCTACTTCTCACACATCTCACTCTCCTTCTCCTACATATTTATCTACTTCCCCCACATCTCACTCTCTTTCTCCTACATATTTATCTACTTCTCCCACATCTCACTCTCTTTCTCCGACATCTTTATCTACGTCTTAACCTAGGTAATAAAATCTGAACAAAAATCCTACGCCTTACCTACAATATAATTTTAAAATGGTACATTTTAAACTGAAAACAAGCAACAGAAATTCTATCCGAACGTCTCCCTCACCGGCCCTCCGAGTTGAACAGCACAAAGACGTTCTTCTTGCCGAATAGGCGAGACTCGCCGTCTCTGATTTTCAGACCGTCAAGCGGAAGCATGTAGCGCTTCTCGCGCTCCTGTTGGTTTGATTGGGTCAGGGATGGCTTGCCGTTCTGCTTAATTTGTTAGCGATTGTAAAATTTACTGTCAATTGCTTCATATTTTTACTTAAAATACTTTCCCACTACTGATTTTACACAAGTAGTGTAATGGACAGAATTTCAAATTCCATAAGCAATTTTTTATTATCTGTCATCTGATTTAAAATATTTAAACAATATTTTACTAAATAAAATGGATTCTAACCTCTTCATCCTTGAACCAGCTTAGACTTTCGGCGGTCAATACAAACCAGCATTCCTTTGAGCCTCCGCGCATGATTGACACATTGTTGAGGGTCAGAAAGCCTTTGCGTATAACCTGAAAGTAATTTTTGTGTGTAAAGAAACTGTTTTTTCAAGAATAAAAAAATAAATGCGTCAATCAAATCATCCAAGAATCACTATATTCTAAAATCCACCGATCCTTCAGGCACCCACAGATGCTGCAGTCCCCCCTGATCCTTCAGGCACCCAAAGATGCTGCAGTCCCCCTGATCCTTCAGGCATCCACAGATGCTGCAGTCCCCCCGATCCTTCAGGCATCCACAGATGCTGCAGTCCCCCTGATCCTTCAGGCATCCACAGATGCTGCAGTCCCCCTGATCCTTCAGGCACCCAAAGATGCTGCAGTCCCCCCGATCCTTCAGGCACCCACAGATGCTGCAGTCCCCCCGATCCTTCAGGCACCCACAGATGCTGCAGTCCCCCCGATCCTTCAGGCACCCACAGATGCTGCAGTCCCCCTGATCCTTCAGGCACCCAAAGATGCTGCAGTCCCCCTGATCCTTCAGGCACCCACAGATGCTGCAGTCCCCCTGATCCTTCAGGCACCCAAAGATGCTGCAGTCCCCCTGATCCTTCAGGCACCCAAAGATGCTGCAGTCCCCCTGATCCTTCAGGCACCCAAAGATGCTGCAGTCCCCCTGATCCTTCAGGCACCCAAAGATGCTGCAGTCCCCCTGATCCTTCAGGC
This sequence comes from Macrostomum cliftonense, assembly GCA_950096795.1. Lineage (NCBI taxonomy): Eukaryota > Metazoa > Platyhelminthes > Macrostomidae > Macrostomum > Macrostomum cliftonense. The sequence goes on along the minus strand of CATNEM010000375.1, from coordinate 234,881 downwards.
ACCCACAGATGCTGCAGTCCCCCTGATCCTTCAGGCACCCATAGATGCTGCAGTCCCCCTGATCCTTCAGGCACCCACAGATGCTGCAGTCCCCCTGATCCTTCAGGCACCCACAGATGCTGCAGTCCCCCCGATCCTTCAGGCACCCAAAGATGCTGCAGTCCCCCTGATCCTTCAGGCACCCAAAGATGCTGCAGTCCCCCCGATCCTTCAGGCACCCAAAGATGCTGCAGTCCCCCCGATCCTTCAGGCACCCACAGATGCTGCAGTCCCCCCGATCCTTCAGGCACCCACAGATGCTGCAGTCCCCCCGATCCTTCAGGCACCCACAGATGCTGCAGTCCCCCCGATCCTTCAGGCATCCACAGATGCTGCAGTCCCCCCGATCCTTCAGGCATCCACAGATGCTGCAGTCCCCCCGATCCTTCAGGCATCCACAGATGCTGCAGTCCCCCGATTTTTCAGCAAACGCTTGTTGCCACAATCTATCGACCTTTAGAAAATTGAAAACTTTTATAAATAAAACTCTACATTCCATTTACCTGATTTCCGAGTCGCTCTTTTCTAGAAGTATCGGCGCCCTGCTGCGCACTGAAAAAAATTTACAGAGAACAAGAACGAACGATCTTAGATTTTTTTACTTTATGTCACATACACTACTGGACATTTGGAATCAGTAGCAACACACGAATCACCAAAAATTTCGCATGGAAGAATTTAAATTTAGCCAACTTAATAAAAGCTAAATATGCAATGTTTATAAAATTAGTGCATAAGAAGAAAATTCTGTACAGTACAGCTTAAATCTAAAATCAGGTAAAAGCTAGGCTAAATACTTTAACTTACAGTTTTCTGACCAAGCAAACTGCATAGATTAGAATCGCATAATCATTGGTACTGGCAAAGGCTAAGCCCAAATAACTTACAAAGAATATTTCTGACCTTAAACAAGTTCAGTTGGGTCATTTTTAAGTTCCATTAAATCTAATTTACTCACTTAGCAAATCCAATGAAGTCTTCGTGATTCGTATTCATATAGGCTAGCTGCACGTCCACCAACAGCATTAGCTGGGTTTTAGTCTTGGATTCTTGTTCCCGAATTCTATTAGTAACAATGGTTTCAACGGCCTCTTGTAGGCGAGGGTAGCTGGACATCTTCGTTGTGCACCGGTGCACCACGTTGATGAGCTCTTCAACGACCATGTCAACGCATTTCAGCGTTGGCTCCTTCATTCGAGCGATCTGCTTCTTCACGATGGTTTCAAATGCCATGTCCGGGGTGAACAGGCCGGTTCTGAAATTGCAGATTTTATTCGAAATTTCTTTCGACTGAAAAAATAACATGAATAAAAAACTATTTTAATCCTATAGGTTGAGACTTGATTCTTATTAGAGAATCTCTCAATCAAATAAGAGAATCTCTCAATCAAATAAGAGAATCTCTCAATCAAATAAGAGAATCTTTTAATCAAATAAGAGAATCTCTCAATCAAATAAGAGAATCTCTCAATCAAATAAGAGAATCTTTTAATCAAAAAAGAGAATCTTTTAATCAAATAAGAGAATCTATCAATCTAATAAGAGAATCTCCTAATTCAAGAAGAGAATCTCTTAATCTAACAAGAGAATCTGTTAATCTAATGAGAGCCTTAATCTAATGAAAGAGAATCTCTCAATCTAATGAGAGAATCTTTCAATCTAATGGGAGAACCTCTTAATCTAATGAGAGAATCTTTCAATCTAATGGGAGAATCTTTCAATCTAATGGGAGAACCTCTTAATCTAATGAGAGAGTCTCAATCCAATAAGAGAATTTCTCAATCTAATGAGAGAGTCTCAATCCAATAAGAGAATCTCTCAATCTAATGAGAGAGTCTCAATCTAATGAGAGAGTCTCAATCTAATGAGAGAGTCTCAATCTAATGAGAGAGTCTCAATCTAATGAGAGAGTCTCAATCTAATGAGAGAGTCTCAATCTAATGAGAGAGTCTCAATCTAATGAGAGAGTCTCAATCTAATGAGAGAATTTCTCAATCTAATGAGAGAGTCTCAATCCAATAAGAGAATCTCTCAATCTAATGAGAGAGTCTCAATCCAATAAGAGAATCTCTCAATCTAATGAGAGAGTCTCAATCTAATGAGAGAGTCTCAATCTAATGAGAGAGTCTCAATCTAATGAGAGAGTCTCAATCTAATGAGAGAATTTCTCAATCTAATGAGAGAGTCTCAATCCAATAAGAGAATCTCTCAATCTAATGAGAGAGTCTCAATCTAATGAGAGAGTCTCAATCTAATGAGAGAGTCTCAATCTAATAAAAGAGAACATCTCAATCTAATGAAAGAGTCTCAATCAAATAAGAGAATCTTTCCGTATAATAAGAGAATCTATTAATACAAGAAGAAAGCTTAAAATAAAAAACTTGTAGAAGTTTTATCTTAAAAAGAAAATAATAAAGAGAAAAATAATTCAATGCATATTTACTGACCTAATGCCGTGAATATTTCGTATGGCATAGCTGATCTCCTTGCGTAATTCTCGCTCGTCCGACTCGGTCTGGATCAAGTTTAAGTTGAATAGAAACGTTTAATAAATTATGTCTGTTCATAAGATAACAAAAAGCGCATTATGTGCAGAATCATTATGTGGATCTATTGGCATCTAACTTATAATAAAGGAGGGTGGTTTGCAAAAGCTTCAGAAGCTTTGCTTGCGCTTTTTTTAAAAGCTATTGAACAGCACTTTAGGCAATTTTTTAATTTTTCTTTGAGCAAAAAGCAAAATAATATGCGAAGCCCCTTCCTAACCAAAAAATACAAACTCAATTGAACAAATCTTTCTTTGAACAAAGCAACGCACGATAAACAGAAAGCAACATATGATAACAAATACATAGTTCCCTTTTTTAATTCAAGTCGCTGCTTATACTTACACGTCTGCCAGCGTCTAAGAACAAAGAAGCCTGAGATTAACAATTCAGATGTATGGCATGCCCTAAGATTCAATACATAGCGTTATTATTATGCAAACATTAGTAACTACAAGCATGATGGAAAAGAGAAACAGATGGGAAGAACGGGCGATGAAGCACTGCATCGCTACTTTAGATGCGCTTGTTGGGTGATTAATTCTGAGCAGAACTGACATTAAAAGCGCGCAGTTAGTATAAGCGAGAGGTCGATAACGTGGCGCTTGTACTTTTAAGTACGATGAAAAGTGGGATAGAACGAGTGGGTGAGAATATTCCCCTTAGAGAGAGAGAAAGTTGGGCTGGTTGAAATTAATATTTGCCAACTGAAATTCCTGGCAAGCAAGCAAATTTCTTCTAGCTAAAAAAGAAACTAAGTGACTAATTATAAACGCTAGAGTTGTACGGGTACTTCAGTAAAAAAGCCTTAGTCTATGGTGAGCTACATGAAAACGGAATGTACATTCACTGAATGTACAATCAGAGATGTGCATTCACTGAATGTACAATCAGAGATGTGCATTCACTGAATGTACAATCAGAGATGTGCATTCACTGAATGTACAATCAGAGATGTGCATTCACTGAATGTACAATCAGAGATGTGCATTCACTGAATGTACAATCAGAGATGTACATTCACTGAATGTACAATCAGAGATGTGCATTCACTGAATGTACAATCATAGATGTGCATTCACTGAATGTACAATCAGAGATGTGCATTCACTGAATGTACAATCAGAAATGTACATTCAGAAACGCAAATATGCAATATGCAAGACACTAACTAATACGCAGCTACAGAAATAGAACCAGAAAGACTGACAGGCAGAATAACGGCTAGCTTAAGCAAATAAAATGATCATGCTGAAAAAAACTACAAAGAGAAAAGTCAGTCAGAAGCGAACGAACCTGATGCAGCATGTACATGAACCGCTCGTGAAATATGGTATTAATTTTAGCTCCGCCGGACAATTCCTTAGTGCTAACCTCGCCAGTGCCTTCAATAGCCTGCAGATAGTCCTCAGTAAACTGGTTTATCAGACTGAAACAAAAAAAAATTCCATGCGCTAAAAAAAACACGAAAAATTAAATAGGTAAATGCGCAAACACTCTGGCTCACGTCATCATAGCCTTAGTCTTAATAGTAGGATCATCCGGATTGAAATTCATATAGATCTTGTAGTCATTCTCCATAGCCAATAGTTTAGTTTGCAATTCGCTGCGCAAAGACGGCAGCGTCTCCCGGATGTGATTAGTTAGCTGCTGGTTGAGGCAGCGCTGCAGATACGGCGTGCCCATCCGTTCGGCCATGTGCCGATAAGACGGATGCGACAGAAAGAATTTTCTTTCGGCTGCCATAGCCGCCGCGATGTCTTTTTTACCTTCGATGTCTTTCTGCGACCTGTTAACAACGCCAATGTAGCCGCGACGCAACGGCAATAGTTTGTTCTCTAGAATCTCGCGTGCATCAGTGCCCTGATCCATCAGGTCGAGTTTAGTGATGACACCGATGGTTCTGGTGCCAGTGGGATCAACTTCTTTCGCAATCTTAAGCGCGTCGCTGTTAGCTAGGTCGGAATTGGCTGGACTAACAGCCAGTATCAGGCAGTTGTCTTTGCTAATAAACTCTAACAGCATGGCGCGAATCTGCATTTCAATATCTGGCGGCTGATCGCCAACGGCCACTTTAGTCATACCAGGCAGGTCAACCAGGGTCAGATTGAGCACGTGCGGACTGAATACGCGCAGAGTGATGGGCACGTTTGAGATGCCTTTGTTTTTGCCAGTGAGACGATCCGTCTCGTTTTCAATCTCCTGGCGAACTTCGTCGAAGTTGACGAATTTTTTGCCACGAAGGTGACCGAATTCGGCGTATTCTGAAATGTGCGTATTTCAATCACTGCTGCTCACATGTATATTTTTGGGTCACTTCTTTTCAAACACTGCCCTTGCTGAAAATAAAACTTACCTGTTGGATGAGTGATGAGCTGCAGTACTAAAGGCCTTCTTGTAACAATGCCTGAGCCTCGGGGTAAAAAGTCTCTAAAAAGGTAATAAAGAGTTAATATTGTTGAGTTAAAATTCTGACTGTAAATAATAGTGACAAAAAGGTCATAAAAGCAATAGTCTAATATTCTAAAAGCATTTAAAATGTTATTTTTGGATCAGAAAGTTAAAACCAACAAGTACTATCTTTGACTAAAAATGCTTCTCTTCACACCTATGTGAAAGTATCATATAATTATTATAAATTTTGTTTTCTATTTAAAGGTCCTATTGTCATATTGACTTATTTACTCTAATGATTTATATAATAAAATTATTTATGGTATTTATAATTACACTTAAACAACATATTTTTGCATTTGTAAGCATTTTAATTTTTATATTCATTTTTTATTTAAAAAATACATAGACAAAACAATAGAAAACAATAGAATTAATAATTTAAAAAATAACTACATTAAAAATTATTTATTAATATATAACACTAAATTATAATACTTTGACACCGAATTAAAACACTTTATTAACACATTTATTAAGAATGAGTAAATTCTTGATACACAATTATAGTTACTATGACTAAATGATAATAATAGTTTTCAATAAAAATATTAAATTTAGTTTAGATACTTAAAACTAAAATACCTACATTATTTACTTCTTACTTATTTATTTTTACTGAAAAAATATAAAAGCTCTATTTAACTTTAAAATGTACCTCTTATAAATTTATGAAGCAAATAAAATAATATCACAAATTTTTGTTGTAAATAACTTTAGAAAATAGTACCATTACAAATGTACTGTCTGAAGTTTTTTTCAATGAAAGTAAACTGTAATTTTATTGATGAGTTAAAAAAACTGAAAGTACAATTTTTTATTATACTTTAAATACTATAAAGCCATCATTTAAAAATACACGATTCAGCATTTATTTATAAGCATTACAACTTACTTTCCAACAAAATTTTCAAGAACACTGCTCTTTCCTGCACTCTGACTCCCAACAACAGCGATTTGAGGAAGATCAAATCTGTGCGATGTTCCAGATGAAGCGCAAGCTTCCTGTAGCTTATTCATAATCAGAATAAGCTGCTCCATTCCTGAGTTTCCAGCCATTTTTATCTCCCTAGAAAGATGACTTTTTTTCTAAATAAGAACTAGCTTGCTTCAATATGAGCTTTTAATGGCCAATCTAATGCGTGCACCAAAATGCTACGAATTCATTTTGTGCGGATTTTTTACTCTTAAAGTTGTTGTCACGTAGATATTATCTGAAAAGTAAATTAATAGAATAGCCTCGAGAAGTTAGAACTTATAGTCGACAAACTATTGTTTCGAAAAAACAACGTGAAAGCCTATTCAAATTAGCGGTTTTAGTTATCGAGTAAGCGAAAAACAAATCTTATTAGGTTAGCTATTGGCAGTAATCAGTTTGGATCTTCGCAAATTATTTGCAAATTATCTTTTTTAGTTTTGGCTCTTTTATAGCTTTGTACTTTTGCCCCAAATTACATGCACTCAAATTATTTTCAGAATTTCAGGGTTATGAGAAAGTCAATTCTAATTTATACAGCATAATCGTTTAAGCCGTCAGGTCGACCCGGGAATAATTTTTTGCCTTGAATTTTTTATGTTTCCTGCATTCGCATTTTTATAGGACAAAGGTACTATAAATATAATTGCTTCAGTCACTTTACGATTGGGCAAAAGTCTCCCAGTGGCGAGGCCGAGGTCGGCCCTGGCTCGGGCCGACGTCGGCCACTCGGCATTCTGTCGACCAGGCTAAGCTCGGCTAACCGAGATCGGCCCAAACTCGGCATTGGGTCGGCAAGCCGAGGTCGGGCAGCCGACGTCGGCCCATGGTCGGCAGAAGCGCGGTGTGCCGCGATTGTAAATTTAAGTAGCATGTGGTATTGTAGTACACTGTCTTGCATTCTAACATTCTGTTTGCATATGAAAATGAGTGTACATATACTGTTCTTATTTAATATTAGCCATAAAACGTACAGATACTGTACGTACTTTGCAACGCTTTTTGCAACAATTATTCACAGCTGCATTAAAAATCGCATTAAAAAAATAGTTTGTCTACAAACGAAAGAGGTGCCCCAGTACCTGAGCTATACGACTAGCAATATGGGCGCAATTATTTTGCGCAAAAGATCCGCTTGGGAAAGAGCATACGCATTGCAAAATAAATAAGCAGTGCAACATATTTGAATTGTAAGCACCAAAACAAAATACTTTGCATTTTTCTTCTGCGTAATAACAACTGTTATGGAGGAGAAGAGTGTATAGAAAAGCATGTTTTATCCCAGAGGTTAATTAAGGATTACTAAAAACGGCACTGTACAAAAAGTCAATTCAAATGCAAATGCGCTCGGAGAGCATTACTGAACAGTGCAAATTTAGGCTATGTTTTTGTTATTTGAGGGATCGTTTCACTCAATTTTCAAGATGCATTTCCAAAATTCCTGTGAAATAAATTTCAACTGTCAACTGTCATGGAAGTGATTGTGATTGCGAGCAATTTTTAGTTGTGTAAGCCTAGTATTGAAATTCATAGAAATCAAGTAGCATCATGTGATATGATATCAATGCAGTATTTGCATAGTTTATAAATTAATTTTTTAGTTTGCATTCTTTTTGACTTGTTAACTATAAACTGCAGTTGATTTTTAGGGCTTTTAGTTTGAATGCCTGGGTTTTTCATTGAAAATTTGAAATCCATATGAAGCTTGCATTTAAGCCAAAAATCTAAGTGCTAATTAAAAAATCTAGGTAGGTACAGATTTCATCCATTTCCAAAAAAGTAAAAATCATAATTCATGGAATACATTATTAATTTCCTTACTTTTACTTTTTAAGTAGGTATTAGCTAAATAGAAATTAAGACAATTTTTTTATTATTTTATTATTTTATTAAATGGATAAGTTTTGACTCTATGATGTCACTTCTATGTACTGTCCATGTCATTCTTGGATTCAATTCTGGGAAATAAGTGACTGGTAACACAAGCGTGCAATTTACTAAGATATTTTACTCAAGTTGAACTAACTTATATTAGATATGTCTTTTACAAACATTTTTTGTCTACTGCATTTAATGTATGAAAATTGAAAGCCAAAATAAAATTTTTACCATTTTGTATTACCAACTTAAGTGTTAATAAATGTCTATTAAGTAATTATTAATGAATGAACTTTTCAGACATATATTTCCAACAATGTCAAGTGCCTGCACAGCTGCAGGAGTGCCTGCACGAGTCAAACCGCTGTCGACTATAGCTGAATATTCAGCATTGAAGCAAGCCCTGACGGCTAAAAAAGAATCTGACTTTGTAGGTTAAACGTTTCTCGTACCCATTTGACCCTGCTGGTCATATGCATATTTCTGTATGCCATGCTACGACATCATTGCAGGTTGCTTATCGAGTGACTGTTGGCGGGTTCGACTGCCACGACGCAGTCTGGAGGATGGTTCCCAGGCTAATGACTCACAGCCTGCAGAATAAGTGCAATCGTACTGGTAAAAATAAGGACATTGCCTTCAAGGAAACTTTGGAACCTCTTCTTAAGCGTAGGTGCGCTTGCATGGCTACATTGACAAAAGCATAAATCCTAGATGGTAGTTACGTCTCATTTGTCTGCATGCATAATTTCTATTCCTTGTGTTTCAGGTGCTATCCTTGCTTTGGACATCGGCACTGATGAAATGAAAATCGAGCAAAAAGTCGAGCGCTTCTTTCACAACACGCAGCAGAATGGGTGGGCGAGACGCTAGGCGGAAGCGTGCGCATGACACGGTTGCCGGCACACCTGAGCCGTCTGAGCGTGAAGATTAAACGGCAAATGCAAACGGTGTGCAGAAAAACTCACAATTTTATCAATTTCTGAAGAAAAAACTCATTTTTACACTGCTTCTTGTCATACATCTTCTTCGTGCCTCTTTTTAATTCAGCCACTGGCACACTGTTTGCGCACGCTGTAATTGCCGTAGCAAATGCGCATTTATATTTTTTTGTATTGCTCAATCGCCATTTCAAATTAGTTTTTTACGTCTTTTTCACGTTTTTATTGCCAATTGTTATTGTTCTGCTAAATTATTCAGTACAAAGCAGTTTTTTTTCTTCCGAATACTAGTAGATACAGTTATGTGCATAAAAATAAATATGCTACTATATGCACACTTTTTGAAAGTCAATTTGTATGTCTTGCTGGTTTTAAGTTTTGGCACAAGTTTTATGCCATCAAGAATTTCTGCTTAGTTAGGAGCAGCTACTTATGTTTTTCAGCTTCTTTCATTTTTCCCTGTCAGAAAATTGCGCGTGGAAGCGACTTAAAAACTCAAAAAGTTACTTTTGAAACAAGTAGTAGGCAGACATTTTGGCTTCAAGCGGTCTAACATGTACAGTACGAAGCAGTGAAGTCGATGGCAGCTACATGTATATGGGGGTCGACAAACGGAGGACCTGCATTGCAAATCGTACGAAAGCACAGTGCATATAGCATTACCTGCGGCTTTATCTCGGCCAGCCGACTTCGGCCCGAGTTTGTCGGCCCGAGACAGAACCGCCGGTAACCCCCCGAGGTCGGCCCGATCTCGGCGGCCCGAGGTCGGGCCGACCTCGGCCTTGCCACTGGGGCTGTGATTTCCCCGTGAAAAAACATATTGTGCCACTTGAAAAATTATACGTATGCCCTTCCGTTGTGACGGAAATTTAGAATTTTTCGCTTGAAATAAACCTTACCTGCTAGCCATGACTCAGCTTAATCAAAATATCGATCAGATCCTTCAAGTAGATGTACACTGATGCGAGAATTTTTTAATAAAAATCTGTTGAGTGCATACTTTGCTTCAGAAACGGTCTACCAGAGAGCTTACAGTTTTACGATTATCTATCGAGTATCTATCCTCCTCCGTAAGTCACTTATCACTATTTTTTACGAAGAAAAAAACAGCACGACGATTAAACTCGATTTACCATGTTGCTGTTTTAATTTCCCTAAGGGATTTTTGGCTTGATTTAACTTAAAGGGATTTAGGAAATCTAAGCAGACAATTTTTTTTATTGGGGAAGGCTCCGGCACCGCGAGGTTCTGACACCCTTGACAACACCGCATTTTGACGATTATACGCAATTTTAAGGGCAGCTACTACTCTGTTTTGTAAATAGTACAAAAAACTGAAAAAACTAAATCAGATCTGAATCAGATCTGAAATGTCAATACGAGAATTTCGGACGATTTTCAGCTATAATTTTTTTATTGGTCCACTCTCAACGAATTCATATGCATAGTCCTCGAGTCCGACCAGAAAAAAAGTCACTCAGAGGTGCCGTCACGCAAGCGCACAGAATGGCAGGTTGTGACAACAAGCCATTCGAGTCTTCGTGTTTACTCTAAGGCAGAATAAAACAGGCCTTGCCGAATAGCCGAATAGCTTTCGGGTTTGTTCAGCCGGCGGGTTTGTTTTCTCTGTCAGCACTTCACTTTGCTGCGAATTGCTGGGTGGCCAAAAGCGAAGAATTCGACGCAAGTAGGGGACTCGACAAGAGAGACTGTCTGTTAAAAACTAAACTGCGTACTGCATGCCGTTTGTCTCTTTGAAAAGAAGAATTTCGTCGGGCCTCCTAAAATGCGCGGCATTTTGCTCTCATAGATGTGCGTTCGTTGGACCAAAGTTCGAAGTAACTTTATTGTTACTTCGAAGCATACATTTGAAGCTTTGTCAGCGGAAGCAAAACTGCAAGGACAAAGGTTTAATAAAGACCACAGCCACCTTTTTAGGCATCAATGCCAGCTTATCAGCTTGCAGCATAATGCTAAGCTACTCTGTTTTACTATCCATCCAGATGTACATGCCATGCACTTTTAAGTACCAGCCCTTCAACGACTAATTAAATTTAAACGACCTAATTTGCTGTCTAGCAAAAATATTCCCTTTAAAATGGCGTATGCTTCTTACTACTGTCTCGACGCAAGCAATGACATTCCTTCATGTAGTTTGAGTTGATGAGGTGCTATAGCTAGAATTCAATGCAAGCAATAATTCATCATAGCAGAAATGCAAACTCTATAGAAGCAAGCCTGCCCAGTCTGTCGCACGCTGACAGACATGCTGAGCATTGGGCAAACTCAAACACCCCTCCCCCCTGTGGCATCCACCCGCACCTCTATAAATAGTTGGGGCACGCATTCCTAGACCACCAACAGAGACAGAGGAGCCCAATATTTCTCAGCCAAATTAAATTAATAATTCAACATAATCCGCATCATGGAAGCATTCAAAGAAGCTTGGCTAGCCATCGACGTCGAAGGCAAAGGCAGCATCACGTCGCGGGACTTGTCGGCTTATATGAAAAAGCAGAACTATGATGACGCTTTTGTCAATGTGAGTTAGTGTCATATAGCTTGTACTACTAAACTGACAGGTTGACAATTGACTCGCTCAATTTTTGACAGAAATGGATGCGCCTGTTTGACCAAGACAATTCCGGCACCATTGAGCTAGAGGAATATTGCGACGTTCTTGGCCTGAATCCGAAGCAGATGTAAGCTGCTCAATCATACGTTTTTTGTTTTATTAACCACGAGCTCGTTTACACTGGCCTAAAATAAACATGAAACAGAATGTCCGAGGTTCGATCCCGCATCGCCACCGCCTCTATGCCCGAGGGCATTGAGTACATCTCCGGCGACATGGACATCAGCTGGCAAATCAAAATAGCCAATCTGACCTTGGAAGGCCTTCGAGTCAATCAGAACATGAAGGACGTGCCCAAGTGGATTAAGAGCCAGGCTGACAAACAGTTCAACCAGCTGTGGCACGTGGTCATTGTGAATGGCCAATTCTGGTGTTACTTCGGTCACGAGCCTGGCTATTCCTTCATCTTCCGCTACGGAAAGCAGATATTCATCATCTTCAAGACGCCATTCACCTGAGCTGGCTTCAAGTACACATCACCAGATCCATAGCAACATCAAGTTTGCAAACATGTACTTACATACAAATGATCTTCGAATTTTCATGTAGTTGATCAATCAAAGTCTAGAGAACTATTTCATGCGGTGACGATTTCTATGCATCGATCAATTTTTTTACCCAAATAACATTTTAATAGTTAAAATATTTGCGGTGCAAAAATGTTAAGCTACATGTACGAATTCGATTTTTATACATAATTTAGTAAGATTTTAGCTAAATCTGCTTCAAATAAAACTTGATTAGCTCTTCGTTACATTGTCGTCGTACCGTATCTGTTATTTAGAACGTTATACTCGTAGCATGGGTTTATACACCCATGCCACCAACAACAAGTTATTTAGCCAATATGGTCAACACTATGATTGATACCTTTTCAGAAGATCCGGCTTCGGAAGTTGTAGCCTAGTGGCTCGGGCGCCTGCCTAATGACCGGAAGGTCGTGGGTTCGAGTCCCGGCCCTAGGAGACAATTTGTGCCCTTGAGCAAGGCACTTAATCCCGCATTGCTTCAGTCCTCCCAGCTGAGATTGGGTACCAGTTTGAGCTGGGTAAATTTAGTGTGGGTGTTGCGGCCCCTCCAGCCTGTCAGGCTGAAAGCTGTACACAGCTCTCGGATGCGCCGCGCAACTAGCTGCGGCTGTGCCGTGGGCTGTACATCTGGTCGAAAGGTCTGGGTGTCTGAATTTATTTATTATTATTATTAGAAGATCCGGTTAATAAATTAGATGCCATGCAGGTGTATTTTTCCATTAAAGGGGCGCTTAACGTTTAAGGGATCATTAATCTAATGTCACATGCATCGGAGTTTGTTTTGCTTAGGAAGCAGCTTCCTCTAAAATTAAAAAGTTTGCAGAAATACGCTCGTAACAATTTTGGTTTTGTGCTTTCGATTTATTGGTTTTTTGCGCACAGAAGCTACAATCTGATTTTTTCTCGTTTAAATCAGGATCTCAGAATCTGGAGCCCGGGTGCAGTTACGCAAATTGATTGTGGCTTTTTTGATGCTTTTTTCGTTCTATTTCGGCATCAAAACTTAGGGTACAATTAAATGATTACATATTCATGGGTAGATGTGGCGGGCTTTTTATCATTCACTTTTTTATCTCATTTTTTCTGACTTTGTTACTTAATGAGCCTCTGCAGAGCCGTGAAAATTTCGCTATTCTATCTTGTACCTAGACGCAGACTTCTTGTAAGTTCCAATCCCAGCCATACATTGTGCCCTGATGTCCTAGATATGGTCGTAGATGTCTGGGGCCTGACTGCCAATCGACAATCATATGGACTGGGCTAGAAATTATCAACCAGTAGTAGCGAAGCTACAAACATGTACTTGATAGCATAATTTGAATAATAAAAGATTGACTAGTTTGAAACACTTGCGTTGCTGAATTCACTTGAATCTGGGAGGATGACACACAGCGAAGCGCTGGAATCATCGTTTAAATTAAGCCGTCGTGTACATCCTATACTTCCGACCTACAGAAGTCCCGGCTTGTGGACGCTGTCCGAAGGACCAAAACCCTGGACGAGAGTGCCCTCGGTAACAATCCTTCAGTGCTGGTTTCGTCTTCAACAGTTATAGCCCAGTGATGCAGGATGAAGTCTACTGCATCTAAACCTTTCCGTGATGTCCTCCCGGACTTCTGACTGCTTCGCGGCAATTTCTCCTAAAAAAATTATCCGAGCGAATTCCAAAGACCAGCAGCCAAAATTAAAGCTTAGGACAAGAGGCCACGCGCCCTCTGGCGTCGGGACTGGCGGCAGAGACAGCCTAAATAACGTCGTCAACAGCGGACTGTTGCCGTTGCAGGTAGACGGACGCCAAGGACTCCTCCGGCTCGCGAGCTGATCGCCGGGTCGTCATGCCAGACCGGCTGCCCGCGTTGTGCCGGTCGCATCAGTGGGACCGCTTGGCTCTGCAGCGGCTCGGACTGCAGCGCCGACATGCGCGTACTCGGCACCTCCACGCTTGTTGCTTAGCGCAGCCACGAAGGCGCCTGCAAAGCGACGTCCCTCAGCGCCTGGTAGTAGCGCCGCGGCGGCCGCTTCGGTGGACGATACAGCGGGTCTCGAACGGTCAGGTCACCGACGAGGAGCCGATGACCGGACCGCAGAGCAGGGTTGTCAGTCACATTTCTTGGATGTCAAATCTTACCTTTCCTATACGACTCGTATCTACTTGCTTGTTTCCTCTTGTTATAGGACCTTAGCCGCTCGCCACAATCTCTTCATTATCAGCTACCTGGGGCCGGCTAACGTCGAGTCAGGAGTGGGAGGCCAGTGTACGTCTAGGTGGAGAACGGTACGCTGAGGTCCGAGTTGCTACGGCAATGCCGAAGTAGAATATCCCATTTACGACCTTAAGGCATGTAATAAACATGTACATGTACTATATATTCCCTGGCTCTCAGACTCTATTCTAATGATTTTTGATGCTTAAGTGGCCCAGTTTAAGTGGCCCATGGTAGTTTTTAGTGTGACTGAACGCGCTTCAGGAGTCAGCGCCATGGACAGTCATGCCCAGTCGCTGGTTGCGGGACGATGTCGCTTTAAGCGTCAAAGTGCCTGCATCCCTCCTGCAGATTTAGCTTTAGCTTTTAGGCCCATGGTAGAGAATTTTTCTCCACGATTTAATTGCTCTCACAGCATGCTCTCAAACCTTCAACCTGGCTCAACCATGTCTCCGACTGCCAGCATTCAAGAGAACGACCCTCCCTTCACGTGCGGTAAGCGGAAATTTTAAGTTAAATTTGCATACTTAAACAACTAATACTACCTCCTAAGCCTTCTTAAGAAATGGTTAGCACATTGTGCTTATTCGTCAACAATGAAAAATTTTATAAATTTCTGATTTTGGAAAATATGTGTTTAATTCAATTTGGGTTAGTTATCTTATAAGTAATAATTAATCAGCTGACCAAAATCATCGATAAATATCCTACTGTGTAAGATGATAGATCCTTGTTGTATGTTAACAGTTAAATAATTTGATGACCTGTAGTTAAAAGTTATCGTGTATCTAGCTTATTTTACAATTTTTCTCCATTATCTAATACATGATGGGTAGTTTTTTGGAATATATTTCATATGTATCAATTGTGATTGCAAATGAATTTATTGGGGCATAAAAAGATCATAAAATTTTTAGGATTGGTTAGGGCCTAACTAAGTGTAAGATTCTACCTAGCTGCTAAGCTAGCTAAACTTTTATTTTAGAAAACATTAAATCATAATTATTATACTTATAGCTATATATTTATTTATGTTTTGTCTTGTAGACCTATTTAAACTTGTTTTAGTTTCTTTGCCAGTGGCAAAAATCTTTTTTTATTATTTGCTCTTATATTTGTACTGACTATGATATGTAGCATAGGCCTAGCCAATAAACTAGACAGTGATATTAGTTTTATCCATGTATAATATAATAGCTATTTGATTAGGCCCCTAGCACAATCATAGATTCTATTATATTTTTGCTTTTATTATTTAGGGCTATCTGGGGTAACTTTAGTCTAAAATAGTGTTGGTCTAATCTAGTCTCAGATTTCTTATCAATTCAAATTTTCTACTAATTAAGAGCAAAGTGGATCTACCATAAATATTAGTACTATTTTTATAATCCTAGAAATTAGGCAATTAGAGCACTTAAATTCTTGACCAAAATTATCACACATTTCTATACAATTGCCTGTTAAACCTTATTGGATCCTATCTATCAAAGCTAGCTATACACTTCTTGATAATAGCTAAAGGCTATAAATATGTTTTAAAGTTTTAGGTCACTATTAATTTTTTATTATTTATTAGCTTAATATATATCCTTTGGCTTCAATTACAATGCATACTTACAAATTCTACTTGGTACTTATCCAGTGTGTTGTAACTTATAATTAAAATTAAGACTTTTCATTTTTTATTACTAAATTCAATTTTAATAGAGACTAGTTTTAAACTAATATAGAAAAAATTTTGGAGTATAGAAAACATAGGACTTCTGCTTAAAAAGTTAATATTCTATATATTAGGTCTTGGCTTCAGTTAACCTTTATTTACATTTGATTAAATTTCTCTGTATTACTAAAGGCAAATTTGTTTTAAGGATTACCAGCACAATCGATCATTGCTACTTTTAGTAGATAGTTTTGGACGCATTTTTTTACTTTCCATTTATTTTGCCTATTGCACAGCTCATACACACTACCCTGAATACTATTCTTCAGCCAGCGCCTCGTCCCCAATGACGTCTCCTGCCAGGCGACGGCTTGTCCGCGATTTCAAGCGTCTCCAGGAGGACCCGCCAGCCGGGGTGTCCGGCGCGCCGAGCGAGTCGAACATTCTGCACTGGAACTGCCTGATATTCGGGCCGCAGGACACGCCATTTGAAGACGGCACCTTCCAGTTGACGATGGACTTTAGCGAAGATTATCCCAATAAGCCGCCTGTTGTGCGATTTGTGTCAAAAATGTTTCACCCGAATGTCTACGCTGATGGCAGCATTTGCCTGGACATCTTGCAGGTTTGTGACATTTTTTTTGCTTTAAGTGACGTAGTCCGAGCCAGCTGTTTAGGGTTCGAATGATTTCATGTTTGTTCAGTTTCGAATGTGAAGGCTTTTGTTGGGAACTGTTTGAACTGCAAATATACTAAATAATAAACCCTAACGCGAAAATCCTCAGGTTGGGATTGGAGTCTGATCAAAAAGTATTTTTATGATCATAATTGTTGTAAAGTTTCACCAGTTAAGCTTACATTAGCTATGTGTCCTGAGTTTCGGATATAAGTCTCAATTTTTCCTTGTTGGGAAGTTTGGATTCGAGCTCAAGAAATCGTTTTTTGGTGATACAAGCCTCGATATGTAAGCTTTTTTGGGATGGGATCTGGAGCTCAAAATTTCAATTTTTGGATTTTAGCCTAAATATCAAAGCCTTTTTTTAATCTGGGCATCTAAATATCCTCATTTTGTGTTCTGAGCTACATAATATCCTTTTTTGGGATTAAGGCTTCAAAATATCCTCATTTTTTGTTTCTGTGCCTCAAAAATCTTTATTTTGAGATATGAGCCATAAAATATCCTCATTTTGGGAACTGAGCCTTAAAAAATACTCATTTTGTCATTTGAGGCTCAATATATCCTCATTTTGGGATCTGAGCGTCAAATATTCTGTCTTGGGATCTAAGTCTGAAATATCCTCATTCTGGGATTCGAGCTGAAGATGCCCTCATTTTGGATGTGAGCCTTTATATTGGGGAAGTTTTAGGGCGCTTGGGAACTATACTTTAAAAAAAGTGCTCAAATCCCCAATCCAGGCGAAATGGAGCCCAACCTACGACGTGTCGGCCGTGCTGACCTCCATCCAGTCGCTGCTAGACGAGCCGAATCCCAATTCGCCAGCCAACAACGTTGCCGCCACTCTCTACCAAGAGAACAAGCGCGAATACGAGAAAAAAGTGCGCGCCATTGTTGAAGAGAGCTGGGAGACGGTCGAGTCAGCTTGAATCCGTCAATATTTTTTTTAATTTGTTAGAAACGGACTTGCGCTGTTTTTTGTTCGTTTTGTTCGTGTATAAATGGTACACTTACTCGTATGTTAGTTTGTGTAAGTTTTCTTCCTTCTTAATCGTATATACCACTCTTTCAACTTATTCAGGACTTGAAATAATTTCCTTATATCAAATTAATTTTGTCTTTAACAGCTCGAATCGCATCAGTTTTCTTATTAATTTTATTTTACTATGCTCAGCGTTTAGTTTTGATTGATTACCCTATTTAAACTACTAACAGTAGGCATTAGCGGTGTGCAACCTCAATCTCTTTCATATTTATCCATCCAGATTGCTAAATCTGCTAATACGTGCATTGTAGATTGAATCCTCAGATTATTTTTTATTTTAGCAATTAAATTAGTGCGTCCCAGTTTCATTTTTTACCAATAGAGCAATTGCATAGTTTCTGCTTTGCAATAAATAAACCGTCTTTCCCGCCTCCATGTTTGTTTTTATTCACCCTGTCCTGTTATGTAAAGCTAAGATTCAAACTCGGGCGTCTGTAGCTACCCGTCTACTCTGACTGCACCAAATCTACAAATATATTATTTTTATCAGCTCGTAGTCAGTCCATCGTATAGCTTATCCAATGATCATAATTGATAATAGAAAATATTGGCTGCCTTTTGATGTATTTTCTCACTTGTTAATATCGGGACGCGACTCAAGAATAACTATTTGCGTTAAATATTTAAATTAACAGGCCATTAAATCCCAAGATACACCGACACGACACAATCCCAAGATTCACCGACAAGACTGAATCCCAAGATAAAAAAATGGATCCCATGATTCACCGACAATACTTAATCCCTAGATTCACCAATAATACTCAATCCCAAGATTCACCAATAATACTCAATCCCAAGATTCACCAATAATACTCAATCCCAAGATTCACCAATAATACTCAATCCCAAGATTCACCAATAATACTCAATCCCAAGATTCACCAATAATACTCAATCCCAAGATTCACCAATAATACTTAATCCCAAGATTCACCAATAATACTCAATCCCAAGATTCACCAATAATACTCAATCCCAAGATTCACCAATAATACTCAATCCCAAGATTCACCAATAATACTCAATCCCAAGATTCACCAATAATACTCAATCCCAAGATTCACCAATAATACTCAATCCCAAGATTCACCAATAATACTCAATCCCAAGATTCACCAATAATACTTAATCCCAAGATTCACCAATAATACTCAATCCCAAGATTCACCAATAATACTCAATCCCAAGATTCACCAATAATACTCAATCCCAAGATTCACCAATAATACTCAATCCCAAGATTCACCAATAATACTCAATCCCAAGATTCACCAATAATACTCAATCCCAAGATTCACCAATAATACTCAATCCCAAGATTCACCAATGATACTTAATCCCAAGATTCACCAATAATACTCAATCCCAAGATTCACCAATAATACTCAATCCCAAGATTCACCAATAATACTCAATCCCAAGATTCACCAATAATACTCAATCCCAAGATTCACCGACACCAAAGATGAAAAAGTTAGATCCGTCATGGCAAGCTACTCTATTTGATTGGATTATTATACTAAGTTTGAAGAGGTCGTCAGCGTCACGCGGCGCAGAGACGGGTCGACGCGTTATCCCCAGCGGTGGCTGGGTGAGAAGCTCGTTGCGTCATCCATTTTACAGGCCGGCCGAGCCAGCACACACCGGACCGGAACCTGAGGGCGCATCCAAGCAGACTGGGTGTTAACCCCCCCCCCCCGCTGTTATGCCGGCTGAGGGAGCTCAGCGAAGTCTTTCAACAACAGGCGTAGGCAGAGGCGACTGCATGGCGAGAGGGCTTGACTTTGTTCCGCCTCTCCTGCTCCGCCTCGATCTGTCTGACTGCTGCTTTGGCTACCAGATCCCCTCCGCCAGAGACAGCCTATGGAGAAATAAGACACGACAAAGTCACACACACGAGTCGGGAGAAGTTTTTGGCACAAACTGGGGACAGGTGGCCTGCGCTGCATGGTGGCTGGGACTGCCCGTTGGCAAGGTATAGGCCACATGAGGTGTGCAGGTGCCGGCTTTCTAAGGGGAGTTGAGGGGGTGGTGATTCGGCTATGCATGCGTGTCGCCCTGAGCAGAGCTGAGCGGCCCAAAGCAGGTCCATGCAAGAACCCAGCGTGACAGAGACAGCTAGCTCCGCAGGCCTGCCTACACAGAACAAAAAAAAGACCAAGACCGCGTGCTCACCAATTGAGACACCATAGACTGAACCGGGCACCCCCTAAGTGAGCGTCAGTTCGTGTTTCATGCCTCAAATGTGGAGACGTCATTGCGCTTCTTAATAGAGACAAGAGACTGGGGTGCGCTCTGTTCTTTTGGGGTGGAAAAAATACCGATTTTTTTCGGCGTCTTTGTAATCGATAAATTAATATCCTTCGCGTGGTTTTATCCATCCATCTTTACGCCGAGCAAAATTCTGTTCGAAAATTTATGGAGCAAGCAATTCTTAAATGGCCCTGTTAGGTAGCAAGTATAGATTCCCCATTCTTACACAGCAATTAAGGTGGGATTCTAAGTAAACTAAGCATCGCAGTCTTATTATTTGGACAGCCCGTTTTTTTGGACGCCTCGAAACGTTACAATATATTGACTTTTTAATTAAAAAACTTGTCTAACTATTTTAAAAATTACGGTATGAGCCCATAGTTTCGTAAAATCGATCCTAGAAGCACTTATTTAATGCATCAATTGATTCGAACTGGATAAAGGTTTCACGATGGTTGTTAGATTTAGGAAAAGTTCTTTAAAAATGATTTCCGGAAATGAAAAATTAACAGAAAAGCTTCTATTCGGTATGAAAAATTGTTTATAAAACGCAAATAAAACTCACGTGACTGAGTTCGGTTGTCTCTAAGTAGGGTTATGGCACGCTGTACGAGCTACAGCTAGGTATTACTGAGCCTTATAACTTTCATTTGGTTATCCAAGACATTCTACTGCAGTTTTCCTGTGTCGTTTATTTAGCTACTCTTATATATAGAGTTTGTGTTGCGTATAAAAATTTTACCATCAAACTTCAATAACTCTAATCCCATTGTTTATATCGTCGTACAGCAACAATTGGCTTAGGTCTAGCTAGATTAGTCGCACAAATTTATAAATCTGATTCCCCCCAAAGAACCCCTCGAACTCCCCCTGAGGCTATCGAGCTGACCAGCAACACAGGCAGACGAATCTTCTGTCCACTCTTCGCGAAACTCAAATTTCGCCCCATCGAACTTTCAATTCGAGCTTTTCGACTTTGTGAAAATCCCTATTTCTGTCGACCCCCATTCAGATTCGCTTGGCTGCCTCCACCACCGCCCCCCCCCCTGGGTATCTTCCCATGCAGTGAGTCGAATCCCCTATATTCACTCGAATAGTGAAAGCGCCACCATCGCTTGCACCCCTGGTATCCGAGGGTGAAGCTGAGCGATCCAAATGGAAGAGAAAAAACCCATTGACACTCCCTCCCGTAAGCTGAGTTGTTGCCTCGGGAGCGGTTGCTGGGCCCCTGAGCTGGCTGAGGGGGTGTCAACCGTCACCCACCATTCCTTTGGTGGTTGTCTTCTTGGGATTTGTCTTGTATGTGTATACATGTTGCAATCCGAACCAGGAGGGCGTCAACACTCCATGGCTTGCACACACGACGCATGCGTTTTATAGCTAATTCCGAATTTTGACACGCAGAACAGGGCTGACTGCCGAGTGATTTTTCGCATGGCTTAACCATCTATCCAGCCTGCATGCTCCGCTGGTTGCTCCAACATCCTTGACTATAGGAAGCGCACTGTTGCCTTATCCTATATACCTACCTGTAGAATCACTCACCATCCGATAAAGCTGTCCGGATTCTGTACGGGTATGCGACTTACCGTACGTGGGACAGGCTTGTTCGTATGTTCTTAGAAGAAAATATTTTTTTGTAACAGGATCCTGCTTGCTGAATTCCTTACCTGGACTGCTTTCTGCATTTTGGAACTAAAATTATGCTTTCTGAGACCGACAGTCTTTTTTCCTAAAATTTTAGTCGGACCATGCCAGGCAACTAGCTGCTGTGTTCCAGCAATTTTCTAATGAGAATGCAGCTGCGCCCAATAATTGCTCTTGCAGATGCCAACCGGAGTGAAAGGCTTGAGAAAAGATAGATAGATAGATAGATAGATAGATAGATAGATAGATAGATAGATAGATAGATAGATAGATAGATAGATAGATAGATAGATAGATAGATAGATAGATAGATAGATAGATAGATAGATAGATAGATAGATAGATAGATAGATAGATAGATAGATAGATAGATAGATAGATAGATAGATAGATAGATAGATAGATAGATAGATAGATAGATAGATAGATAGATAGATAGATAGATAGATAGATAGATAGATAGATAGATAGATAGATAGATAGATAGATAGATAGATAGATAGATAGATAGATAGATAGATAGATAGATAGATAGATAGATAGATAGATAGATAGATAGATAGATAGATAGATAGATAGATAGATAGATAGATAGATAGATAGATAGATAGATAGATAGATAGATAGATAGATAGATAGATAGATAGATAGATAGATAGATAGATAGATAGATAGATAGATAGATAGATAGATAGATAGATAGATAGATAGATAGATAGATAGATAGATAGATAGATAGATAGATAGATAGATAGATAGATAGATAGATAGATAGATAGATAGATAGATAGATAGATAGATAGATAGATAGATAGATAGATAGATAGATAGATAGATAGATAGATAGATAGATAGATAGATAGATAGATAGATAGATAGATAGATAGATAGATAGATAGATAGATAGATAGATAGATAGATAGATAGATAGATAGATAGATAGATAGATAGATAGATAGATAGATAGATAGATAGATAGATAGATAGATAGATAGATAGATAGATAGATAGATAGATAGATAGATAGATAGATAGATAGATAGATAGATAGATAGATAGATAGATAGATAGATAGATAGATAGATAGATAGATAGATAGATAGATAGATAGATAGATAGATAGATAGATAGATAGATAGATAGATAGATAGATAGATAGATAGATAGATAGATAGATAGATAGATAGATAGATAGATAGATAGATAGATAGATAGATAGATAGATAGATAGATAGATAGATAGATAGATAGATAGATAGATAGATAGATAGATAGATAGATAGATACATACATACATACATACATACATAAATAGATAGAATAGAATGATATTCCTGAAAGTGGGAATGAATATTAAAATCTATGAAGAAGGCAGAAATCTCCACCGACCATCTCCGTCCAGTCTTTAAACAGAAAATCTATTTCTAGGTTTCGCTTCAGATTTTCAATATTGCCGGTAACACGAGAGCATAACTGGCAGCAAAAATCGCCAGACTGCTGGCCCCTGCTGTAAATAGAAAATTGATTGGTGAATCCTTTCTTGCCATGCAGTGTGCCGCAGTGGGCGCATCTGATGCTCAATGATTCACTTCCCAGATTAGCCTACAAGATTCACTCCCGAGATTTGCCTACAAGATGCACCCCCGAGATTAGCCTACAAGTTTCACTCCCCAGATTAGCCTACAAGTTTCACTCCCCAGATTAGCCTACAAGATTCACTCCCGAGATTAGCCTACAAGATTCACTCCCCAGATTAGCCTACAAGATTCACTCCCGAGATTAGCCTACAAGTTTCACTCCCCAGATTAGCCTACAAGATTCACTCCCGAGATTAGCCTACAAGTTTCACTCCCCAGATTAACCTACAAGTTTCACTCCCCAGATTAGCCTACAAGATTCACTCCCCAGATTAGCCTGCAAGATTAACTCCCCAGATTAGCCTACAAGATTCACTCCCCAGATTAGCCTGCAAGATTAACTCCCCAGATTAGCCTACAAGATTCACTCCCCAGATTAGCCTACAAGTTTCACTCCCCAGATTAGCCTACAAGTTTCACTCCCCAGATTAGCCTTCAAGATTCACTCCCGAGATTAGCCTACAAGATTCACTCCTGAGATTAGCCTACAAGTTTCACTCCCGAGATTAGCCTACAAGTTTCACTCCTGAGATTAGCCTACAAGTTTCACTCCCGAGATTAGCCTACAAGATTCACTCCCCAGATTAGCCTACAAGTTTCACTCCTGAGATTAGCCTACAAGATTCACTCCTGAGATTAGCCTACAAGATTCACTCCCGAGATTAGCCTACAAGATTCACTCCTGAGATTAGCCTACAAGTTTCACTCCCGAGATTAGCCTACAAGATTCACTCCTGAGATTAGCCTACAAGATTCACTCCTGAGATTAGCCTACAAGATTCACTCCCGAGATTAGCCTACAAGTTTCACTCCCGAGATTAGCCTACAAGATTCACTCCTGAGATTAGCCTACAAGATTCACTCCTGAGATTAGCCTACAAGATTCACTCCTGAGATTAGCCTACAAGATTCACTCCTGAGATTAGCCTACAAGTTTCACTCCCGAGATTAGCCTACAAGTTTCACTCCCCAGATTAACCTACAAGTTTCACTCCTGAGATTAGCCTACAAGATTCACTCCTGAGATTAGCCTACAAGTTTCACTCCCGAGATTAGCCTACAAGATTCACTCCTGAGATTAGCCTACAAGATTCACTCCTGAGATTAGCCTACAAGATTCACTCCTGAGATTAGCCTACAAGTTTCACTCCCGAGATTAGCCTACAAGATTCACTCCTGAGATTAGCCTACAAGATTCACTCCTGAGATTAGCCTACAAGATTCACTCCCGAGATTAGCCTACAAGATTCACTCCCGAGATTAGCCTACAAGTTTCACTCCCGAGATTAGCCTACAAGATTCACTCCTGAGATTAGCCTACAAGATTCACTCCTGAGATTAGCCTACAAGATTCACTCCCCAGATTAGCCTACAAGTTTCACTCCCGAGATTAGCCTACAAGATTCACTCCTGAGATTAGCCTACAAGATTCACTACCCAGATTAGCCTACGTGATTCCCTCCCGAGATTAACTTTCAGGAGATAAACCTTAAGGATTCACTCCCGAGATTAACCGTTTTAGCCGTAGTTTTAGCGGCTAATATTAATACCAGGTATAAACAAATAAAAATGATTTTAAAACTAGCTGCAGAGCGCACGTCGTATCACGCTTTATTGTGAAAACACAGTGCGAGCTCAGAGGCAGACTTAGCAGCCCCCCCAAGGACCCCCGCTATTCACAGCGAGTTCCTTCGGTTGCAGCTTAGAATGGAGGCATTGTGAGAACGATGCCTCCGGGATGTGCTAGTCTGAGTGTTGCCAAATTTTGCACATTTTTTGGCACACCGAGTGACGTCACGAGACAACCAAATTGTTTAGAATGTGTCAATCGCGAATGGACACTGCGTAGGTGCTAATATGGCCTTGCTCAAGTTTTTTTGTGCTCGCTTTTCAGTCGCCAAGGCTGCTCACGCATGGTGCTATTGTGTTATGAAATGTGCTATTCGAATCTATACATTGATATAGCTAATTGCTCTCGGCGCGGGGTGCCAGGGGAGGCCTGTAGGTGAAGTGAAATAAAATTTAGGAAAAGTGAAACTTCGCAATTTATAGCTTTTCAAACTAGCCATAGTATGTACTCGTTTATGCTATATTATCGATGGTCTTAGTTTTGAACTTACCTGTTTGATTGCTTAAGAGTTTTTTCGATTTTGGTACATTTTTTAATACTGATCTGTACAAGTGGACAAGACCACTTTTCAATGGAGGATCTTTCAATGACAAAGAAATGAAATGCAAAAATTTCCCTCTATAAGAGGAATCCAGCACGAAGTCAATGCATTATTCGTATTATTGTATAGTATAGTATACTGTAGTATTGCAATACTATAGTAATGAAAATACAATTACAATTTATCCGTTTCAGATTATTTTAGATCCATTGTTCATCAATTTTTACCCTTCAAAACACCCGCCGCATACGAGCTAATACGCACAAACCTTCTCTTAGATTAAAAAGCTGGTTTAAAATCTAGTCAAAATAAACAGATTACGTAACAGTTTGCCAATAAAAAAATCTAACACTTTTCACTAGAACTTTCTAATGCATGTTGTCTTGCTGGTTGCTAAATTAGTTAGGTAGACGCTGCTACTGGCACCTATAATTTTGCTGCTGCTAGTTGCAATTCAATATTCGCACCTCTGCCCCTGGGTAAAAATGGATTATGAGACCTGCACGGCAGTTCGCCCCCCCCCTCCTCACGCACCCCCAGCCGCCAGCCAATTGGAACGAGCGGAGCCGGCCGTGGCCACGCCAACCCCTCCTCCCCTGCCCGCCTGTCCAAGTCCGTCCCCGGACTCAAAGCTCGGTCGCCAACCCCCCCCCCTGCCCTCCATATCGCGGGTTTGCCAGAGCGGGGCTAAATAAAAACTGGCGCTCCTTGCCAATTCGAGTGGCTGCACATCACGGCACGCGACAGGCCAACATCAAAGACTGTCTGTTTAAAAATCCAATTTTGTTATTTTGTGAGCTTCTCAACAGATCGCTAATGGAATCTTTGTCTGCTGTCGCGGCTGCGGCTGCAGCAGCCGCCGCTGCCGCCGCCAGTACAGCCGCCTCGTCGACATACTCGCCTAAGCCGTTGGACGCTCGGGAATTCTCGCCGCAGACTGGCGCTGGCAGCGGCTACCACAATGGACTGTCCGCCGCTGCCGCCTACAACTCAGCGCTCAGCCAGGGCTTCCCGGGCGCCCGACCGACTGCCGCCGCCTACGGATTCGGCGGCGACCCCGCAGCCGCCACGGCTGCCTACTTTGCCGCGCATCACGGCTTCGGGCCGGGCAGAACTTACGGTGAGTTTCTGCTTTGATTGGGTGATTGCGTTTCGGTCTGCTTTTGCTTCCCTGTTGCATCAATAGGAGCCCTAATCTACGTGTGTACTTAGAGATCGGAGAAAGGCAACTTCGCACTATCGCATCTTTTCCTCTTATCTCTGTGTGTCTTTTCCTTCCCTAAACTGTCCCTTAGATTGCTATCAAAATGCTGGCGTGGTGGTCAGGGAACTCGGCCAAATCCCACAGCACCACCGATCTGCTCAAAGATCTCCGACCAAAATCTTTTCTTATTGTTATATCGATAAGAAATCCAAGCATTGAATTGGAACTGAAGGAGAATATAGGAAGGAGATAGACAGAGAGGCGCTGGGGGACTGGACAATCTATGCGATATAATCTCTGACTAAAATTCCCTGAAGCCCCTATCCCAGAGGGGGGGTTGAAAATGCCCATCGGGAAGCAAACTTTGAGTTTCGAAAGAAATTTTTGTCCAGCCCTCGTCTGCCCAGTTGGTCAAACTGGACGCCACAAAAATCCAATTGTTGGTTCGTTCAACATTATTTTTAGAGAGACCACCTGTTGCGCTTCGGCTCAGGTTTATCTCTTCGAGTTATCTTCCTGCCTTCTGTCTAACTTTGTTAATCTATTGTCATTTATTGTTGTCTAAAACTAGAATTTTTGTTTTTAATTCGGTCTTCCAGACGGCATGCCTCGCGACTCCGAGGGTGTTCGAGTCGGCGCTGGCCTCGGCAAAGGCAAGAAGATGCGAAAGCCGCGCACCATTTATTCCAGCCTGCAGCTGCAGCAGCTCAACAGGCGATTCCAGAGGACGCAGTACCTGTCACTGCCGGAGCGTGCTGAGCTGGCTGCAAGTCTGGGCCTCACGCAGACTCAGGTGAGTTGGGGGGCGCTTTTACTGCCATGTAGATTTTGCGGTTTGGGATTTTAATTTTAGGGATTTGAAGTTTTGGGATTTGAATTTTAAAGACTTGAAACTTTGGATTTGAAGTTTAGGGATTTGAAGTTTAGGGGTTTAAAGTTTTGGGATTTGAAGTTTTGGGATTTGAAGTTTTGGGATTTGAAGTTTCAGGATTTGAAGTTTCGGGATTTGAAGTTTAAGGATTTGAAGTCTTGGGATTTGAATTTTATTGACTTGAAGTTTTGGAATTTAATTTTTAGGATTTGAAGTTTTAGATTTTAAGTTTCGGAATTTGAAGTTTATGGACTTAGAGTTTTGGGATTTGAAGTTTAGGGATTTAAAGTTTAGGGATTTGAAGTTTAAGGATTTGAAGTTTAAGGATTAGAAGTTTAAGACACTAAAAGTTTAGAGATTTGAACCGTAAAGATTAGTGATAAAGGGCCTCCTAAGTGACATCGAATTTCAAGTTTGGCGAGTTTTAGTGAAAGTATATTCTGATTTATTTGATTATTGTTTCATAACGGGAAAGAAATTCTAAAGAGTGGAAAAAATTGAGGGAGAAGTTGAGCAAGTCGAGATGCAACAAAGATTAGAGAAGCGTCGATTGTGAGGAATAGGTCGGTGAGGTGTTACATGCTGGCTCCCTCTCTAACAGTGTGCCAATAAAGATGCCGTGTAGATTGCGTGACACCAGAATTTTATAGAAGAGCTGGGCGGAAGCGCCACTCAAACCCGCTGTCTCTAAAGTAGTGACGCAACCAGTGCGCCTCACGAGAGATTCTGGGAGTGTGCGAAGTTTTAGCACAGCCGTTGTCACTCTCTCATTCTCTTTCTCTTCTAGAAGTGCCTACAAGTCCATTATTATAAAAACTAACGAATAAATTCCAATGCTCCAAATTCAGGTGAAGATCTGGTTCCAGAACAAGCGGTCCAAGTACAAGAAACTGTTGAAGCAGGGCCAGGATCCGCAGAATTTGGTGGACAGCATGAACGCGGATGATGAAGATTTTTCTGACGATGTAAGTAGTTAAAGGATTATTGCTTTCTGATGCTGTAGTACGTTTCTATAGTACAAATCTAACGTGCAGTAAATTTTTTTTTCAAACAGGAACTAATGATGAAGAATGAATCCAACAGTCCAATCAAGTCGGAGGCATTGGTCCCCATGCACCATCATCTTTCCCAGCATCAGCATCTTCATCAAGAGAATCTTCAGTATCTTCAGCAGCAGCAGCAGCAGCAGCAGCAGCAGCAACTGGATGAACCAAACGAGGCATGCGACCCGGACTCATCGGACTCGAACTCCAGACCGCCTGCCACGAAGCTTCATCAATCTCAGCACGAATCGTCCGAGGACAACGAAGCTGATGCCACCGGAGCGAACGAGGCGTCAATTAATGAGATTCAAAAGCCGCAGGCGCTTCTAGGAGAAGTCGGAACCGGCGCCAGTTTGATGTCGCAGCTGCTGCCGCCGCCGCTTCCGCCGCCGCCGCCGCACTCTCAGCAGCATCCGCATCAGCATCCGCTTCTGCAGCAGCAGCAGCAGCAGCAGCAACTTCAATCCTACACGCCGACAGACTGGGACGCTTCGCATCATCTCCATAGCAACGCAGCCTATCAGTTGCCGATGTCGCCGCATCCTGGTTACCATGGTTACCATCCCAACGCCTACTGGTACAGCAACGGCTACCATCAACAGGTGTACAATCACCAGGAGTGCTGAAGTGCTGGCTGATCTATTTAGCGCCCAAACCAGCGTTCAGTGACCAGCTCCGCCATTTCCTTGAAGCATTCCCAATTGTTGTATGTTTCCCCGTGTCAGAGGTTTCTTAAAAATAATAATCTCACTTCACAGATTTCCCGCTATGCTACTATTTAACCCGAATTACTTAGTAACCACGTATTGTTTTACCCTAGCTACCGAACACTGCGTCCTTCACAATCGATAAATTATTGTAATAAAAGGCAACAGACTCTTCTACATAAGTCCAAGTCAACTGCACTCACACAATTTGCCCTCACGGACATCCTTATAACTGTTTTGTCGCTTCTGTTTCAGTAAATTTGTTTTAACATTGCTGCTTTTATTCTGAAAGAGAAAACATGGAATTTGAGCTGACGTGTTTTGCCCCGCACTTCGCGGCGATAAACGCGACTCGCGTTAAATTTGACTCTTGCTGATTTCTGCTTCTGTTGAGTGTCATTTTTGTTCACGGTATTTTGTTAATATGATTTCATTATTACACTTTTTTAATATTGCTATTTTATTATAGAACCTACTCTACCCGCCCTGCACACAGCCGTAGCAGTCACTGTATAATCCGTATATTTCTGTGTGAACAGAACAAAAAAATTAATGTCGTTTGTATGCAGAATTTTATGTCGGAATTGTGCGAAATAAAATAAATTTTCTGTATTGTGTGCATAAGATGATTGCTATATATGCAAAACAATTTTTTTGGGGCCTTGTTACTGGTAGCAACAAATATGAAGTTCTGTGAAAAGAATCAGACGTACTGTGACAGGGAATCAGATGTACTGTGACAGGGAATCAGATGTACTGTGACAGGAATCAGATGTGCTGTGACAGCAATCAGATGTACTGTGACAGGGAATGAGATGTACTGTGACAGGGAATGAGATGTACTGTGATAGGGAATCAGATGTACTGTGACAGCAATCAGATGTACTGTGACAGGGAATCAAATGTACTGTGACAGGAATCAGATGTACTGTGAAAGGAAATCAGATGTACTGTGACAGGGAATCAGCTGTACTGTGCAGCAATCAGATGTACTGTGACAGGAATCAGATGTACTGTGACAGGGAATCAGATGTACTGTGACAGGAATCAGATGTACTGTGACAGGAATCAGATGTACTGTGACAGGAATCAGATGTACTGTGACAGGAATCAGATGTACTGTGACAAGAATCAGCTGTACTGTGACAGGAATCAGATGTGCTGTGACAGGAATCAGATGTACTGTGACAGGAATCAGATGTGCTGTGACAGGAATCAGATGTACTGTGACAGGAATCAGCTGTACTGTGACAGGAATCAGATGTACTGTGACAGGAATCAGATGTACTGTGGCAGGAATCAGATGTACTGTGACAGGAATCAGATGTACTGTGACAAGAATCAGCTGTACTGTGACACGGAATCAGATGTACTGTGACAGGGAATCAGATGTACTGTGACAGGGAATCAGCTGTACTGTGACAGGAATCAGATGTACTGTGACAAGAATCAGCTGTACTGTGACAGGAATCAGATGTACTGTGACAGCAATCATGTGGGAATAAACGAAAAATTCTAAGGGTCTAAATTAAATAAACACAGCAAAAACAAAAGCAACACTTAAACAAACAAAAAATGCCTTAACAAAACCTAACAGACAAAGACAGATTAAAACCTAGACAGATGGAACAATGAGCCTAGGCTGAGTTGATGCTCAGTTAAAGAGAAACACGATTTCCTGCGGCCAACTGGGCAAATCTGTATAGGAAAGAGGACGAGTTTTTGTTGAAAACGTTGAAATTTGATACGAGAGGCGAAACGCAAAGCAAAGCGATCACAAGCCGACGGGGGTACCGCCGCTAACCTGCGAACCGAGGTTTGCCCTGAACTCGCTGCCTCGCAGTTTCTCACTGCGATGGGACAGGCGGGGGGGGGCATTGGGGACGCCCGGTGGGACGGCCCCCTCCCCCTGTAATTAGCGGTTACCTTCGCCCAAAGCTCGAATCCTTTAGCGTCGAGCCTGCATGTCCCACCTCCCAGCTGGGTTTCGGGCCCGGGGCAGGGGAGAAAAAGCAGAGCCCCCTAAAGTTTTGTATAGAATCGGGCGTAAAGGCAAAAGCAGACCAGGAAAGGGGCTTGTTGGGGGCCCCAGCTCTGGGAGTTACGCCCCCCGCTCTGTGTGTGCGTAGAAGGGGGATCGCTTTGCCTCGCCTCCTGCCTCCATCACCGCCGCCTTGAACCTCCCCCTTCCCGGACCTCCCTTTTGGACCGGCGAGTTTCGTCTTCCTGCGGGGCCCTGGAGATTAGGCCTCTCACAAGTTACTAGCCTTCCTCATTGCATTGTCCTGTCGCTCACGTTTCAATGGTCTGCGTGGTTTGTTGCTAGGGTAGAAATGTAAAAGGTCGCGGGCTCGATTCTCGCTGTATAGCCTCATAGATACTTTTGGATGCTATCGTGTTCGAGGAATGCGAGTAATTGAAGGGTCGAAGTCGCTTCTTTTGCAAAGCCAGCAGAAGCAGAGAAGCAGAAGCGCCCCGCGCTCAAAGAAAGTTTCTTTTTTGCTCTTGCCCGCCCCCCTGCCGCCTCGGCTCAGAGTCGCATTGAAAATTGCCCGGCTTTTGTCTGCTTTACTAAGAAGAGTTACGAAAGCGAAAGCCAATTAACGAAAAAAAGGACAATACAGTCCAAAGGGGGAGCGGAAACATAAAACAGGCAATGCTTTTCGTTGTTTACTTGCTCACTTGAGTAGGCCACCTGGTGATGCAATTCACCTATCATCTTGGTGAAAGAAGTTTTTACCTCCTTTGTTTTTTTACTTTCGATATTCTTGCGAAAAAAGTCATAGACATATTAGCTTTCGAAAATATGTTTTTTATTGAAGAAGAGTTATGTATTTCTGTACTATATATCTAGACGTTAAACAATACACGGATTGTAAGCATCGAAAATGTGAATGTACATTTAGGAAAAAGCTTGATGTAGAAACAATTACTGTTATTGCGCTAGGATGTACACTGGGTATGTTTAGATGCGCATTAGCGTCGCGCTAAAATGTACAGCATCCACACTAAAGATGTACAGTATCGACTCTAGGATGCACATAAGCGACGCTAAAATGTACATTAGCGATGCTAAGATGTACATTAGCGATGCTAAGATGTACATTAGCGATGCTAAGATGTACATTAGCGATGCTAAGATGTACATTAGCGATGCTAAGATGTACACAATCGAATCTAGGATGTAAAGTAGCGACGCTAAGATGCACAATATCGACGCTACGATGTACAGTAGCGACGCTAAAATGTACATTAGCAATGCTAAGATGTACAGTATCGACTCTAGGATGTACATTAGCGACGCTAAGATGTACATTAGCGACGCTAAGATGCACGACAGCTACGCAAAGATGTAGAGCAACTATAAATTCAATAGTTGCATTCAGAATCCAATTGCATAGAGCAATTAATGAACTACAAGAAAAATTTTGCCACACAACGAGAAATGGACACGAAGCTTTTTGCGCCGCTAAGTTTTTTTCACCACGAAAAATATGAAAATAAATGATGACGGAAGGCTGTCTCACGCTACTCGGAGAGACAGAAGCGATGCAATGCAGAGAGGACAGAGAGAGGCTGGACACCCGGGTTGTGGCGGAAAAGAGGCAACTCAGACAGGAAGTTTTCGGTCGCTTTTTTTCTGAAGCAAAACATCTGAAGCTGCTGAATGGCTCAAATAAATAATAATTAACTTCCGGTGCGTGTCGCAGCGGAATTAGCCAGCCTACTAGACCGGATGGCTCCTGCTGCAGCTTTTGATCAACGCATTGCACAAGCCGCAGCCGTCAACTTTATGGACTGCAAGAATGATAATTGCCGCCTTCCGCATCCACACAGGATTCGCGCTGATCAAAAACTAACTTTGTTAGGGGGTTAAAAAATTGTATAACTTTTTCACAGTTAGTGTATGGTTACTATTATGGCTAGTTTTTAAACACAAATTTACCCTTAAAATTGAGAGATGAAGCTTTGATGCAGGTTAGAGCGCGGCTTGGACTTTAAAAAGTCAAGGAGCTGTGTATTTTGCGTAGTTTAGGGTTAGTGAGAGTTAGGATTGGTAGAGTTTGTTTTGGCGAAGTTTTCGGGATGCGAAGTTTAGGCGGTTTTAAGTTTAGGGTTGGTAGAGTTTAGAGTTTGTGCATTAGGGTTTGTGGAGTTTAGGGTTTGTGGAGTTTAGGGTTTGTAGAGTTTAAAGTTAGTGGAGTTTAGGGTTAGTGGATTTTAGCGTTTGTGCTTTTTATGGTTTGTGGAGTTCAGGGCTAGAGCAGTTTAGGATTTGTGGAGTTTAGGGTTTGTGCAGTGTAGGGTTTCAGGAGTTTAGGGTTTGTGGAGTTTAGGGTTTGTAGAGTTTAGGGTTTGTTGAGTTTTGGGTTTCTGGAGTTTAGGGTTTGTAAAGTTTAGCGTTTTTGGTGTTTGTTGTTTGTGGAGTTTAGGGTTTGTGGAGTTTGTTGTTTGTGGAGTTCAGGGTTTGTGGAGTTTAGGGTTTGTGGAGTTTAGGGTT
This sequence comes from Macrostomum cliftonense, assembly GCA_950096795.1. NCBI lineage: Eukaryota > Metazoa > Platyhelminthes > Macrostomidae > Macrostomum > Macrostomum cliftonense. Next base: position 201,260 of record CATNEM010000375.1, on the reverse strand, counting down.
TGTGGAGTTTAGGGTTTGTGGAGTTTGTTGTTTGTGGAGTTTAGGGTTTGTGGAGTTTAGGGTTTGTGGAGTTTGTTGTTTGTGGAGTTTAGGGTTTCAGGAGTTTAGGGTTTGTAGAGTTTGTTGTTTGTGGAGTTTAGGGTTTGTGGAGTTTAGGGTTTGTGGAGTTTAAAGTTAGTGGAGTTTAGGGTTAGTGGATTTTAGCGTTTGTGCTTTTTATGGTTTGTGGAGTTCAGGGCTAGAGCAGTTTAGGATTTGTGGAGTTTAGGGTTTGTGCAGTGTAGGGTTTCAGGAGTTTAGGGTTTGTGGAGTTTAGGGTTTGTAGAGTTTAGGGTTTGTTGAGTTTTGGGTTTCTGGAGTTTAGGGTTTGTAAAGTTTAGCGTTTTTGGTGTTTGTTGTTTGTGGAGTTTAGGGTTTGTGGAGTTTGTTGTTTGTGGAGTTCAGGGTTTGTGGAGTTTAGGGTTTGTGGAGTTTAGGGTTTGTGGAGTTTAGGGTTTGTGGAGTTTGTTGTTTGTGGAGTTTAGGGTTTGTGGAGTTTAGGGTTTGTGGAGTTTGTTGTTTGTGGAGTTTAGGGTTTCAGGAGTTTAGGGTTTGTAGAGTTTGTTGTTTGTGGAGTTTAGGGTTTGTGGAGTTTAGGGTTTGTGGAGTTTAGGGTTTGCGAAGTTTGAGGTTTGTGGAGTTTAGGGTTTGTAGAGTTTGAGGTTTGTTGAGTTTAGGGTTTGTAGAGTTTGAGGTTTGTTGAGTTTAGGGTTTGTAGAGTTTGAGGTTTGTTGAGTTTAGGGTTTGTGGAGTTTGTTGTTTGTGGAGTTTAGGGTTTGTGGAGTTTAGGGTTTGTGGAGTTTAGGGTTTGTGGAGTTTAGGGTTTGTGGAGTTTGAGGTTTGTTGAGTTTAGGGTTTGTAGAGTTTGAGGTTTGTTGAGTTTAGGGTTTGTAGAGTTTGAGGTTTGTTGAGTTTAGGGTTTGTTGAGTTTAGGGTTTGTAGAGTTTGAGGTTTGTTGAGTTTAGGGTTTGTAGAGTTTGAGGTTTGTTGAGTTTAGGGTTTGTAGAGTTTGAGGTTTGTTGAGTTTAGGGTTTGTAGAGTTTGAGGTTTGTTGAGTTTAGGGTTTGTAGAGTTTGAGGTTTGTTGAGTTTAGGGTTTGTAGAGTTTGAGGTTTGTTGAGTTTAGGGTTTGTAGAGTTTGAGGTTTGTTGAGTTTAGGGTTTGTAGAGTTTAGGGTTTGTAGAGTTTGAGGTTTGTTGAGTTTAGGGTTTGTAGAGTTTAGGGTTTGTAGAGTTTAGGGTTTGTAGAGTTTAGGGCTTGTTGAGTTTTGGGTTTCTGGAGTTTAGGGTTTGTAAAGTTTAGCGTTTTTGTGTTTGTTGTTTGTGGAGTTTAGGGTTTGTGGAGTTTAGGGTTTGTGGAGTTTGTTGTTTGTGGAGTTCAGGGTTTGTGGAGTTTAGGGTTTGTGGAGTTTGTTGTTTGTGGAGTTCAGGGTTTGTGGAGTTTAGGGTTTGTGGAGTTTAGGGTTTGTGGAGTTTAGGGTTTGTGGAGTTTGAGGTTTGTTGAGTTTAGGGTTTGTAGAGTTTGAGGTTTGTTGAGTTTAGGGTTTGTAGAGTTTGAGGTTTGTTGAGTTTAGGGTTTGTAGAGTTTGAGGTTTGTTGAGTTAAGGGTTTGTTGAGTTTAGGGTTTGTTGAGTTTAGGGTTTGTAGAGTTTGAGGTTTGTTGAGTTTAGGGTTTGTAGAGTTTGAGGTTTGTTGAGTTTAAGGTTTGTAGAGTTTGAGGTTTGTTGAGTTTAGGGTTTGTAGAGTTTGAGGTTTGTTGAGTTTAGGGTTTGTAGAGTTTGAGGTTTGTTGAGTTTAGGGTTTGTAGAGTTTAGGGTTTGTAGAGTTTGAGGTTTGTTGAGTTTGAGGTTTGTTGAGTTTAGGGTTTGTAGAGTTTGAGGTTTGTTGAGTTTGAGGTTTGTTGAGTTTAGGGTTTGTAGAGTTTAGGGTTTGTAGAGTTTGAGGTTTGTAGAGTTTGAGGTTTGTTGAGTTTAGGGTTTTCGGTGTTTGGGGTTGGTGAAGTTTTGGTTCTGAGAAGTTTTTAAAGAGATTTCAGATCTGAAAAAGACAGAAAGTGAGACATCAAACAGAAACGTCTGGCGCCGTCGAATTGGCAAAAAATCGACTCAAAAAATGTTTGCTTGACGAGAAAAAGCTTCCCCGCTTCGCTTTGCAGTGCCATCTGCGCTTTGCTGTGAAAGCAGCAGAGCAAGCGAGCGGGCAGGCAAAGATAATTACAGGCGGCCCCTGCCGCAGCACCTGAGCCCCCTTGTCCAGCGGAGCCTTCGACGGCAAAAATTTTTGAGAAGAAAAGTGGAGCGTCGCACGACTTTTGCTCGACTCTGTTTTGGCTTAACTGAGCGAGGCTAGTCTTCTTTTGCGAAAGCAGAAATGCCATAATTGGTGCGATTTTCTGTTTTCAGAAATTTTCGAAAATTTTTTTAAAGATTTGATCATTTTGCGCAGGAAATTGAAACAAATAAACTTTAAACGAAAATCTTAATTTAAAAATAAAAAACTCACCTTCGAAGTGCAAACTTCTCATAAAATAGAGGATGTTTGGGAGACACTGGGCAAGAAGAATGGAGCAAAAAGTTTATTTAGCATTTTAAGGTGCTAATCGATGCATAGAGATTAGTAGATTAATTTGCTTTAGTTACTACTCTTTAGGGTTTCTTATGGCTGACCAATTGCTTGATTGACTGATGATTGACTGATTGATTGACTGATTGATTGACTGATTGATTGACTGATTGATTGACTGATTGATTGACTGATTGATTGACTGATTAATTGACTGATTAATTGACTGATTGATTGACTGATTGATTGACTGACTGACTTGATTGATTGATTGACTGATTGACTGATTGACTGATTGACTGCCTGATTGATTGATCGATTGCTAAAGCTAAAAAGCTAAATCTGCAGGAGGGCTGCAGGCACTTTGACGCTTGAAGCGACATTGTCCCACAACCAGCGACTGGGCATGACTGTCCATTGCGCTGACTCCTGAAGCGCGTTCAGTCACACTAAATACGGTATGCAGGCATAGACACATACACACGGTGCGCAACGGAATTCCAGTATAGCACCCAGTCACGCACTCACATAGGGTGCACAAGCGGTAGTTCCAGGAATGTACACTCTCTATGCCTTCGGGGGTTGCCCTCATGGGCGTAAATTGCACAACTGGCCCATAGCCCAACCAATTCGTGCACAAGGCCCCAAATTAATGTGACCCTGTACACGAAACCGCGCTAGGGAAAATAAACGACCTACAACGCGGGGTCGAACCTGGACCAGTGGCACACAAGGCAGACGCGCTAGACCGCCGAGCCACGCGCCCCCTGATTGATCGATTGACTGATTGATTAATTGATTGATTGATTGTTTAACTGATTCACTGGTTGACTGATTGATTAATTGACTGATTGATTGATTAATAAGTTGATTGACTGATTGATTGATTGACTGACTGACTGACTGATTGATTGATCGATTGACTGATTGATTAACTGATTGATTGATTGATTAACTGATTCATCTATTGACTGATTGATTAATTGACTGATTGATTGATTGATTAATATGTTGACTGACTGATTGATTGATTAATATGTTTATTGACTGATTGACTGACTGACTGACTGACTGACTGACTGATTGATCTGTTGACTGACTGACTGACTGATTGATCGATTGGTTGATTGATTAATTGACTGACTGACTGATTGATCTGTTGATTGACTGACTGATTGATTGATTGATCGATTAATTGATTGATTGATTTATTGATTGTCTGACTGTCTGACTGATTGATCTGTTGATCTGTTGATTTTTTGATTGATTGATTAATTGATTGACTGACTGAGTGACTGACTGACTGATTGATTGATCTGTTGAGGATCGATCGATCGATTGATTGATTGATTGACAGATCGATCACTTAGTTAATGGATCGATTTTTTAAAATAGTTTATCAAAGTAATTGATTAATTAACTGCTTGGACAAAGTGCTTCTCTGATGAATTAATTGATCGAGGCATTAAATATTTTTTATCCGCTTTTTTCAAGCAATACAGCAGCAGGGAAACCAAGATAAGAGAGAACCATAGATAGGATGAACAATTTCATAAAGATGAAAAATTCCTATTAATTTAGTTGAACTGAGCATATAAAGCATCAATTGCAGGAGATGAATCCAAAGTGACTCTAACGCAGAGCTGGCAACCTCGCGCCCTTGCCAGGTTAGCAGAGGGCTGAGACCCAGAAGGCTGCCTGTTTGACGCTGCCTTCCCTCTCGCTCTCCATCTATTAATTACTCTCTTCCTTTTTCCGCATCTGAGGCGCCAGCTCGAGGGCCTCCAACCTCGTGGCTTCCCTCCTGGTGCTGCGCATTGTTGCTGGGGTCAGAGAAGCGTCAAGGAAAACCGAAAAGCTCCGGTTAGTTCGGCGACCCGCCCGCTGATCCCGCAATTATCAATCAGTCTTCTCTATGCGTCCCTCCTGTCTCTCCCTCCATCTCTCTAACCCAAGCTCGAACAATTTTTTCCCTAGCTTCCTTAATTCTCACTTTTTCCATCTACAAAGTTGGCCAGATAATCAGATAATACGATGAATATGATTTTAATTTGATGGAGTCTCTAAACTGGTTCATTGTTGTTGTTTTTTTTGTTTTCAATTTTCACCAGTGTCCGCTTCAAAGACTTCTAATTGAATCGTTTCAAAAGCAAAGGAAATTGGGATTAGAAAATGAGAGGGAAGGCGTAGAACGGATAGGGAAGGGATAAAGCACAGGCGTAGCGCTTAGGGATAAAATAACACGAATACAGCGAAGCTACATGAAAAAAAGATTACTTCTGCATCAAATAGTGACTATTTATTTAGTAATTGTCTCTTCAACAACATAGCAACAGCATAGAAACTTGTGAACTTTGGTCGATAAATGCAAGGGAGATTTATGTGCTCAAGGAAACATTAAGGATTAAATAAAAATTGAATAAATTGTTAATGATAATAAACAATAACAAATAATAATAACATAATTATTATGATTTTTTTACCGAAAAATATATATTTCTTTCTCTTCGTTAACACCCGCATCAGTGAGCAAATTTTAAGTGAAAAATAAATTATGAAGCTCAAATCTGAACGAAGCTACTATTAGTAAAAACTCAAGAAATTTCAAGTTAAATTTACATAAATTATTTTTATGTTTAGCTTTTGGTAAAAAAAATCAGGTAACCCCAATGTAGAGGCTGGTAGCCTTCAACTTAGCGAACTCTTCAACTGCTGCCTCAGCTTCCGCGATCAGCTCCTCGCGCAGACGCGCCTGCTCCTCTTTCAATGCGCTAGCAGCGTCTTGACCTCCGCCATGCTGCTGCTGCTGCTGCTGCTGCTGCTGCTGCTGCTGCTGCTGCTGCAGTGAGCCGCCACGTGACAGGACCCAAGGGTGGCACAGAACGTCAATGGCCGTGAGCCGCTCGGTCTTGTCCACCACTAGCAGGCGGTCTATGAGATCTTTGGCGGCTGCCGGGGAAGATTAGGAGTGACAATGTAAGATTAGGAGTGAATATGTAAGATTAGGAGTGAATATGTAAGATTAGGAGTGAATATGGAAGATTAGGAGTGAAATTTAAGATTAGGAGTGAAATGCAAGATTACGAGTGACAATGCAAGATTAGGAGTGACAAATGAAGATTAGGAGTGAATATGGAAGATTAGGAGTGAAATGCAAGATTAGGAGTGACAATGGAAGATTAGGAGTCAATATGGAAGATTAGGAGTCAATATGGAAGATTAGGAGTGAAAATGCAAGATAAGGAGTGAAAATGGAAAATTAGGAGTGACAATTGGAGATTAGGAGTGAAAATGCAAGATTAGGAGTGACAAATGAAGATTAGGAGTGAATATGGAAAATTAGGAGTGAAAATGCAAGATTAGGAGTGACAATTGAAGATTAGGAGTCAATATGGAAGATTAGGAGTGAAAATGCAAGATAAGGAGTGAAAATGCAAGATTAGGAGTGACAAATGAAGATTAGGAGTGAATATGGAAGATTAGGAGTGAAAATGGAAGATTAGGAGTGACAAATGAAGATTAGGAGTGAATATGGAAAATTAGGAGTGAAAATGCAAGATTAGGAGTGACAATTGAAGATTAGGAGTCAATATGGAAGATTAGGAGTGAAAATGCAAGATAAGGAGTGAAAATGCAAGATTAGGAGTGACAATTGAAGATTAGGAGTGAATATGGAAAATTAGGAGTGAAAATGGAAGATTAGGAGTGACAAATGAAGATTAGGAGTGAATATGGAAAATTAGGAGTGAAAATGCAAGATTAGGAGTGACAATTGAAGATTAGGAGTCAATATGGAAGATAAGGAGTGAAAATGCAAGATAAGGAGTGAAAATTGAAGATTAGGAGTGAAAATGTAAGATTAGGAGTGACAATGCAAGATTAGGAGTGACAATGCAAGGTTAGGAGTGACAATGCAAGGTTAGGAGTGACAATGCAAGGTTAGGAGTGAAAATGCAAGATTAGGAGTGACAATGGACGATTAGGAGTGAAATGCAAGATTCGTAGTGACAATGCAAGATTAGGAGTGACAATGGAAGATTAGGAGTGAAATGCAAGATTAGGAGTGACAATTGAAGATTAGGAGTGAATATGGAAGATTAGAAGTGAAAATGCAAGATTAGGAGTGACAAATGAAGATTAGGAGTGAATATGGAAGATTAGGAGTTAAAATGCAAGATTAGGAGTGACAATTGAAGATTAGGAGTCAATATGTAAGATTAGGAGTCAATATGGAAGATTAGGAGTGAAAATGCAAGATAAGGAGTGAAAATGGAAGATTAAGAGTGAAAATGGAAGATTAGGAGTGAATATGGTAGATTAGGAGTGACAATGCAAGATTAGGAGTGACAATGGAGAATGTGCAGTGACAATCAAGCTGAAAATCAAAGATGTCGAAGTGACAAAGCGAACATTAACTCACAAGTTGACACGTGGTCCCAATAGGGGCTAAGGTAGTCAAAGGTGCCGTTTTTGATCATCTGGAACAGCTCCGACTGGCGTCTCTCGCGGCTACGGAAGGGCGGGAAGCCGCACAGCAGGATGTAGGCGATGACGCCCAGGGCCCACAGGTCCACCTCCAGACCGTAGCCTGAAATTGTTGTGGAAAAATATCATCTCTGGTAGCAAGTCAGAATAGCTAAAGCGAGCTACTGAACGGCATATCAACAAATCATGAAGATGGACTGCGTAATAAATCGATCAATCAATCAATCAATCAATCGATCGATCAATCGATCAATCAATCAATCAATCAATTTATTTATTCATCTGTTAATCAACCAATTCATCAAAAAATCAATCAACTAATTTAGTATTAAATAAATTAATTAATTAACTAATCAATCAATTAACTAATCAATCAAATAATCAATTAATTAATCATTCAATCAATTCACCAATCAATCAATCAAGTTATAAATCAATCCATCCTAGAAATGAAATCGGTGGTATTACAATCAATTCATCAAATAATAAATCATTCTTTTAGATTTATTGGGTGGCTGATCGATCAATCAATCAATCAATCAATCAATAATTCAATCAATTATCTCAGGGACTAGAAACTGGTGAATCAAGGAATCAGACGGATGGGTGATTCAATATAGGGTATCGTTATCTTAACTTGAAATAAATCATTTTTACAGGACACACTAAGTTTGGTTAGCTCTGCTGTTCTCAGAATAATTTTATTTGAAAATGATTAAATTATGGTACTAGCCAGGTGCACCATGTCTCGCTCCCTTCGTGTCAAGTTTGGCCAGAATCCCATTTAACTGCTAGCACGGCAGCCCCGCCTCCTCCCCCAAAATTTGCCCAGAAGATCTTCTTTTGAAAGGGCCCTGTCTAACAGGAAGCAGGAAGTAAACGCAACAAAAATTGTTGCCAAGCGCCAGGTTAAAGACAGCACTAGATTGTGCAAGCAAGCAGCTATAGGCTAAGAGATAGCTATAGAATAGGCTTGGAACAAGTTCCAACAGTTCAACTGAGTGCCTAGCGGAGCACTTCAGGTTAGAAGCGTTGTAATAGGTAGGAGCAGAAGTTATTGATAGAAAAAAATCTACTTATTATACTCGTAATGCAAGGCAAAATAAGCTTGGCTTTACTTCGGGAACTATGCACTTTTATTTGAGAAGTTTCTTATCAATTGTGCATATGTTAACCCCACTACAGATTTTTCATGTGTGCAGTTTAATTTTTAAATCTAAATGAATCAGTTATTTTCCCCGTGTGCATCTGTGCTAACCAATTTGTTTCCCCCGTACTCGTACATCTGTGTGAATCAATTTGTTCCCGCTGTACATCTGTGTGAATCAATTCGTTCCTACTGTACATCTGTGTGAATCAATTCGTTCCCACTGTACATCTGTGGGAATCAATTCGTTTCCACTGTACATCTGTGTGAATCAATTCGTTCCCACTGTACATCTGTGTGAATCAATTCGTTTCCACTGTACATCTGTGGGAATCAATTCGTTCCCAATGTACATCTGTGCTAACCAATTTGTTTCCCCCGTACTCGTACATCTGTGTGAATCAATTTGTTCCCGCTGTACATCTGTGTGAATCAATTTGTTCCCCCTGTACATCTGTGTGAATCAATTTGATCCCACTGTACATCTGTGTGAATCAATTTGTTCCCAATGTACATCTGTGGGAATCAATTTGATCCCACTGTACATCTGTGTGAATCAATTCGTTCCCACTGTACATCTGTGTGAATCAATTCGTTTCCACTGTACATCTGTGTGAATCAATTTGTTCCCACTGTACATCTGTGTGAATCAATTTGTTCCCCCTGTACATCTGTGTGAATCAATTTGATCCCACTGTACATCTGTGTGAATCAATTTGTTCCCAATGTACATCTGTGGGAATCAATTTGATCCCACTGTACATCTGTGTGAATCAATTCGTTCCCACTGTACATCTGTGTGAATCAATTCGTTTCCACTGTACATCTGTGTGAATCAATTCGTTCCCAATGTACATCTGTGTGAATCAATTCGTTCCCACTGTACATCTGTGTGAATCAATTCGTTCCCAATGTACATCTGTGTGAATCAATTCGTTTCCACTGTACATCTGTGTGAATCAATTTGATCCCCCTGTACATCTGTGGGAATCAATTTGATCCCCCTGTACATCTGTGGGAATCAATTTGATCCCACTGTACATCTGTGTGAATTAATTTGTTCCCAATGTACATCTGTGTGAATTAATTTGTTCCCAATGTACATATGTGGGAATCAATTTGATCCCCCTGTACATCTGTCGGAATCAATTTGTTCCCAATGTACATCTGCGAGAATCAATTTGTTCCCAATGTACATCTGCGAGAATCAATTTGTTCCCAATGTACATCTGTCTGAATCAATTTGTTCCCAATGTACATCTGCGAGAATCAATTTGTTCCCAATGTACATCTGCGAGAATCAATTTGTTCCCAATGTACATCTGCGAGAATCAATTTGTTCCCAATGTACATCTGCGAGAATCCATTCTCGCAGATTATTTAACGAAAATTATTTATTGTTAATTTTTTACGCAAACGTTTACTTTGAATGCCAACAAAGTAAATTTATCTTTTTAAATATGCAAATCAAATGTTTTTTCTTCATGAATAATATTTTCCAGCAAAATGCACACGTCTTACATTGAAACATAGGATTTTATAGAAATTTTTTGTAGTAAGCATCCTATTATTTTTCGAGGCGTAGGTAAAAAATTGGATGGCAAAAAAATGCTTCTAAAACTTGATTTCGAGCACTTTCTAGAACCTAAAAAATCTAAATTACGCATAAGATGAGACATCCCTTCCTGATATTTTTTACACACTGATCAAAATATTTACTGCTCAAGTCTCGCGCACTTATTGACTAACGACTCGGCTCCCTGCCTTCCCTATTTGAGCAGGAAGCGCCTCAGCATCCGTCATCCGCTCACCTGTCTCCGACAGAATCTCGGGGGCCACGTAGGTAGGCGTGCCGCATACGGTGAATATTGGCTCCTCAACCTCCATTGCTAGGCCGAAATCGCCAAGTTTCAAGCTGATTTTGTTGTCTTTGCTCCGGTAAACCTGGGGATTGAATTTTCGGAATGAAACGGAATGTACATATAAGTACATCTGCTCTTCCTCACCGTCCGGGCCACTTGTAGCGAAATTTCTTACCTAAAGTGTCCTACGATTGGTTAAGGCCCAGCTTTTCTCTCTCCCTCTCGAACCCCACCCCACGCCGTCAGTCTGACCCCCAGCAGCAAGCTGAACAACCCCAACACGCGATATCATAGCGTTTTACTTCAACAATTTTACCATAGCAACAGGAACTTTATGAAGTTGACATGGCTATGTAAAAATCCCTATCAAAATTAAGAAACTGAGAATATATAAACCATAAACATATTTTTTTAAACTTCGGCACTACCGTGTAATTTGAGAAACAACTCAAATCGGATGCTATGAATTTTGCTCTTGTCGCCCTTGGATACCACAGAAAGTTGACAAAAACTCCTAGGGAAAGGGGAAGAACTGGTTTCTACTAAAGAGAGTCAGCTAGAAAGGACAGGACACGGAGAGAGGAAAGGGAAAAAGTAATGAAGTTGAAGTAGTTTGCGATGCTGCGACTGCAAGGTGTGGGGCAGGGTAAAGCGCCCCTCCCCTAGCCCTCAAGCAAGCAGCCGCGCTTCTAAAAGAGAAGGAAGGAAGAGGAATTCACTAGAAAAAATGGGCCAGTTTGAGGAAACGGAGGCACACGTCGAGGAAACAATGGACTTTTCCGTGCCTCAGTCATTCCGGCAGCTTCTAACTGGCAGTATCTGAGACTCAAAGTCATGGCTTTGGGCTGCTGGGACTGGCTAGTGTAGGAATTGGCTAGTTCGCAGGCATTAGGCTTCCTTCTAATAGTAACTTATCGATTATGGAATAAGTTTTTTGTTGAAGCTAGTAAGCTATTATACTAATCCATCGTTTAAATTTTCCTTCAACAATGTAGATACGACAATTAATGCGGAGGATATGCCTTTAATGATAATTAAAAAATCATAAAACAAGCTTAAAACCCATTCTCACACTGTGAGCCCAGCCCCAATCAGTGCCCAAGTGCCCACAGACTCAGCCCAGTGCCGCACACTCAGCCCAGCGCCACAGACTCAGCCAAGTGCCACAGAATCAGCCCAGCGCCACAGACCCAGGCCAGTGCAACAGACTCAGCCCAGTGCCACACACTCAGCCCAGTGCCACACACTCAGCCCAGTGCCACACACTCAGCCCAGTGCCACACACTCAGGCCAGTGCCACACACTCAGCCCAGTGCCACACACTCAGCCCAGTGCCACACACTCAGCCCAGTGCCACACACTCAGCCCAGCGCCAGAGACTCAGCCCAGTGCACTAACAAGCAGCGGCTCACCAGCAGGTTCTCCGGCTTCAAATCGCGATGAACAATCCGCCTGCTGTGCAAATAGTGCAACGCGCCGGCAATATCTGCCACCATGCTGGATGCTTGAATCTCGTTGAACTTCACCACCTGGCTGATGGCGTCGAATAAGTCGCCGCCTTTGACCAGCTCCATGATGAGGTAGATCTCAGTTTTAGTCTCGTATTCGTCAACCAGGCGGACAATATTGGGGTGCCGGCACAGGCGCATGATGCGCACCTCGTTCAGCACCATGTGCTCCTTGCCGCGCAGTTTCTTCTTGTCGATCACCTTGGCCGCGTACTCGTTGCCGCTGTCCCGCTTGACGCAGGAGCGGACCACGGCGAAATTGCCGTCGCCAAGAGTCTGGCCGAGGTCGTATCGTTCAAGAACGTATCGGGTCGACGAGATAGGCCGAATTAACGGGCGTCGACGTTCGCCTGCTGGTTTTGTCGGCGATTGTTTCGCCTCCTCGGCAGCTTCGGCGGCGGCAGCTTCGGCGGCTGCCTCAGCTGCTGCCTCTTCGTGAACTGGCGAAAGCGGAGCCACCCCCGCATCGGACGTGTCGCCGCCGCCAGCCTCGTCTGCAGTGTCGGCCACTCGCGGCAGCACGACCGGGTCCAGCTGCGGCGGCTGCGACTCCTGAGGCCGCGGTGGCGCGTCCGCAGGCTCCGAACTCGCGCTTTGCCCGGCCCCAATCGGGGGCAGCACGGCGTGCGCCTTCGGCAGCTCGCGCTTGGCCGCCACCGCTTCTGCGGCCGCCTCCGCAGCCGCCTGACGCTCGCGAGCTCGGCGCTCAGCTTCGGCCAACGCCTCGGCCAGCGCGGCCGCTTCCGAAGCTTCGGCGTCAGCTGAGTTGCGCAACAATGGCAACGGCTGATGGCGCTTGGCGGCCGCGGCCGCTGTTGCCCGATGCTGATGCTGATGCTGGTGCTCCCGGACGCTCGCCAAGGCCTGCAGATCAGAATCGTCGTAGCCGCTGTCTCTCTCGTCCGTGGCTAAACGATGTTGCTGGTGTTGCTTCTGCGGCTTGTGCTGCTGCTGCTGCTGCTGCTGCTGCTGGCGCCGCATCTGGCGCCGTTTTAATCGGCGCTCCCAGTCGCGCAGCAGGGTGCGCGTTCCAGGATTGCCCGGATACAGTTCGTCAAGGAGATCCTCTACCTAGAGAGGAAAATCATGGTTGTAGCTTTCGCTAAAGCTTTCCAAGTACTAGCCTACTCTTGATAATTACCTGTCCGAGTTCTATCGTGTCCTCAACGCAGCCAACAAACAGGTCGTCCTCGCGGAACAGTTCGCCAACGTCGCGAACCTCGCGTCCGGCGATGGTGTAGATCTTTTTTAGTCGTTCTCGACGACCGCGCGAGCCGCCGAACGAGTCGGAGACGTCGGCCAGCAGCTGGGCGAATGATTGAATACCCCGTCGGTTCAACAGCATTTTCACTACCTGACGTGGCCGAGGGCCTTCCTTAACGACAGTTACTAGGCGCGGCTGGCGAGGCATCGGCTGATGCTGCTGCTGCTGCGATTGAATTCTTCGATTCAGACTGAGAGACGGCTGCTTCTGTTTTTTCTGCTGCTGCTGCTGCTGCTGCTGCTGCTGCTGCTGCGCCGACTGAAGCTGCTGCTGCTGTCTCCCGCGTTGGTGCTTCAAGTAGCGAGACGGCGGGAAGGCGTTGTAGCCGGCGAAGTAAGATTGCGGCGGCGGCGGCTGCTGCGTCGGTGGCTGCTGCTGGTGTCGCTGAAGCCAAGGCATTGCCAGTGACTGGTTTTGCTTCTGGCTTGCTTGTGAATCTCGGCGGCCTTATTGAGGACGGAGATTTCGTTTATAGGGTGTTAAAAATATTGCTTTACGTGTGAGCTAAGGGAACTAATGGCTAGCTAAACACTGCGAAGTACATAATACTTATAATAATTATCCTCTGCTGATGAAGCCAACTCACTAATTACTCAGGCAGACTTGAAAGCTGTTGCATGAGGACCGCAGGCACACCTTAGGCTATTAGACCTATTAGCCAAAAGCACAGCGAAGTTAACTACTCAGCATAGATTTCCCGACAACAAAACTTCCTACGTTTCTGCTTTACAAAGATCCGCATATAAGGCTACAACCCCTGTCCCAACACTAACTAAAATGGGAAATAAACTGAACATGGAGCACACAATTATCACGCTACAACCCCTGTCCCAACACTAACTAAAATGGGCAATAAACTGAACATGGAGCACACAATTATCACGCTACAACCCCTGGCCCAACACTACCTAAAAAAGGCAATAAACTGAAGACGGAGCACAAAATTATCACGCTACAACCCCTGTCCCAACACTAACTAAAATGGGCAATAAACTGAACATGGAGCACACAATTATCACGCTACAACCTCTGTCCCAACACTAACTAAAATAGGCAATAAACTGAACATGGAGCACACAATTATCACGCTACAACCCCTGTCCCAACACTAACTAAATAGGCAATAAACTGAACATGGAGCACACAATTATCACGCTACAACCTCTGTCCCAACACTAACTAAAATGGGCAATAAACTGAACACGGAGCACACAATTATCACGCGACAACCCCTGCCCCAACACTAACTAGAATAGGCAATAAAATCAAAACGGAGCACACTTTTATAACACAATCAAAAATAGGCAATAAACTGAACACGGGGTACACAATTATCAAGCTAAAATCCTATCAATAGTAAATAAACGTGCCCCACTCACCCTTAGACCAAGGCGTGATTTCAGAGCCGCCGTAAGCGACCGGCTTGAATGTCTCGTTGCCGGCACATACGTAAATTCCGCCGTCAATCAAATCGGCCACGTCGGCTATTCGCCGGCCGCTAGTTGGCGAGAACAATTGTCTGACACCGTTAGGCAGGTGCAGATGCTGCGGCATTCTGGCCGTCAGATCCTGCAGCAGATCATTGTAGGACAGGTACCTGTGCGGCGTAATGCTCACCTTCTTGCCTTTAAAAAAGATGTCGCCGTTGCAAAACACAATGATTCGTTTCTGCCGCCGGCGCTCTTCTCTGGCCAGACGACGAGCGGCAACGGCGGCTTCGTCCGGCGGCTGCGGCGGCGGGAACAGGCGACTAGCTCGCCGATGCTGCTGGCTCATCGCTACCGACATCAGAGGTGAAGCAGTGAAGGCGACGAGCCGTTTGGCGCGCAAGAATCGCCGCTAAAGGCGACGAGCTCCAGTCGGTGTCTTGTTTGAAGACGCGGACAGAAGAAGAATATCAGCCAGCGGAGCGGGGGGAGAGCGGCAGAAATAATGCAAATAGGGCGGTGAGGAGGGGGCAGGCGATGGGGGCGAGACTGTAGTTCAGGCCGACGATTCAGGGACGGGCATTGAGACAGCGGAAGTGGCCGCGATGGAGACAAGCGCCCCCAAAAAAACTGTCCTGTTGGTTGCAATGGAAGACAGGCTGGGCATGGAAGGCCGACGCGAGGACAAGGGAAAGAAAGAAGAGGAGAGACGGGAGAATGAGTGTTGCATTTACTATTAGCCTTTGCTGTTTAGCCTATGAGAGCCTATGAAGCAGGCGGGCAAGGGCAGGACTTTGTCGTAGGGGGTAGAGAAACGGAGAGAGATGAGCAAACTTTGAGCTCCAGCCCGGTGATGCTTTAACAAACTAAAGCCATCAGGCTCGGAACGATAATCTCAGCGGATTGAAATTCCATTCGATTGTAATCAAATCTAGGGAGGCGAATGCGAAAAACGAAAGTTCACAGGTCTGATTAATAGTACTTTGCTGCCGGTAGCTCGCATTAGACCAAAGACGTAATGCACAAACCCGATGAAGTTAAGACGGCTATACTCATAGAGCTAGAGAGACTCTTCATAGCTCTGAGCTCAGCTGGAAATAATGAGAAGATCCATAACCGCTTGCAAAATCTTCCTCTAAGGACCGTCGCCTGTTTGCCAATTCCCGCCAAGCCGTGCACCTGCACCCAACCCAATGAAGTCACTTCAGTCAGAAAAAAAATGCTTCCTTGACAACGCGCAGCCCCAACAAGCAACGACGCGCGGCCGCGAGAACTTCCTTCCTTCCTAGAAATAAAAGTCATTACAAGGCTGCTCAAGCCGAAATGAGCTGGGGCGATCATTGGGCCGGGTCTGTAAGAAGATGTTCAGTCTTGCTACGTAACTACACGTAAACTCCACCTGCGACAACGCGGGCAAAAAGAGGCTGAAATTGCCAGCTGGAAGCGATAATAGAGCAATCAAAGACTTCTACAGACACCTGAGGTATCGGCATAAAATAAGATTTATTCTTCTAGACTGCAGAAGCATTTGGAGGAATCACGGTATGGCTTCCCGAGAGACTCAAAAGCAGAAACCTAGGAAACCGAGACAGCTATAGGCAGCTCAGACATGATAATTTAGTAGCACAAACAGGAAATTCAATTTATTAACGTATCTATCTGTGCATCTCTTTCACTAATAGAAAATTTAATAATTCACTATTCTTAATGAATAATAATCTGGCGACGTAATTTCAGATGCGAGATAAGGTTTAATAAATTACTGACAGACGTAAGTCTAGACTTGCAATTTTATGAAATATTGGTAAAGCTGGACTCTAGAGAAGTAAGCAAGAGTACTTTAGTAGCTTGAGGTGGTATGAGAATTAGGAATGCGTGAGACATGAGAATCAGGGAGCTGTGGGGTGCGTGAGATACGAGAATCAGGGAGCTGTGAGAAAGTGTCAGACATGAGAGTCAGGTGCTGTGGGAATGTGTCAGATATGAGAATCATGGTGCTGTGAGAAAGTGTCAGACATGAGAGTCAGGTGCTGTGGGAATGTGTCAGATATGAGAATCATGGTGCTGTGAGAATGTGTCAGATATGAGAGTCAGGTGCTGTGGAAATGCGTCAGATATGAGAATCAGGAAGCTGTGGGAATGCGTCAGATATGAGAATCAGGAAGCTGTGGGAATGCGTCAGATATGAGAATCAGGAAGCTGTGGGAATGCGTCAGATATGAGAGTCAGGGAGCTGTGAGAATGTGTCGAATATGAGAGTCAGGGAGCTGTGAGAATGTGTCGAATATAAGAGTCAGGGAGCTGTGGGAATGCGTGAGATAATTCACTCAAGGCATTCGTAAGACAAGAAAAAAGATTTGTTGACAAGTGTCATAAATGTATGAGAGTCATACATTTATGTAATATAAATGTAACCGATTGAGTACGGCAGCGCAAAAACGAATTTCGCTAAAAAATACGTGAAAGACGGCACTTTAGTCATTATAGCTCAGATCAGTGAAAAAAATATCTGAATTTGTAATAAACAATTAATCACCATTCAGCGAAATTTATTCATATAACCATGAAATTCGGAAGTTACAATCATCAAGATTGATAATTTTTTAAAAAATCTATTTTTAGAAAAAAGACACAAGAAATATAATTAAAAAAATACACAGTTCGCACACATATATATTGCTCGCTGAACTAATAAACCGTTTGAATTAGATAACTACAGCAAAGGAGTAAAAATAATGATTGCAACAACTAAAACGTCTCTGTATGAGAAAGACTCACAAAAAAAGAAATCGAATATTAAAACCAAACTCGGCTTGCCTCAGTCGGGAAGCTGCTTGGCAGTTGAGGACGTCGATTTGCCTTTCCGCGCCGTGTCGGCGTACTTGTGCCCGAATATCATCACCGCCTTCTGCTGCTCCGACATCGGGCGCGGCTCTCGCACCGGCTGGAACGGCGTCTGATCCCGGAACGGGCGCGGGATTTTCAGCTTCTGCTTCAACACCTGCTGGATGATGTCGCGCGAGACGCGCTGTTTGATTTCAACGGCCAAGTCCTGCCAGGTGAAGTTGCGATTGGAGATTTCAATCGGCGGGCTGAGGATCTCGTAATCGGTCAGGTTGATGATGGACCGGTCCTTCTCGCCCTTGTAGGACAGGATGATTGGCACGGGGAAGACACGCACCGAGTAGAACGTGTGCGTCTCGGCCGCTCGCATTCGCATTGTCTCGAACATGTCGGCCGCTGTTGCCGCGGCTGAGGAGGCGCCGCCGCTTCCGGCTGCTGCGACTCCGACTCCGCTGCTGCCGCCGCCGCTGCTGCCACCACCACCTACGCCGCCTCCGTTGCTGACGCTGACGCCGCTTCCGCTAGCGACTGCGCTAGCGGTACCGCCACTGCCGACTCCGCCACGAAGGCCGGTGCTACTAGAAGCACTAACGGCGGCGCCGGCAGCAGAACTCCCGGCTGCGGCGGCAGCGGGGCCGGAAACGCCAGCGGCGGCAATGCTGACGCTGCTGCTGCCGCCAGCCAGGCCGCTGCCGCCGCCTCCGCCCTCAGTATCAAACAGGAATTCTTTAATCTCCTTGTAGAAACTCTTGGTGACGTTCAGCTTCAACCTGTCAATCTGCACCTCCAGGCTCTGCTTGACGCTGATGCCGGTGATTGGCGGCAGTTCGACGCAATCGACGCGCAGGAACGGCTGCTGCTGGCTGTCGGTCTCGGCGTCGGCTGTTGCTGTTGCCGCTGCCGCCGCCGCCGCCGCCTCAGAAGTGGACGCCATTGAAGCGGCCTCCGAGTTGGCGTCTGGCAAAACGGCGGGCGGCCGGCGCCAGTGGGTTGGAGAGACGACATCAACGCAGCCATTGGCGGTGTCCTGAACCTGTACAATGGGCCAGGAGATCAAAGCGGAGCGGAGGTTCGGGCTTAGTGTGGAAAATATTAACAGATGTTAAACAAAAACTTGTTTTTCAATACATATCGGCGAAAATCGGTCAAAAAATAACAATTTAGGAAGAGCCTAGTGGCTAGAATCATCACTGGAAGGTCCTTGGTTCGAGTCCAAACTCTATGAGACTATTTGTGTGGGATTTTAAGCTATCTAAAAGTGGAATAGAACCTCTGCTAGGACTGTCGCAACAGATTTCTTCTCTCTTAAGCGTCTTCTAACGACGTCACCCAACTCGCTTGTCTTCTAACTCTAGCTAGCTTATAGCGCAATTTCTGAGTCTTTCCTGCAAGTCTTTAGCGCTTTTTACTAACTCTCTACTTGCAGTAGACTGTCTCTTACAGGAACTAAATTAATTCCGCATTACTTCAGTCCATCCAGCTGAGATCGGGTAAGTTGGTCGACTAAATGGCAAATTAGATTATTATTTATAATTTAAATAACAAACTTTTTTAATTGCCAAAATATAGTTTTCGATACATATCGGCTCATAGCAAACGAAATAAAACAAAAAACAACATAGTTTCGATACATATCGGCTCATAGCACACGAAATAAAACAAAAAACAACAATCACTCACCTGCAGATAGCCCAGCTCGATGTGATGCGCTCCGCTGTAGTCCGACTTGAAGGTGCGCGTATAGAGAAAGTCTTTGAGTATGACTTTGGCAAAGTCTAACTGGCCAGCTTCTTTGGTCAAGACGCAGGTGGCATCTTCGAAGCAGATCTCGTTGCGTCGAATCATCCGCTCCTGCTTGCTCTGGTTGCGCCGGCCGTGCCGGCCCAGCTGCGACACCTGGTAGACGTTGATGCGCAACGCTAGGACGGCCGAGCGATCTTGGATTTTCTCTTTGACAGCGGCAGCTCGGGCTTCCAAGTCGCGAAGGAGATCGTCGCCGCGGCGAGTGGGCGAGTTGGCCTCCTTCAACAGACGGTAGATGTCCTTCTCTGCGGCGGGAGGGTTTCGGGTATTTTTTTTTAGACGAAAAAATTTTTGTCTAAAAAACTTTTTTGTCAAGAGGAGTTGTAGCCTAGCGGCTAGGGCGCCTGCCTCATGACCGGAAGGTCGTGGGTTCGAGTCCCAGCCCTAGGAGACAATTTGTGCCCTTGAGCAAGGCACTTAATCCCGCATTGCTTCAGTCCTCCCAGCTGAGATCGGGTACCAGTTTGAGCTGGGTAAATTTAGAGTGGGTGTTGCGGCCCCTCCAGCCCGTCAGGCTGAAAGCTGTACACAGCCCTCGGATGCGCCGCGCAACTAGCTGCGGCTGTGCCTTGGGCTGTACATCTGATCGAAAGTTCGGGTGTCTAAATTTATTGATTTTTTTATTTTTAGACAAAGACTCGAGTTAGCGTAGACAAAGACCAATCTGTGCCGGCATCGCTCACCGATATCCCGCTGATCCTGCATCAGATTTCGCAGCTCCTCTTGATCGGAGAGGATCAGCTCCCGCTGCTGCTCCGGCGGCTTTACAAACAGCGCCCATTTGAGTGTCTGCAGCCGCTCCATGAGCTCCTTGCGCTTCGGCTCAACGTAAAACAACAGATTCTGAATTAGATCGATGGCCCGCTCCCACTGCTGCGAGTTGGCGCAAGCGGCTATCGTGTGATGCCAGAGCGTGAACGTGGTGACGCCCTCCTCGTTAGTGAATACCGGATCCTCAGCGGCTGGCCCAATGATTGACAGGTGGGCCATTTCGCTTGGATCGCCAGGCGTGTAGCTGGCGTAGCGAATGTCGCAACGGCAGCGGGACACGATGCGTTGAAGATTGTCGCCAGAGCCGACACGGTCGGACACGATGCCGCCGACGCGGGGACCGGCGCCGACAACGTCTGGACAGCCCTGGAGCGGCGGAATTGGCTTAATAGTTTGCTACTGCGCAATCAATGTACATTGCTTCTTATGTAGAGGCAGTCACGTGACTTAGCTATGTACAGTTTCTAGCTAGCATGCTATTCAGTTGCGCCTAAATTTGTATACCATATGTACATTGTGGGGTGTGGAACCCTTTAACACCTCTCATGATGCAATTACTGCTAAACTTGAGCAAGCGCGCAACAATTAATTAGCAGTGAACTAATTAGTCTCAGCAAAGAGGAAAAATAATAATGATAAAAATGATAATGATTCGTTGGATTCTACAATGGCAAACTGTAAATGTTAATTGGATGCGAGTATTATATACACATCAATAACCAAACATAATTAAATTATTACACAATTAAGTTCCCAATAACCAATCGCCTAATCTATTATTTTAGCAAACACTGCGAGTTTTAGGCAAGTGGTTTTCACGTCCGACTAATGACCGGTAAGGTCCTTGGTTCGAGCCCGAATAGGAGAGCTTAGATTCTACTCTTACGCCGTTTTTTTCATAATTATCAATCATAGCAACGAGCAGCTAAAAGCCCAAAACCCCGCCCAACCTTCAATTCGTCCTCCAGTCCGACCCGATTGCCTCTGACAATGGCCTCAGGCAGCCAGCGCTCCTCAGCTTGGCCGCGGCCAACAGTGCTGAAGTACTGCATGCCGATTAGATCGCCAGTCACCGTCGACTTGCTCAGCAGCTCCTCGCCGCGCCACACCGGCTGGCACTGGGCGAGGCTCAGACAGGTGCGATCGGCGCACACAATCAGATAGCCGGGCGTGTTGGGCGATTTCAACAGCAGCTGCAGATTCAATAAGTCAACTCTTAGTTGGCACTCCAGGACATCCTTGATGCTGCACAGAGCGTGGCCGTGCAGGCAGCGGCCGATGTCCCTTGCCTGGCCGGTCTGGTCCGAGCTCACGTTGATGTTCAGCTCGTGCTCCCGTTCGTAGGCCAGTCGGCTCAGCAGGGCCTCGAAATCGTAGCCGGCATCAGCAGCCGACCCGGATGCGCCTCCGCCGCCGCCGCCGCCCGACGACGATCCGGCCGGCGGTTGAGAAGCTCCGGCAGACGAACCCGAAGCTGCCGGGGTTGATGTTGAAACTGGGTGATTAGCCGCGTGCTGAGACGATGGCGTTGATGAAGCTCGATAGTCCCAGCTGCGATGCTGCTTCACGGATGAAGTTCGCCTGTGCTGCTCGGGCTGGTTCAGCTGCTGCTGCTGCTGCTGCTGCTGGCGCTTCTGCTGCTGCTGCTGCTGCGAAGGCTCCCCGGCAGCTCTGGCCGCTTCTCCTTCTAGGAGAACTTTCAGTTGACTGGGCATCGGAGCTGACAAATTCTTACGCAACTCCATGGCGTCTTGATAAATGTTAATTAAGCCGAATATGTGATTGCGAATCTCTAGGGTCCAGCGAACCTTCAGATCCTTGACGAATACGTTGTGCTTGGCGGTGAGTCTCTGTGCAATGTTGCAATGTTGTTAATGGCTTGTTTTAACTTGACGCCTAATCGTAAACAGGGAATTAGGATTGAAAATCAACTTAAAAAAAGTGCCGACACCTTGTAAATAGCAGACACAAGAGGTTAATAAAATCGATTGATAAAACTGCCACCAAATTTTAGAGTACATGCAGTCAGCTAGTAAACAAGCATGCTAATTGAAATTTGCCCCTAGGGGTGGGGGCTTTATTTTGACAAAATTATCTAAATAAAAATCTAGCAGCTGTGAAGTTTTTAATGGTTTGACTAGATATGTTTCAAATTTCTATAGATCTCTGTGCACGGCGTAAATAACAATCTAGATCTACCAATTTCTCTTGGTAGATCTGGGTTTTGTTAGATCTGGGGTTTGAGAGATCTGGGGTATTGGTAGATCTGAGGATTTTGGTAGATCTGAGGATTTTGATAGATCTGAGGATTTTGGTAGATCTGAGGATTTTGGTAGATCTGAGGGCCTTGGTAGATCTAGGGCTGTTGGTAGATCTGAGGGCCTTGGTAGATCTAGGGCTGTTGGTAGATCTGAGGGCCTTGGTAGATCTAGGGCTGTTGGTAGATCTGAGGGCCTTGGTAGATCTGAGGGCCTTGGTAGATCTAGCGCTGTTGGTAGATCTGAAGGCCTTGGTAGATCTAGCGCTGTTGGTAGATCTGAGGGCCTTGGTAGATCTAGGGCTGTTGGTAGATCTGAGGGTCTTGGTAGATCTATGGGTGTTGTTAGTTTCGAGGTTGTTGGTAGATCTGGGGTTGTGGTAGATCTAGGGCTGTTGGTAGATCTGAGGGTCTTGGTAGATCTATGGGTGTTGTTAGTTTCGAGGGTGTTGGTAGATCTGGGGTTGTGGTAGATCTCGAGCTTTGATAGATACCATAGCTTGGTAGATCTTGGAGGTTTAGGCTAGGTGTCTTAAGGCTTGAGGTAGTTCCTAAGTTTGGAATTTTTTTTAGACCCTTAGAGAAAATTTTTATTCCTCCTAGACTTAATCAATAAAATTAAACATTTGACCTGTTAAATTGACTGGTGTAAGTATAAAAATACAGTATTAGAACACAGCACAACAAAGCACACAGTAATAATAAATAGAGGTTGTTAATTTCTAAAAAATACGTTTGCCACGAAACATAAACACAAAATTGACTTAATGGTGCATTGAGAAATGTGATATCTATCTATGAATTTCAAAAGTTTTCTCTATATGACCATTAAAAAATTGTTTATCTATGGAATACTTGATATTCAATGGATTGTTCTATAAATTATTTGTGTGAAATAAAAAAAATTTAAAGACAAAATCAAAGAACTAGCTGGACTAGCTAACAAAGCAAGCTCAAGACAACAAATAATTTACGAGTATTTTCTACTAAGCCAAACATACTACTCAAGCTAGCACAGTAGTAGCGTATAGAGATTAACAATTAGGCAGCACTAAATAATTAAATATCTGAAGAGAATTTTTAGCCAAAAAAACCAAAATTTTTATTATGATAAAATAAATCTAGAAAAGCTACGGTAGGCACCTCCGGGTCAGACGAGACACTGCCAGATGTTGCGTCATCCTGCGTTGGAAGAAATCGCTTAAAATCGTTTACTTTTTTAAACAAGTCAACTTTATTTAAGTTTACCATACGGCAAACGTTATTATAAAAAGGCAAGAGAAAATTTTTTTTTACATTTGCGCAAAGCCACAACTATATGCAGACACATTAATTAAAATATATATTAGATTTTAGACAAGCATCTCTGCTACAAGTTTTAATACACGTTTATTGAGTATTTTTTGAATGAAAGACATGCATCTTTGCTTATTTTGGTCTCTGCAGAAAACCTGAGCTGAACGAGTAAATTGGAAGGCATTGAAGTTTAATTAGGAATGCGCTTACCTTCGCGGCGGACACGTTGTGCTTAAATAAAATCGGCATGATTAATGGTGCAGTAAGGAAAGACAAAGAACAGGAGTAGAAAAGCTAGGGGAAAACAGCCTGTTTGTTGAAGTTTTAAAAAGGGCAGGGTGTGAGGTGGCTGTCGATAGAGGGGTGGGGCGGAAGGCGTGAGGTGGCTGTGGATAGAGGGGTGGGGCACAAGGTGTGACGTGGCTGTGGATAGAGGGGTGGGTCGCAAGGTGTGACGTGGCTGTGGATAGAGGGGTGGGGCCCAAGGTGTGAGGTGGCTGGCATTTTTGGAGATTTTTGGCTTGACTATGTGAGGGACAGGGCAATAGGTGGCTTTTAGATTGAGGATTGGTGTTTTATAACATTATTAATGGATAATATTGAAAATCAACAATGTCAGCATTTTTTAATTAACTGAAAAACTTGCAAACTATAACATCGCAAAGCTTTAAAAAACACAGTAAAATAATTTAGAAAATCGACAATATAATCTACTCAATGAGCTCACCCCGGTTGACGATCGGCTGCGAGAATCTGTCGCCTCTCTGCAGTCCTCTGCTGGTAGGGGACGAATAAGACAAGTATTCATCATAGTATGTATATTATATGAATATTTCTGATTTTTCACAGTCAACTTACCAGAGTTAAACGTCGAGAAACTGGCACCTCGAGCCTGTCCTCCTCCGCTAGCTCGATTATAATCAATGGCGGACAGTTCGAGCAGCTGCAGGCGGCCGTCAACGCCGCTGCTACTCAGCGTGACGCTGACGCCGCGTATTTTCACAGTCAGACTGCTGGCCGTCCACTGGGCCCTGGGGCGACGCTTAAGACCGTCTTTATAGCCGGCCAGCTCCATAGTGAAGCAGGCGCGCAGTTGCAGCTCGCCGGTGGACATTTGAATACCGTGACGGCGGGAGAATGAGACCCAGTACCTGGATACCAAGGCAATTAGATGTTACAGACTCAAATCTGGAGCTGAGATTTATCACCACAGTCAGATTTTAGTTATAGAGAGCAGGGCGTGAGGTGGCTGTCTAACTAAGGGTTGGATGGTGTAGGGTAGCTGTACATGTCTTATCGAGGGTTGGACAGAAGAAAAAATTGAGGTGGCTATCGGACTGGTTGAACGATGGGGGAGAGAGACGAACAGGGCGTGAGGTGGCTATCGTATTGAGAGGGAGAGATGCAGGGGTTTTGGATAGGAAAACGGCGTGAGGTTGCTTTCTCAGACTGAGGGTTGAGATTTGGGCAGGGCGTGAGGCGGTAAACATCTGTTTTGAAGCACCAAAGCAAGCGAATTACTCTGAGTGGGTGCGCGGACAGGACAGATTTAGGCGGAAGCTGCGCAGACTCCGGCTGAACAGCGGCTTTCGACCGCTGCCAACGGCGGCTCCGCGACCGGCGCCAGCCTGACGAAAGATCTGACCTCGCCGAATGGGTCGGGACACCTTGGTCAGGCAGGTGGCCAATTTGTCGAAGAATTTCAACGCATTCGTGTAGCAATTGGACTCGGCCACCGGACCGTTGGGGCTGCCCGCGGATCCCGTAGGGGACGCGTCCCACGGCAGGCCTTCGCCAACGCGAAGATCGAAGGTCAGGTTGATGCCGCGAGTGCGGAACTGGGCGAACGAGTCCAAGCTCGACTGCATTGGAGAAGGATGAAGGGAGTTGCGGATGATGGAGTGAACTGCTAATGATAGAGTGAACTGCAGATGGTGGAGTGAACTGCAGATGGTGGAGCGAACTGAAATGCAGATGATGGAGTGAACTGCGGAAGATTGACCGAAGTAAGGTGACAACTATTTAAAAAAATCATCCTAAAATTAATCAACAAAGGATAGCTCATTGAAACAAAGCTCACCAAATCCGTTCCCCTAGGCAGTCTGTCCGGATTAACCGGCATCACAGAATGATGATCGTTGGGATTGCCGTCGGTGAGCCACTCCAGCAGGATGCTGTACCGGGTTGCCGGAAAGTGGAACAGTCGGCAATCGTCGTACTTGGAAGCGGTGCGACAGTGGACGTCCAGGTCGCCTAGGAAGCTCCAGCGCACTGGGTTAGTGGATTGGAGAGCGGGTAAGGGCATAAGAGGGCGGATGAAGTGATTGGGGAAGCTGAAGGGGCGGATGAAGTTATTGGGGAAGCTGAAGGGGCGGATGAAGTTATGGGGTAAGCTGAAGGGGCGGATGAAGTTATGAGAGGAAGCTGAAGGGGCGGATGAAGTTATGGGGGTAGCTGAAGGGGCGGATGAAGTTATGGGGGTAAGCTGAAGGGGCGGATAAAGTTATGGGGGTAAGCTGAAGGGGCGGATGAAGTTATGGGGGTAAGCTGAAGGGGCGGATGAAGTTATGGGGGTAAGCTGAAGGGGCGGATGAAGTTATTGGGGTAGCTGAAGGGGCGGATGAAGTTATGGGGGTAGCTGAAGGGGCTGATGAAGTTATGGGGGTAAGCTGAAGGGGCGGATGAAGTTATGGGGGGTAGCTGAAGGGGCGGATGAAGTTATGGGGGTAGCTGAAGGGGCTGATGAAGTTATGGGGGTAAGCTGAAGGGGCGGATGAAGTTATGGGGGGTAGCTGAAGGGGCGGATGAAGTTATGGGGGAAGCTGAAGGGGCGGGTGAAGTTATGGGGGAAGCTGAAGGGGCGGATGAAGTTATGGGGGGTAGCTGAAGGGGCGGATGAAGTTATGGGGGTAGCTGAAGGGGCGGATGAAGTTATGGGGGGTAGCTGAAGGGGCGGATGAAGTTATGGGGGGTAGCTGAAGGGGCGGATGAAGTTATGGGGGTAGCTGAAGGGGCGGATGAAGTTATGGGGGGTAGCTGAAGGGGCGGATGAAGTTATGGGGGTAAGCTGAAGGGGCGGATGAAGTTATGGGGGTAAGCTGAAGGGGCGGATGAAGTTATGGGGGTAAGCTGAAGGGGCGGATGAAGTTGAAGGGGCTAAAGAGGCGGCTCCATTCACTGTCCTCCCTATACACAGCCTCTTATCA
Organism: Macrostomum cliftonense; assembly: GCA_950096795.1. Classification (NCBI taxonomy): domain Eukaryota; kingdom Metazoa; phylum Platyhelminthes; family Macrostomidae; genus Macrostomum; species Macrostomum cliftonense. Next base: position 174,791 of record CATNEM010000375.1, on the reverse strand, counting down.
CGGCGTCACAAAACATGGTTAATCCCATCACAGTAGCAACCCTCGCGACTCACTATTGGTCCATTCAAACGCCACCCCGTTAGACCAGCGCAGCTCGAGAAACTCCGTAGAATTGCAGGGATCGCCGCTAGTGTGATAGCGCCAAACCATTTCCCGCGCCTGAGCCACCAGCGTGCCGTGATATTTCAATCGGCATTTATCCCACCAAGGCATCGGCGGACTAGGATCCCTAGTCGGCCTGAGGATGTTGTTAAAGCACTGATTGAACCAGTCAAATGCCGGCTGCCAGTTAGATCCGTAGCACAGCTCGGCCAGTTGCACCTGCATCCGTGCGTCGTGATAGAATTTCAACGGCGGCATGCAGCGAACCACCGTGGCGCTTGGCCAGGGACTCCCCGGCTCCACGGTGACGAATCGGATGGCGTTGGGACTCGGCGCGCTCTCCGCCACCACCAGGCGAGTCTGCAGGCTGAGCTCGCGGACGCGCAGCAGGCATTCCGGATAGTCACGGAGCTGGCAGGTCCATGCGGCGGCGTCGAGCAGCAACCGACGGCCGTAGATCGTGCCGAACTCGTGGCCTGGAGGCAGCGGCGACCAGGGATCAATGTCGGCCATTGCCTGCTTTAGTCGGCGACGTCCCCTCAAGGAAGTGTCCAACAACCAGGACAAGGACAGGCGGCTCACTGACCAGGTCATCAGCGTTTGGCTAGCCGGGCATTGGCGCAGCTTCTGCTTCCGTTTGATGAAGGTGTCGGCCTTGCGAGCGTGAAGCTGCTCGCTAATCTGGGCGAGCTTGTCCCGGTCGGCGTGACCGGCGCGCCTGGCCATGGTCTGGGCGATGAGGATTCGCTCCTCAGTCTCCAGGCATTCGTCCAGCATTAGCAAATAGTTCTCGCTTAGATTAAGTTCGAATGGATCGTCGTGAAGCTCGATGGTGAGGGACTGTTTACCGAATTGGTGGCAGGTTGTGAATGGATTTTTTTAATTCGCGTCAAACTAAACTAAATTATTTTCAAAAAGGTGCAGCAAACTTACGCCAATTTTGATGCAAATATCCGGGCTAAGCGGTTTAGTGTCATCCTCAATTAGATCTTTGTCGACATGATTGTGAACGCTACGCAACCACTTTCGGGTGCTCAGAACCTGTATAAAAACGGTTTTTTAGGTCCTAGCGATGATACGTTTCTAAAAAATCTTTGACTTAGTTGAGCCACCAAATCAAAAACCTCTGTAGCAGAACGAACACCCAACCCCAAAATCTTCTGTCACATAGTGTAAGCACCACCCCAATGATCTCTACCCCGATCTCTACTTATAAAATGTGGCTAAAAGTTACCACCCACCTTAAAGAACTATGCCTTAGAATTTACACTCACCAAACAATCTCTGCCCTAGAATGTACTTTCCGCAAAGAAATCTCTGCCCTAGAATGTACATTCCGCAAAGAAATCTCTGCCCTAGAATGTAAATTCTGCAAAGAAATCTCTGCCCTAGAATGTACATTCCGCAAAGAAATCTCTGCCCTAGAATGTACACTTACCAAACAATCTATGCTCTAATGTACACTTTAAAAAATTGAAAACCCACCCGAAACCCCCCTACAATGAACACATGCAGTTGCAAAAAAACTCACGTGATCCATGCACTCGTAGAAATCGAACTCAAACGGAAACCGCACCAGCAGCGTATCCATGGTGGTAGTATAAACTTTATTCTCAGGCACGTCGAGTCCCAATCTAGGCTGTCGATGCGTCGTCACCGACACGTTGAGCGAGACGGCTTGAAAAATGCGTCGACTATCAAAATAGAGCGACGCGTTGTCGCATCTGGCCACGCCAGATTCAAGTTGCAGACTGGACAGACACAGGTTGAGGCCGTGGCAACTGCTCAGCTGGAGCGTTAGGCTCACCTGCTGCTGCAGGTAGACAACTGGCAACGCTCGGGGTGTACTTGACGCGGTATTAGCGACATCTTCGTTGGCTTCGTTGTCAGTAGTTTCGGCCGAATGCACCAGTCGATTGATAGGCGACAGGCAATGATCGTAGATGTCCTTTAAGCAGAGATGCACGCCGGGACTCCAGAATGCTTCGATAGGGTCCGAGCAGACCAGTTTGAGCTGGCCACGGGGTCCGGTCTTGGCGTGTAGCATGTGCAAAGACAGAGCCACCGAGCGCGGTGTTTTAGCCAGCCAACTAGAATAGTGCAACACCTTCAACAGTTTCAAGTCCATGGAGACGCTGGAGTAGCCGGTCTGCTGCTGCTGCTGCTGCTGCTGGGAGCGCAGCTCTACGTCCAGCTGACGCAGCCAGACGCGCATGTGATCACCGCAGGTGCTGACTGCGGACAGAACGCCCTCCTGCAGCGAGGCGTGCAACAAAATTGACGGCCGGCGAAGAGCCAGTAGAGGCGGCTGTTGCGGATGCTGACTGGGCTGCTGCTGCTGCTGCTCCGAATTTTTCTGGGCAAAACTGGCGGCCCAGGCCCGTGCAAGCTGAGTGAGTGTCTGCACCAGCTCTCTGGTAACTTTTAGTTGACATCGGGACACGGACAATTTAGTCTGCAGGGCATCGCTTTGACCGGACAGCTTGGGGCACTGCGGAATTGTTGTGCATGGAGCATGCTCGCCTTGAATTGTACAAAAACGCATTTCTCCCTAGCTCGCTCTACTAATAAGAATCTCTACTAATGTACATTCATGCCAACCACGTCCCTATTCTCTAGCCTCTCCACTAATGTACATGCTTGCCAACCACCTCCCTATTCTCTAGCCTCTCCTCTAATGTACATGCTTGCCAACCACCTCCCTATTCTCTAGCCTCTCCACTAATGTACATGCATGCCACCCACCTCCCTATTCTCTAGCCTCTCCACTAATGTACATGCATGCCACCCACCTCCCTATTCTCTAGCCTCTCCACTAATGTACATGCATACCAACCACCTCCCTATCCCCTAGCCTCTCCACTAATGTACATGCATGCCAACCACCTCCCTATCCCCTAGCCTCTCCACTAATGTACATGCATGCCAACCACCTCCCTATCCCCTAGCCTCTCCACTAATGTACTAGTACATACATGCCACCCACTTCTCTATTCCCTAGCATCTCCACTTACGTACAGGCATGCCACCCACTTACCTATTCTCTAGCCTCTCCCCTAATGTACGAGTACATGCATGCCACCCACTTACCTATTCTCTAGCCTCTCCCCTAATGTACGAGTACATGCATGCCTCCCACTTACCTTTTCTCTGGCCTCTCCTCTAATGTACATGTTTGCCACCCAGCTCTCAATTTTCTAGCCTATCCACTAAGGTAAAAGCGAGCCGCCTGCATCCCCATTCTCTAGCCTCTGCTCCAATGTGCACCTGCACCAACCCCCCACCCAATTTTCAGCCGCTCATCGATGGACTTGAAGGCCACTTATGACTCCCACTCACAGTAATATGACAGCCGTCAAGCTCCAGCGCATTAGCCAGACTGCTATCCAACACTCGCATGTGAGCCGGATTCTGATTGGCCAATTGTACACACAGCGGGCCCTGCAGATCGCAGCTGGCGCATTGAATCTGGCAGGCAACTGGCGGCCTGAAGCCGCCGTGCGTGTCCAGCACCAGGTCAAGCTTAGTCGGGCCGTAGGTGACGCGCAGACCCGGCTGGAGCTCCGTGACGCCAAAATCTAAGCAAAGCAATTGGCCTGGCTCGGCGCGAACATCCAGAATCATTTCAATCCGTTTGCTGCCAAGGAGGCGAGCCAGGCTAGCACGGAGTCGCTGACGTCGACGATGCGGCGACGACAACGCGGCGGCCGCGGCAGCCGGCGAAGGAGTCGGCGAGGAAGGCGACGGCGACGGCGAGATGTCTGTGCTGCGAATGCTGCTGGGCAGGACGCTGCGCAGATAGTGGGCCCAGAACCTGGCCTCCTCTACTTGGTAAGAAAAGAACGGCGTCAGCATTGCCAGCTTGAAGTCGATTACCTTCGGGTACAGCTGGGGTGCGGTGGTGGATGATACGCATGAAATAATTTAGGCAAGAAAGGACAGGTTTAAATGTGCATTAAGGCCAAAGTTAAATATTAGGTTAGGAGTGAATGTACATTAAGATAAGAGAGCACAGGTACGAATCTACATTGAAGCCAGGGAGGACGGGTTTAATCTACATCGGGGATAGAAAAGAAAGGATCAAATGTACACTTAGGCTAGGGAGGATATAAGTAAATGTACATTACATTACATTACAGACACGAATCTAGGTTCAAGCGAAGGAGAACGGCTTGAATGTACATCAGGGATAGAAAAGATTGGAGCAAATGTTCATTGCGGGGAATGAGGAAATGTACATTACTCGTACATTGAGGCAAGATGGGACGGGAGTAAATGTACACTTGTACACTGAAGCAAGAAAGGATAGAATTGCAAGTGAATCGAAGCAAGAGAGCCGAGGTGAAGAAAAAACGCAAAACTCACATCGCCAAAAAACTCGAATTTTTTCACTTTAGCAAACGGAATGTCGTCGTTAAGTACAATAGCAAAGTCGCATAGCGCCACTCGCATGCTGGCCTGACCGGCAAATTCGTCGGCAGCGCCAGATGCCACCATCGAAGCGGAGCTAGCAGCTATGGATCCACTGGCTCCGCCGCTACCACCGCCACCGCCGCCGCTCTGTTCTGCGGCGGTCTCGTTCTGCAGCTTGGCGCTGAGTGCCGACCATTCTAACACCAGGCTTCGACGGCACATCTCCCGCTCCAGTTCGCAGTGCAAGGCGTCAATCTGGCGGTGTTGAATGAAAGTTAGTACAAGGATTCATATTGCCTGTTACAACCTGATTCCCCGACGAACCTGAAGCTCGGCACGACGCGGCAGCCAAAACAACGGGCTGTTGCCTACTTCATCGACAATCGCGGACGTCGATAAGCTGGCGACGCCGGCGGCGGGAGTCGCAACATCGCTGCTGACGGGATCACCAGCGCAATGATCAGCTTCGTCAGTTAGACTGGAAGCCCGATTAAAGCCGTAGGTGTACAGACTGCGCATCAGCCTGAGAGACTCTTGAGTTTTTGCGTAGTCTTTCAAATAGGCGAAAAATTCTGCAATATGCAAGGGATTGACATTTTACATGAGCATCAGCTGGTGTTGATACTCTAGCACTGATCCTGCACAGTGCGTTGTTCTCAACCAAAATTGATTTTTGGTTGAGAACAGCCACGCCACGCACCCTGAGTGACAAAGAAACGGGGTCCGGCCACTCGGCACTGGACGCTGACTGCCGAGCCGTCACTGGTCCGACGATTCAATTGCAGTCGGGCGGCGCCGATGCGGCTGTTCATCAGCAGCAGGCGAACCATGTCCTGGGGGAGGTAGATTTGAGCGAACTAATAAATCTTTCGCCAAAATCAAGTTCCGCGTGAATATTTTTTCTAAGAGGTGACTTTTCAAAATGAAAAAATTTTGAGTTTGTAACTATTCGAGTTGGACAAGTTGGTGAATTGGTGAATTATCGAACTTTAGAAGTTTCGAGTTGGTGAAGTTTCGAGCTGGTGCAGTATCAAAATTTTAAGGTTTCGAGCTGGTGGATTTTCCAGTTGGTTAAATTTCGAGCTGTGAAGTTTCGAGCTGGTAAAGTTTTAAGCTGGTGCAGTATCAAAATTGTAAGTCTTCGAGCTGTTGAAGTTTCGGACTGGTGCAAGTATCAAACTTGTAAGGTTTCGAGCTGGTGAAGTATCCAACTAGTAAGGTTTCGAGCTGGTGAAGTATCCAACTTGTAAGGTTTTGAGCTGGTGAAGTTTCGAGCTGGTGAAGTTTCGAGTTGGTGAAGTTTCGAGTTGGTGAAGTTTCGAGCTGGTGAAGCATCAAACTTGCAAGGTTTCGAGCTGGTGAAGTTTTGAGTTCGTAAGGTTTCGAGCTGGTGAAGTATCAAACTTCTGACGTTTCAAGCTTGATGAGTGAATGACCAAATGTTAAATATCCCTATTATAAAACGCCTACCTCCCAAGCCCAATTTAGCACTTACCTCATTAGACTGTCCAGGCTGAGTGTTGACTAGCAACTTGTTAGTGATGAATTTTACTGACATATCGCTGCCTTGGAACTGATAATTGCAGCTGGTTCGCGGGGGTGCAGAATGGAAGTTGGGTGTTGCGGTCGAATTCAATTAATTAAAGAAGATAAAAACCGACTATGAGATTTAGAAGCTTTATTTAGCTTCATTTAACCATCAAGCACTCACCATTCGGAATCAATTGAAGCAATAAACAGCTCCAGACGATCAAAGTAAAAGTGCAGACTTGATAGACGGGGAAAGCTGCCGACTTTGATGTGCAAATTCTTCGCTGTCACGCCAAGGAACTTTGTTATAAAAAATGTAAATAAAACTTGATTCATTGTTGACCCATAAGGAAACAAAATCTCTATTATGAGAAGCCAAACTCACAGCCATGAGGAACACAAAATCTCAATCATGAGAAGCCAAACTCACAGCCATGAGGAACACAAAATCTCTATTATGAGAAGCCAAACTCACAGCCATGAGGAACACAAAATCTCAATCATGAGAAGCCAAACTCACAGCCATGAGGAAGCACAAAATCTCTAATTATGAGAAGCCAAACTCACAGCCATGAGGAAGCACAAAATCTCAATCATGAGAAGCCAAACTCACAGCCATGAGGAACACAAAATCTCTATTATGAGAAGCCAAACTCACAGCCATGAGGAACACAAAATCTCTAATTCATGAGAAGCCAAACTCACAGCCATGAGGAACACAAAATCTCTATTCATGAGAAGCCAAACTCACAGCCATGAGGAACACAAAATCTCTAATTATGAGAAGCCAAACTCACAGCCATGAGGAACACAAAATCTCAATCATGAGAAGCCAAACTCACAGCCATGAGGAACACAAAATCTCTATTATGAGAAGCCAAACTCACAGCCATGAGGAACACAAAATCTCTAATTCATGAGAAGCCAAACTCACAGCCATGAGGAAGCACAAAATCTCTATCATGAGAAGCCAAACTCACAGCCATGAGGAACACAAAATCTCAATCATGAGAAGCCAAACTCACAGCCATGAGGAACACAAAATCTCAATCATGATAAGCCAAACTCACAGCCATGAGGAACACAAAATCTCAATCATGAGAAGCCAAACTCACAGCCATGAGGAACACAAAATCTCAATCATGAGAACGCAAACTCACAGCCATGAGGAAACACAAAATCTCAATATGAGAAGCCAAACTCACAGCCATGAGGAACACAAATCTCAATCATGAGAAGCCAAACTCACAGCCATGAGGAACACAAAATCTCAATCATGAGAAGCCAAACTCACAGCCATGAGGAACACAAAATCTCAATCATGATAAGCCAAACTCACAGCCATGAGGAACACCAAAATCTCAATTCATGAGAAGCCAAACTCACAGCCATGAGGAACACAAAATCTCAATCATGAGAACGCAAACTCACAGCCATGAGGAACACAAAATCTCAATTATGAGAAGCCAAACTCACAGCCATGAGGAACACAAAATCCTCAATCATGAGAAGCCAAACTCACAGCCATGAGGAACACAAAATCTCAATTCATGAGAAGCCAAACTCACAGCCATGAGGAACACCAAAATCTCTATTATGAGAAGCCAAACTCACAGCCATGAGGAACACAAAATCTCAATCATGCCAAACTCACAGCCATGAGGAACACAAAATCTCAATCATGAGAAGCCAAACTCACAGCCATGAGGAACACAAAATCTCAATCATGAGAAGCCAAACTCACAGCCATGAGGAACACAAAATCTCAATCATGAGAAGCCAAACTCACAGCCATGAGGAACACAAAATCTCAATCATGAGAAGCCAAACTCACAGCCATGAGGAACGCAAAATCTCAATCATGAGAAGCCAAACTCACAGCCATGAGGAACACAAAATCTCAATCATGAGAAGCCAAACTCACAGCCATGAGGAACACAAAATCTCAATCATGATAAGCCAAACTCACAACCATGAGGAACACAAAATCTCAATTATGAGAAGCCAAACTCACAGCCATGAGGAACACAAAATCTCAATCATGAGAAGCCAAACTCACAGCCATGAGGAACACAAAATCTCAATCATGAGAAGCCAAACTCACAGCCATGAGGAACACAAAATCTCATATTATGAGAAGCCAAACTCACAGCCATGAGGAACACAAAATCTCAATCATGAGAAGCCAAACTCACAGCCATGAGGAACACAAAATCTCAATCATGAGAAGCCAAACTCACAGCCATGAGGAACACAAAATCTCTATTATGAGAAGCCAAACTCACAGCCATGAGGAACACAAAATCTCAATCATGAGAAGCCAAACTCACAGCCATGAGGAACACAAAATCTCAATCATGAGAAGCCAAACTCACAGCCATGAGGAACACAAAATCTCAATCATGAGAAGCCAAACTCACAGCCATGAGGAACACAAAATCTCTATTATGAGAAGCCAAACTCACAGCCATGAGGAACACAAAATCTCAATCATGAGAAGCCAAACTCACAGCCATGAGGAACACAAAATCTCAATCATGAGAAGCCAAACTCACAGCCATGAGGAACACAAAATCTCTATTATGAGAAGCCAAACTCACAGCCATGAGGAACACAAAATCTCAATCATGAGAAGCCAAACTCACAGCCATGAGGAACACAAAATCTCAATCATGAGAAGCCAAACTCACAGCCATGAGGAACACAAAATCTCAATCATGAGAAGCCAAACTCACAGCCATGAGGAACACAAAATCTCAATTCATGAGAAGCCAAACTCACAGCCATGAGGAACACAAAATCTCAATCATGAGAAGCCAAACTCACAGCCATGAGGAACACAAAATCTCAATTATGAGAAGCCAAACTCACAGCCATGAGGAACACAAAATCTCAATCATGAGAAGCCAAACTCACAGCCATGAGGAACACAAAATCTCAATCATGAGAAGTCCAAACTCACAGCCATGAGGAACACAAAATCTCAATCATGAGAAGCCAAACTCACAGCCATGAGGAACACAAATCTCAATCATGAGAAGCCAAACTCACAGCCATGAGGAACACAAAATCTCTATCATGAGAAGCCAAACTCACAGCCATGAGGAACACAAAATCTCAATCATGAGAAGCCAAACTCACAGCCATGAGGAACACAAAATCTCTATTATGAGAAGCCAAACTCACAGCCATGAGGACCAAATCTCATATGAGAAGCCAAACTCACAGCCATGAGGAACACAAAATATCAATTATGGAGAAGCCAAACTCACAGCCATGAGGAACACAAAATCTCAATTATGAGAAGCCAAACTCACAGCCATGAGGAACACAAAATCTCTATTATGAGAAGCCAAACTCACAGCCATGAGGAACACAAAATCTCAATCATGAGAAGCCAAACTCACAGCCATGAGGAACACAAAATCTCTATTATGAGAAGCCAAACTCACAGCCATGAGGAACACAAAATCTCAATCATGAGAAGCCAAACTCACAGCCATGAGGAACACAAAATCTCAATTATGAGAAGCCAAACTCACAGCCATGAGGAAGCACAAAATCTCTATTATGAGAAGCCAAACTCACAGCCATGAGGAACACAAAATCTCAATCATGAGAAGCCAAACTCACAGCCATGAGGAACACAAAATCTCAATCATGAGAAGCCAAACTCACAGCCATGAGGAACACAAAATCTCAATCATGAGAAGCCAAACTCACAGCCATGAGGAACACAAAATCTCAATCATGAGAAGCCAAACTCACAGCCATGAGGAACACAAAATCTCAATCATGAGAAGCCAAACTCACAGCCATGAGGAACACAAAATCTCAATCATGAGAAGCCAAACTCACAGCCATGAGGAACACAAAATCTCAATCATGAGAAGCCAAACTCACAGCCATGAGGAACACAAAATCTCAATCATGAGAAGCCAAACTCACAGCCATGAGGAACACAAAATCTCTATTATGAGAAGCCAAACTCACAGCCATGAGGAACACAAAATCTCAATCATGAGAAGCCAAACTCACAGCCATGAGGAACACAAAATCTCAATCATGAGAAGCCAAACTCACAGCCATGAGGAACACAAAATCTCAATCATGAGAAGCCAAACTCACAGCCATGAGGAACACAAAATCTCAATTATGAGAAGCCAAACTCACAGCCATGAGGAACACAAAATCTCAATCATGAGAAGCCAAACTCACAGCCATGAGGAACACAAAATCTCAATTATGAGAAGCCAAACTCACAGCCATGAGGAACACAAAATCTCTATTATGAGAAGCCAAACTCACAGCCATGAGGAACACAAAATCTCAATCATGAGAAGCCAAACTCACAGCCATGAGGAACACAAAATCTCAATCATGAGAAGCCAAACTCACAGCCATGAGGAACACAAAATCTCAATCATGAGAAGCCAAACTCACAGCCATGAGGAACACAAAATCTCTATTATGAGAAGCCAAACTCACAGCCATGAGGAACACAAAATCTCAATCATGAGAAGCCAAACTCACAGCCATGAGGAACACAAAATCTCTATTATGAGAAGCCAAACTCACAGCCATGAGGAACACAAAATCTCAATCATGAGAAGCCAAACTCACAGCCATGAGGAACACAAAATCTCAATCATGAGAAGCCAAACTCACAGCCATGAGGAAGCACAAAATCTCTATCATGAGAAGCCAAACTCACAGCCATGAGGAACACAAAATCTCAATCATGAGAAGCCAAACTCACAGCCATGAGGAACACAAAATCTCAATCATGAGAAGCCAAACTCACAGCCATGAGGAACACAAAATCTCAATCATGAGAAGCCAAACTCACAGCCATGAGGAACACAAAATCTCAATTATGAGAAGCCAAACTCACAGCCATGAGGAACACAAAATCTCAATCATGAGAAGCCAAACTCACAGCCATGAGGAACACAAAATCTCAATCATGAGAAGCCAAACTCACAGCCATGAGGAACACAAAATCTCTATTATGAGAAGCCAAACTCACAGCCATGAGGAACACAAAATCTCAATCATGAGAAGCCAAACTCACAGCCATGAGGAACGCAAAATCTCAATTATGAGAAGCCAAACTCACAGCCATGAGGAACACAAAATCTCAATCATGAGAAGCCAAACTCACAGCCATGAGGAACACAAAATCTCAATCATGAGAAGCCAAACTCACAGCCATGAGGAACGCAAAATCTCAATCATGAGAAGCCAAACTCACAGCCATGAGGAACACAAAATCTCAATTATGAGAAGCCAAACTCACAGCCATGAGGAACACAAAATCTCAATCATGAGAAGCCAAACTCACAGCCATGAGGAACACAAAATCTCAATTATGAGAAGCCAAACTCACAGCCATGAGGAACACAAAATCTCAATCATGAGAAGCCAAACTCACAGCCATGAGGAGCACAAAATCTCAATCATGAGAAGCCAAACTCACAGCCATGAGGAACGCAAAATCTCAATCATGAGAACGCAAACTCACAGCCATGAGGAACGCAAAATCTCAATCATGAGAACGCAAACTCACAGCCATGAGGAACATAAAGAAATCAATCATACTTAAATAATCTACCTGCAGCAGAGTGCGCAAATGCTTGGCATTGCTCTCATGCTGGCCAGAATAAGCTGAACTTTCACTGTTACTGGCCGGTTTGACATCCTCAAATGGGAATTGCCTAGGCAGCGAGTAACTGCCGTCGCGTAGAAACGACCAATTGTGCACACTGTGCAAGGAGCTCTCGGCCTCCACATCTTGTACTATGGCTGTTAGAATCCACCTGTAGAAAAAAGTGGAATATCAGGTACTTTAGCAGCTTAGGTGTCACTAAAACACAATTTTTATAAGAAAATGAATGCACTAAATAGTCATTAACAAATTAATATTGTTACCAGCATAAAACCTTAATGTAAAAATGATCCTTATGCATATTAGAAAATGATTTTTTTGGAAAAAAACTTACGGTGCCTGCTTGTTCCATAAACTGCTAGTAATTTGTACAGACTTGATTTCCTGCAAGAAAATTGACAATGGTAATTTAATTTTTTTCATTCAGGACATTATTTTGAATAAGACAAACTGCCAACACAATATACTTACAACAGTAGTATTGTTTGGAAAATGAAGCCAAATGTTGAAGCCTTTCAATAAGCCAACATACTGAACTTTCAGATCAATATGAAGTAGATTGTATAACTTTGAGGCTAGGTAGAACACAATTAATCTAAAAAGTAGACAATTATATAGTTTTGAAGTTTTGGTTTCTTTAGTAGATTACAAATGCTTGATAAGTTGATACATTGATACTTGATCATATTTTTATTATTATAAAATTCACTAAGAGATCCTAATTGATTTATTATCCATCAAAAATTTTTTTGTAAAAATTATTTGGCTATCATAAAGTGCCAAATAAAAAATTGTACTAAAAAAATTGTGGAGAATTTGAGCTTATTGTTATAATTAAAAAAGATGGCAATCTATTTACTCTTTACTTACTACTTTATACCCTTGTAATATGAAGAAAAATAGCAATATTCATTTCATTATCCTTATTTAGCTAAGAAAATACTACTTAGATAACATGATATGCTAGAAAAAAGAATAGTTTCAAATTAAATAAAATGACTGTAGGGCCTACTCAAACTTTGTAATCCTACATTCAAGCATAAATTAAGAAAATGGATTTATTATAAAAAAAAGAAATTGAATACACTATGCGCCAAAAAATGGATACCCCTTTCAGAAAGTAGCAGTGGCGCAACTAGGGAGGGTGCGGGGGGGCAACTGCCTCCCCCCCTTTTCGGAGAAGGAAAAAAAATGCAGTAAGGGGGGGGGACCAAGCGAATTTTCACGAAAAAGCCATCTGGACCCAAACTGCCCCCCCATCGAACCGAACTCATAGGGTCCACCCCCCCTTCACAAAATTCTGGTTGCGCCACTGGAAAGCAGCCTTTTTGAAAATTTTTCAACCACATGGTCACATGACTAACAAAGTGAAACAAGGAAGAAGTGAAGGAGAAGTGAAAATCACCTCGGCCAGTCACCCCACCACCAACCCACCCCATCCACCAAAAGCCAGCCCACCTCTTGAATTGAAGTGTGCAAAGTGAGACAGGGCAAGAGGGTATCCATTTTTTGGCACATAGTGTATACTTATTATTAAATTTTTACTACTGCAATATTCATAGTCATACATAGCCACAACTTTTCATCCATTTTATGTAAATTTCATATTTCAATGCTTTGCCTCATAATTGTATTTATTATTGGCCATGTTAATAAAACTTCTAAGCAGAAAAAACCCAGATTAACACTAAACCACTAAAAATTTTTATTAATACAAAGGGTAAAATCTAAGATCAGGAAATGAATTTTTCTTATACTTTACCTTGGCAAGCAGAGAATGAGACACGAAACAAATAAAATAATTAAAGACAGGGCTAGGTACATTTTTGACAGTGCTAATTTCGTGTCTTAATCACAAATCCTATCTTTAGGCAAACGGCTGCATCCATTATGGCATTAGCGTTCAATAAGTTGATCCAGCTAGCTAAAAATAATAGTCTCTTGCTTTGTAAATAAAAATTTTCCTAAAGCATATTCTTCAATGCAGGTTTAACCGGAAGTCATCAAGTTTTTAATACAAACATTTCAATTAGAACTTGGTTCAGTTCAGTTCTGCTTATAACATAAAAAAACGTATTCTTTGAAACTCATTGTTTTGAGGGTGTGCGAAAAAGCGTTTAAAACACGATAAACTATTCTGTAATAAATTTAGATTTGTGTAATACAAGTCAGTACAATTATTAGTAATAATTGAACTAATTTTATCGTTACTTATTGTCAGTCAGCATTGCTAAAATATTTTAGAATCCGAACAGAAGTTTATTTTACCTGACTCATATACGGTCACCAAACACACCAGTCACCAGCGTAGCTGGGGGGATACGGAGGTATATCTCCGAGATTTAAGAAAAAATAAGATTTTAAAGCGCTTGTTAGTTACTTGACTTGTTTTTTAATGCAAACGGTGAAAAATAACCCATAACACCTACCAAACTGACTTACCCGCCCCATTTCGAAATTCCATCTATGCTACTGACCAATCATAGATTAAAATGAAATCAGCCTTTCAGACCTGTTGGCTTACGTCAGTAATTCGTTTGATGAAGTCACCCTTGTCTTAAGGTATTTGAGACGGTTATGATGCTTTTATAAAATGGACCAAAGTTTAATTTCCTTGAATTTAGTGCTTGATTACTATATAGAATTAAGCCAAGAACTATGGATGATATCGCATTATCTTTGCACCATTTTTTGCCCATAAGGCACTGCTCAGCACCTAAATGTACACCACTGGACTTGTTTTTTTCGCACCGGCAAAGTGGGGAACATAAATTGATCCATTTATTGCCCAAATACACGCAAATTTTTCGTCGGAGACAGTAAGAAATTATATACATGTACGCTCGTACATTGGATTACCGAAGTACTGCAACATTGTGCGTATCATGATTTTTCTTATATCGGAAAGTAAAGTTTAAAGCTGTTTATTAGTTAAATCATTCGGATGCAAAGACCGCTAGTAGTATAGTTGTCCTTCTTAAGTTGTCCTGCTTCGGATGCCACATCGTGTCTACAGAACACGTGTCTACAGAATTTGATTGTAACCTTTCGACCAGTTTGGCCAAGCATGAAGGTGCCACGGAGCAACATTACTGAGAATAAACGGGCAAAGCAGTTTACTATAGTAAGTTAGACAGCCATACGACTTAAAAAATACACAATTCTTTGTGTCTTTCGCGTCAAAAGAAATGGCAGTTCAACAAATTATGAGATGTCCTAGCTTGCTAAAAAGTGTTCAATGATTTTTTAATTGAAATTACATGATCCGTCTGAAAAATTCTACAGTGATTAGAGGCCGGTGCTCAATTTAACAGACATCATAATACTGAAGAAATATACTTTTAATGTAAATTAGCATTGTCAAGCATAATGCCTAAAAAGCTTAAGGCCGATTTGCATGCATTTCTGCTCTGCTTGCAGTCTAAGTGTGTTTGCATAGCAATTTAGAATCCTTCTCTACGGGCTATTTGCTTTAGCCCAATGTAGTGTGTATGTGTGCCTGCAATTAGTATGCAAATACGCATTCTGAATGTAAATAAACTGGATAAATTATTGTTTCTAATGGCCGGGCGTGTAATGGAACTGACAGTATAAGAATTTCATTGGAGTGGGTATACATCTTAGCTCGTAAAGTACATGACTTTCACGTGTGTCCTACATGTGCAAGTGGCTGTTTCATTTAAAAATTATTTGTTTTTAGGCTTTTTTTAATGATAGAATGCTTTTTTAAAGCCTTGCTCAATAGTTAATACGCTATAGTTAAGTATCCGCTTAGTTATTAAATTAGTTAAAACTCTAATCAGACGCTCCCTTCTAAACAAATTAATCAATCATAAACTTTCCAACGTAATATTATTTGGGTATAAGTAGAGAATCAAGGAAAAATAGATAATACAAGCATGCAGTACAGTTACAGGCGCCGCTTCTCAAACAAATCAGTTTGAACAATAGGCAAAAATATCGCCCTAGCAACAAAAAAGTTAAAAATCGAAACAGGCAAAAAATGGACGAGCTTAGAGAAGCACTGTTTTGCTGAGTAGCTGGCGAAAGAAGCGCGCTGCGTGAATGGCAAAAAAACCTCAGATTTCTGGTGCTGCAACCGAGGTCAGACAAACAAAGAATAAAAAAATATAGACACTACCAGCTAATTCAAGTATTAATATGAATTAAGAGTTGCCAGCAAGCAATTGGCATGGAAACCCCAATACCGCAATTATGTCTATGAAATAGGTTTGAATAACAAATAATGCAGCTGCTACGTGACATATTGGAAAATAATTTCAAATGTTACATAAAAGTACAAGCGTGAACTATCGCAATGACCGCATACTGCAATAGATGCGTGGAAAATTTTGGTCATAACCATAAAATTTTAGAGA
Organism: Macrostomum cliftonense; assembly: GCA_950096795.1. Taxonomy (NCBI): domain Eukaryota; kingdom Metazoa; phylum Platyhelminthes; family Macrostomidae; genus Macrostomum; species Macrostomum cliftonense. Next base: position 158,699 of record CATNEM010000375.1, on the reverse strand, counting down.
ACAGTAAGAATGTAGGGACTAATATAATAAGCTATGCGAATAGACACAAAGAGCAATTATGAAATATTTATGATTTCGATTTGATGGCGCGTTGAAGCTATACTAAGCTTAGCTGCATTTTTCCCATAATTTTCCACCGTTTATTCGGTTTTGAAAGACGCAATTAATTTGCTGACACAACTAATCAGGGGGTGGCTCAACTATATGTAGGCTCCAAAAACAATGATACGAGTGTACGTTAATCAAAAAAATTCGACACCCAACCTTTCGACCAAGATGTCCATCTATTGTCATGTACATGTACAGCTGCTCAACACCAAACCCAAAATTTTCCCAGCTTTTCAATTTTATAAATTGTCTCCCAACGTTGGGGCTCGAACCAAGGACTTTGCGATCAAAAGTCGAGCGTCATAAATAACTCATAAAATCTATCGATTTTCCGAGACCGAAAAAATATTCAATATGACAGCTAAAGCATCGAACGCATGCAAAAATGATTTAGCTAGAATTTTGATAGAAAAATACTGGTGTACTTTGCCAATCATTCTCGATTCATCACATCCACCAGCTGGCCCATCGCGTTGCTGACCTGGCCGGCCATGGCAAACAGCGAACTGACTGACGATCGTCCCACTGACGTTGGGCACGAGTCGGCCAGACCGCCGCCGCTGCCGCCGCCGCGGTTCAAGCTGCCCGCGTAGTGCAGTCCACGTCCTGGTAGCCCGACGGAGGAAAACTGATCGTTACTGTAGTCGGAGCCGATGGTTCCCACGGCGCGCGCCGAACCGCCCAGGCCGGCGCGTCGATAGGTCGATGCCGGCATAGCTGCCAATGCGGCCGACGTGGGGTTCGACGGAGGCGGCAGCGGCGCCGGAGAAACCGCCGTTGCGGCCACCGCGGCAGGCGACAGTTGACCATCGGCGACGCAACCGGAGCTGTTGGCTCGATAGGCTCCGACTGGGCGCTGATGAAGCCGTTGCTGAGCCTGCTGCTGCTGCTGCTGCTGCTGCTGCTGCTGCTGCTGCTGCTGCTGCTGCTGCTGGTGATTCTGAGACATTGGCACTGGCTGGTGCTGCGGCGACGGACAGGGACTGCCGCCCTGCGACAGCAGATGCCGCAGCCTGGCCAGCTGGCCCTCCAGCTGCCTGTTGTGCTCCTCCAGCACCGCCATCCGCGCCTCCAGTCGGCCCTTGTGCGCTCGCAGCAGGCGGGCCTCGGTGGCGGCAGCCGCCATTGAAACAGCCGCCGCCGCCGCAGCCGATGTCGATGCCGTCGGGTAGCCGCCGCCGTTGGCCAACAGTCCGCTACCGACGCCGACGTAACCGACTGGCTGCGGCGTCTGCGACGGTGGCTGCATCGCCATGGACAGCGGCGAAGCTCCGAGAGGCATTGGCGAGGATGTCGAAGCAGATTTCTGCCGAGTGGAATAGAGGCCGCTCTCAGCCTGCGGCTGGGCGAGCAAAAATAGTTTCAATTTTATTATTCCCACAAAAATACAGCTCAGTTGCTATGCATCCGTTGCTATGTGGGATTCGTCGGACAGCAGGCCATTTTTTTACGACACGATTGGGACACCCAAATAGGCATCCCAGATAGGGGAGAATTTTCGCGCTTTTATCCCATATCTATTTAATTCATTCAGCTGCTTCTGTGGGATCGTATTCCCTAGTGACTTGTTTCTTATTTCCTTTTATTGCAGAATCGACAATTTTTTTGCGCTGGAACTCTCCAGCTGGATCAATAGCTGCTAACTCGATCAACACCGTTTCCATGGCAACTCTACCTGTAGCTGAGCAAGCTGCTGCTGCTGCATCTGCAGTTGCTGTTCCAGAAGTGCCTGACTAGCTCCATCGAATTGCTGAGGCAGCGCTGATGACGGGCTGCCCTGGCGTAGCCGCAGTGTGCCAGCGTAGGACGCTATCAGCGCGTGCTCGTCCTCGCTGAGTAGGGTGGGGGGAGGAAGGGGTGGGGCGAATGAAAACAATTTTTTTTTGTTTTATCGACGGATCATAGAATACTCTCGTGAGTTTGTTTTTTTGCATTAACTACGCTTGAAAAAGTGGGATACAGATCCTAATCACAAGTTAGAATAAAGATCCCAAATACGTATTAGGACAAAGATTTCTAATTATGACTTAGAATAGAGATCCAAAATAAAAGTTACGATGGAGATCCCAATTAACAGTTAGGAAAGAAATCCCCGATAACAGCTAGGATAGAGATCCCAATTAACAGTTAGGATAGAGATCCCAAATTATAGTTAGGATAGAGATCCCAATTAACAGTTAGGATAGAGATCCCAATTAACAGTTAGGATAGAGATCCCACTTAACAGTTAGGATAGAGATCCCAATTAACAGTTAGGATACAGATCCCAAATACGGTCGTAATAGTTAGGATAGAGATCCTATTGACTATTCATCACAGATCTGAAGAATCAGCTGGGGATGGAGATCCATAGTGGGAAGTTGTGGGAAACCCTAACGCAGCTTGAGGATAGTAATGCGACATTCAGGTTGTTACTAAGTCGGTTTGGTTAAACAATTAGAAAAATTGAAAAAAACAGAATACCAAAGGAAAACTGTAATTTACGAGAAACATTGCTCCGAAAAAATCCCCCGAAAAATCAGACACTCACATTACAAAAGCCATGCTGCCCGAAAGACGTTGGCCCGGGCTACTTAGCTATGCCCGCTACAATTCGTCTTGTGTCGCAAGTAGAAATCCTATTCAAACAATTTCCTCTATCGTAGCTGTTGCTGGGATAATTGTTCAACGGCAGCGGGAATATTTAAGGGGATAAAGCCAGGGATGCCTTGCTCAGAAATGATAGAAAAGCCTTGGCTGCCATTGGGTAGGTTGGGAAGGGAAGGATTTTTTCTGGTGGGATAAATAGCTGACTGACTAGGCTGGGCTGGAAGGGGAGCATTGAGACTTGGTGCAGTAAAAGAACTGCTGTTTGTTAGCAGGAGAGAAGCTTGAGGGCGGGAAGATTGGTTGGAGTGTGAGGGGAACAGCTTTGGGGAAGAGCAGAGAGGGAGACAGAGAGGGAAGAAAAATTGCCATGCATGCCTCAGGCGGGCCTTCCCCAAATCCGTTAGTTCTGGAGCTTTGATGCTGCATAAGGAGGATTCTGTATTGAGCCCCATCTCCAAACCAGCAACCAGCCTGGCCAATGCAGTTTGCTTAGACCAATAGCAATAATGTAAAATGCAGTGTGCAGCTGTTGAGGCATGCAAAATGCTTTATGTGCTTGCCACTGTAACAAGGTGAAGGGGGAGAAATTGGCCGTCAATCATAAGTCTGAGGAGAGAGGCTGACTCAGTGAGAAGGCAGAGGAGAGGCTGACTCAATGAGAAGGCAGAGGAGAGGCTGACTCAATGAGAAGGGAGAGGAGAGGCTGACTCAATGAGAAGGCAGAGGAGAGGCTGACTCAATGAGAAGGCAGAGGAGAGGCTGACTCAATGAGAAGGCAGAGGAGAGGCTGACTCAATGAGAAGGCAGAGGAGAGGCTGACTCAATGAGAAGGCAGAGGAGAGGCTGACTCAATGAGAAGGCAGAGGAGAGGCTGACTCAATGAGAAGGCAGAGGAGAGGCTGACTCAATGAGAAGGCAGAGGAGAGGCTGACTCAATGAGAAGGCAGAGGAGAGGCTGACTCAATGAGAAGGGAGAGGAGAGGCTGACTCAATGAGAAGGCAGAGGAGAGGCTGATTCAATGAGAAGGCAGAGGAGAGGCTGACTCAATGAGAAGGCAGAGGAGAGCCTGACTCAATGAGAAGGCAGAGGAGAGGCTGACTCAATGAGAAGGCAGAGGAGAGGCTGACTCAATGAGAAGGCAGAGGAGAGGCTGACTCAATGAGATAGCAGAGGAGAGGCTGACTCAATGAGATGGGAGAGGAGAGGCTGACTCAATGAGAAGGCAGAGGAGAGGCTGACTCAATGAGAAGGCAGAGGAGAGGCTGACTCAATGAGAAGGCAGAGGAGGTGCTGACTCAATGAGAAGGGAGAGGAGAGGCTGACTCAATGAGAAGGGAGAGGAGAAGCTGATTCAATGAGAAGGGAGATGAGAGGCTGACTCAATGAGAAGGCAGAGGAGAGGCTGACTCAATGAGAGGAGAGGCTGACTCAATGAGAAGGCAGAGGAGAGGCTGACTCAATGAGAAGGCAGAGGAGAGGCTGACTCAATGAGAAGGGAGATGAGAGGCTGACTCAATGAGAAGGGAGAGGAGAGGCTGACTCAATGAGAAGGCAGAGGAGAGGCTGATTCAATGAGAAGGGAGAGGAGAGGCTGACTCAATGAGAAGGCAGAGGAGAGGCTGACTTAATGAGAAGGGATAGAAGAGGCTGACTTAATGAGAAGGCAGAGGAGAGGCTGACTTAATGAGAAGGGATAGAAGAGGCTGACTTAATGAGAAGGCAGAGGAGAGGCTGACTCAATGAGAAGGGATAGAAGAGGCTGACTTAATGAGAAGTGGCTCGTTCAGAATGAGAAGGAAGAGCAGATTTCATATGGAAAGAGTTCAGACTTCTTACCCAGTCCTCTCGCTGGCGCTTTTATTTGTCGGCGGAGTCAGCTGCTCTGTATCCAACGGCAGCTGCTGTGACAACGAAGGAGGCAGCAGCGGTGGCGGAGGCGGAGGCGGTGGAGGCGGCGGCGGCGGTGGCACGGGTTGCGCCTCCGACACGGGGAGGTAGTCGAGGGCCGGCCAGCCGTTTCCAGTGCCGGCGCCAAGACCGTCATTGACGCCGCTTGCAGTGTTGGCAGCGCCACCGCTGCCGCCGCTCCTGATCTTTAGTCGGCATCGCAGAGCCCGACTCAGACTGCTGCAGGCCGTCGCCGCTGCCTGGCGGCCTGACGTACTCCTGCATCGGATGCGTCAGCTTGTGATGCCTGGCTAGACGGCCAGTAAAGAAGCACTGCTGGCACAGGCTGAGGTTGAAACATTTCAAGCACTTGTAGCGAAGGCCGCGCATTGGCGAGGCTTTACAGGCGGCGCAGCGGCCGGGGTGCAGCGACTGCTCCGAGCAGGCAAGGCGGTGCATGACTGGCAGCCAGACCAGGCACTGCGGCTCGAGCCGGAGCCAGGACAGAAAGTGAGACAGCCGGATGAGGCCGCTGTCGCTGAACTGTCGATTTTAGCGGAGTTAAGCAAACTCTTAAAACGAACAAAATAAAACGCAGCAGCAACCCAGGTAGTACGAAACCCCGTAGCAACGTCTTAGAAAACCCCGTAGCAACGCCTTAGAAGCCGCGTAGCAACGTCTTAGAAGTCCCGTAGCAACGTCTTAGAAGTCCCGTAGCAACGTCTTAGAAGTCCCGTAGCAACGTCTTAGAAACCCCGTAGCAACGCCTTAGAAGCGGCGTAGCAACGTCTTAGAAACCCCGTAGCAACGTCTTAGAAACCCCGTAGCAACGTCTTAGAAACCCCGTAGCAACGTCTTAGAAACCCCGTAGCAACGTCTTAGAAACCTCGTAGCAACGTCTTAGAAACCCCGTAGCAACGTCTTAGAAACCCCGTAGCAACGTCTTAGAAACCCCGTAGCAACGTCTTAGAAACCCCGTAGCAACGTCTTAGAAACCTCGTAGTAACGTCTTAGAAACCCCGTAGCAACGTCTTAGAAACCCCGTAGCAACGTCTTAGAAACCCCGTAGCAACGTCTTAGAAACCCCGTAGCAACGTCTTAGAAACCCCGTAGCAACGTCTTAGAAACCCCGTATCAACCTCGTAGAAACCTGGTAGCAACCCTGTCGCGAGTAAGTATCAATCAGTAGTAAAAACCGATTAACCCAATAAAAAGTCTTGCAGAAAAGCGACACTATAAATACTGAATAGTTATGCCGCCGACTCAAACTCAAATCGCAACCGCTAGCAGCCACTCAATGACAAAACCACCAGCAACTCACTGCCATCCCATAACAAGCTATTAAAATGACCCATTGAAAATTTGACTTTTCTAAGAATTCTAAACCTCGTATTTAGTAAATCTATTTATTTCTTAAGCATGGCCTCAGTTAAGCCCCGCACACACGCAGACGATCAATAAGCATGCAATCAATCAGTGCCGGAGGGAGGCGGTCAGTCTGAGTGCGCCCGTTGGAGAGCCACTCGAGGCGCAAGCAATCTCGTTGCCAACTAAATCGATTGCAGTCGAGAAATTCGTTTCGGTGAAGGAGGGAAATTAGCTAGCTAAGAAAGATCTGGGGGCAGTCGGCCCTAAATAAGAAGGCGCAGAGGAAAGAGAAAATTGAGACCCCCCAGCTCGATAAGAGGTATCGCTTCATTCAGCTGCTGAGAGGCTCATGGAAATCATGATGAAGGTAAGGAGACACTGGGACAACAATCCCCCTCCAGCGTCTAATAGACAACCGCGGCGACTGAGAAGTGCTAAATTGAAACCAAAGTCAGACTCGAATGTCTGAGTGAACAGACAGACGAATATTACGATGCTACTTAACGGCAAGACACAATTGCGTGCATGCTCCAGCCTTGCTACTTGCAGTAAGCGAGGGGAGCATGCGTCTGCTGCAATAGGATTAGAAATTCTGAGCTTAGAAATCAATTCAAGGGTCGGTTAAAGACGGCACTGTCAGGAGATGCAGAATTAAAATCAACACAAGCTTTCAGTCACGAGAAGTAGAAAATAAGAAAACGACCCAGCTCCCAGCGCAAACCTTCTCAAAGCAGGACCGGACGGAGGCGGTCACATCGGCGCCGCCAAACGCCGCAGCTTCACCCAGCTGGCGCGGCAGCTGCAGGCAGTCGTTGAGCAGCCTGGCCAGCTGCGCCTCGTTAGCAACACCGTCGCCGGAGTCGCCGACTTCGGATGCCGAACCCGTACCGGCGGCGGCGGCGGCGGCAGCGGCGGCGAACAGGCAGCGGTATTTCTCCTCTAGACCGGCGGCGCACATCAGCGTCAAGGCGGCGCGCACGCCCGACGCTTGGACGAAGCCGCGACGTCCGGGGTCGAACGAATTCAACAGCCAGTTGAGGCTCAGGTCGATCAGGCGAGCCTCCTCGGCTCGGTCGGCTGGGCGAGGACGGCAACGGGCGTAGAGACCGGCTAGGCAGCTCGTCACCTGCGCGGGATTCGAAAGCTATCAATCATGCACTATTACTCACGCAAAATGATTGGCACACTACTCGGACTAGTCACACATTGACCTATGATTCAAATGATTTATATCACACACTGTCATTCACACACTGTTTGTTCACACACTTTTGTTCACACATTGTCATTCACACATTTTCATTCACACACTGTCATTCACACACACTGTCATTCACACACACTGTTATTCACACACTGTCATTCACACCCTGTCGTTCACACATTGTCATTCACACATCGTCGTTCACACACTGTCATTCACACACTGTTTGTTCACACACTTTTGTTCACACATTGTCATTCACACATTTTCATTCACACACTGTCATTCACACACACTGTCATTCACACACACTGTTATTCACACACTGTCATTCACACCCTGTCGTTCACACATTGTCATTCACACATCGTCGTTCACACACTGTCATTCACACACTGTCATTCACACAATATCATTCACGCACTATCAATCACACACTGTCATTGACGCACTGTCATTCACACAATATCATTCACACATTGTTACAAACACACTCTCATTCACACACTCTCATTCACACACTCTCATTCACACACTCTCATTCTCACACTCTAATTCACACACTGTCATTCACACACTCTCATTCAGACCCTATCATTCACACACTCTCATTCACACACTATCATTCACACACTTTTGTTCACACATTGTCATTCACACATTGTCATTCACACATTGTCATTCACACACCGTCATTCACACACTGTCATTCAAACACTGTCATTCACACACTGTTATTCACGCACTGTCATTCACACACTGTCATTCACGCACTATCATTCACGCACTGTCATTCACACACTGTCATTCACGCACTATCATTCACACACTGTCATTCACACACTGTTATTCACGCACTGTCATTCACACACTGTCATTCACGCACTATCATTCACGCACTGTCATTCACACACTGTCATTCACGCACTATCATTCACACACTGTCATTCACACACTCATTCCCACACCATGATTCACTCCGTATCATCCGGCCTTCACCTGTCCAGCATCGAGTTCGACGGTTCCGCCGCCAATTCCCCGATCGCGCAGGACCTCCAGCGCGACGCTCAGCGAGACGCAGTCCAGCCTAAGCAGGCGCTGCAGCCGAAGCAGCTTCGCGGCGGTCCTGTAGGCCGAATAGCGGATACTGTTAAGCTCGTCAAGTCGACGGATCAGCTCGGGCATGTCCGGGTGGTCCCAGCTGGCCAGGCCGGTGTCCAAATTGCGATAGTAGGGTGTACGGCCGGCCGAGAGGTGGATGCAGCGTTGCCATGGAGGCGAAACGCTGCCTGACACGGCTGGGTGTGTTGCTGCTGCTGCTGCTGCTGCTGATGCATGGGTGTTTGATAGACAGGTTGGTGGACTGTCTGGTAGGCACTGAGGTCTTGCTGCTGCTGTTGCTGTTGGTAGGCAGCGCTGCTGATACTGCTGCATGAGCTGCAGCTGCCTAATCCTCCGATTGTCTTCGTCAACTTGATTGCCCGCCTCATCTTCCACTGCTGCTGCTGCTGCTGTAGCAACCGCTGTTTCCCTGTCTTCTTCCGCCCCATCACATTCGTCCTGGCCTTCTTCAGCAGCGTCAGCAGCAGTTTGAGCAGGCGTGGCGGCGGCAGCCACCGAGCAGCGAAGATCCCGGCCGCGACGGCGCAACTCTTTGAACCGATTTAGTAGGGAATGCGTGAGCAGCAGGCGGCTGCTCTCCGCCTGTGCCGCCTGCTCTTCCAGCGCTGCTAGAGCCGATTCAGCCGATTCAACGACACCTGGCGCTGGCAGATTTGACCGCTCGACAGTCGTCAACGCCTCCTCTGCACGCGTCATCAGTTGTTCCAGTCGGTCCAGCTGACGCTTCGCCGTGGCCAGCGCCGTCTCGAGCTCCGCGCACCTCGTGCCGGCCTCCAGCCAGCGCCGCCGAAGCTGATGCGCTACGCGGCGCAGTCGACGAACCGAACGACCGCCGCCACCGATGCTGCCGCAGCCGAGGCCGCTGACATCGTTGGCGCTGCCGCCGCTGTCGTCCGATTCGCCGCCGCCGCCGCCGCCGCCATGGACTCCGCGAAGCAGCCGGTCGGCGTCGTCCAGAGCCGATTCGACGTCCGGCCGACGGCGCCGCATCTCCTCAGCCAGTCTGGCGTGCTCGGCCGCCTGCTGAGCGGCCGTCTCGGCGTCGCCGCCAACCAGCAGCTGCCACTGGCGCATCCGGGCGTCGGCGCCGGCCAACCAGTCGGCGTGGCCGCGCAGCCGGCCGACCAGCTCGGCGAGGGCTTCTCGGCCGCGTTCAACTCGGCCGCGCAGAGCCAGCGACTCTTCGCCGAGGCGTTTCCCAGCGTCGGCCGGCGCTGGCTAGGCGCTCAGCCAGGGCGCCGCCAGCTGGTGGCAGCGATGCCGGCGCCGGCTCCGAGGCCAGCTGCTCGGCGTCAGCGTCTAGCGCCTGATAATTTTTTCACGGATGAATTAGTGCATCATTGATGTACTTTTGAACTCGGGTACTTTAACTAATGTACTTTTGAAAAAGAGTGCATCATTGATGTACTTTTGAACAAGAGTGCATCATTGATGTACTTTTGAACAAGAGTGCATCATTGATGTACTTTTGAACAAGAGTGCATCATTGATGTACTATTGAACAAGAGTGCATCATTGATGCACTATTGAACAAGAGTGCTTGATTGATGCACTTTTTTAATTGAGAACGGTGCTGGTGTACTTTTAATCGCTGTTTAGAGTACGTTACGAACTTACTCGGGTATTAACTTACCAATGTAGGAGCAAAATTAACAAACTTAAAAAGCCGGCAAAAGCACAAAAGCGAAAGCAAGGAAAAGTCGCGATGAAGTTATTCCATGACTGCAACGATAAGTATGCAGAACGCGAAATAATCCCAAAAAATGTTGAGCCTAAATTGCAATTGCAACGGCTGGAGGGGAGGCTACAACACCCATATTAACTAAATATTAACTTAACTGAGCTGATTGGACTGAAGCAATGCGGGAATGGTTCCCTGGCTGAATAAGTAATTCGGGCTTACCTTCAGCAGCGAAGCCGCCTGTCTGAGGTCCTCCTCAGTGACCAGCTCGTCTGGCAGAGCGGCCAGCGCCGTCTCCCAGTGCGCTGCTCGCGACTCCATCCGTTCAAGACGGGCTAATAGCTCTGGTCGAACTTGCTGTTGCTGCTGCTGCTGCTGCTGCTTTTGCTGTTGAATTTGTTGCAGCTGACGCTGTTGCTGTTTTACCTGCTGTTGTTGCCTCAATGTCTCCTCCGTGCTCTGGGACTAAAAATAAATAAACAGGTTGAGTTTTTAGGGCAGTGAAACATTTGCTCTCAAAGAAAAATTTTTCTGAAATACACCGTGATACTATTTATTGAAATATTTGAGTAGAGACCTACCGTATCTCTTGAATCCCGCAGCTGTTGTTGCTGTTGTTGCTTTTGCTGCTGCTGTTGTTGTTGCTGTTGTTGTTGTTCATATTGTTGTTGTTGTTGTTGTTGTTGTTGTTGTTGTTGTTGTTGCTGCTGCTGCTGCTGTTGTCGTTTTTGTTGCTCATATTGTTGTTTTTGTTGTTGTTGTTGTTGTTGCTGCTGCTGCTGTTGTTGTTGTTGTTGTAGTTGGCTTCGCATATTCTGATGCTGAATTTGCTGTTTCGAGTATTCTGAAGTTTTCTGAATTAGAAAAAAAGATAGTGGGAGCAAAAGATTTTTAGAAAATTTCAAAAAGCAAAAAGATTTTTAGAAAATTTCCATAAAAAAAGATTTTATCTTTCAAATCTTACCAAGTCGTCTTGTTCCGCTCTCGGCTTTTGCTGCTGCTCTGCACTGCCAGACAGCTGCGGCTTCGGCGGCTTCGGTGGCGGCGGTGGCGCCATTGTTGACTTGCGCGGAGCTGCCGCTGGTCGAGCCGGACTGACCTCCCGACTCTGTCGAAATTCTCGAAGTTGATCCTCTGGCGTGCTATTGACAGGCTCGCTGACCTGGCGACCAACCTGGTTTCGCTTCGCTGTCAGCAGACGCTGCAGAGCTTCAAGGCGTTCGTTAACCACGGCATCCTCGGCATTGAATTGGTCCCGCAGTCGGCGACCCTCATCCAAGGCGGACAGCAGCTGCGCCTCCCTGTCTGACCCCGACATCTCGGAGTCCTCGTCTTCGATCTGACGACAGCGCTGCTCCCACTGTTGAAGCTGTCGCTGGACGGCCTCTGCCGCTGCTGCCTCCTCGGCTTCTAGGCGCAGGCGTCGCGAATTGAGCTCGAGCTCGGCCGCCTCCCAACGTGCCGCTGCGGCTGCCACTGAAATTTGAGAATCGGTGATTCGTAATTTAAAACGCTAAACACTTCCATTTTTCTACTGAAATAAGTAGTGAGGTTGCTAAAGCTTCGCAAAATGTAATTTTATGGATGCTTTCGACTTAAATGCGTCGCAGCGAAAAGCTTAAGCACGACAATTTAATTAATATAAAATAATTAAAAAAAGTGTCGCTCTCAAATTTTTACTTTTAAAGGTGTGAATATTCTTGGCGGGGAACTTGCCCCCCCCCTCCAGTACGCCCTTGTATGGTGGCAGCGGTGGGATTACTCATCTTATAATGCGCCCACTTGCTCATTTTAGTTATGCACTGACAAAAAGTGTATTCGTAAGGGTGCACCAAATGAAAACACAATATAGATCTTGGATATCTGCTTTCCTTCATTCTTCGACTGAAGGAGCCATAGTCTTAGGCTTATGCTTCTATCCAACAGCTTCGGTTCTCGCGTGGAGCTTTTGCCCCTCAAAGCCGTTCGCCCTAGCCGGCAGTCACGCAAGCAAACTTGTTCTCTTTTTTTTCTCTTCTATACCTCGCCTTCTTCTTTGCTCATCTATTAGAAGCAAGTTGAGAAAAAGACGCCGGCTTAGAGGGCTAGGGATGGGCGGGCGCCTTGGCTCCGGGACTTGAAAAAGAACTTTGTTGGAAAGTGAAGAGCTTTCCTAGAAACACCGTTTCGGGAGGGGAATGGAAGCAGATTTGCCCAGTTGTGGACTCAGTTGCTTTGCTACCTTGTGTAAGTACAGAAATCATTCCTCTGCAAAAAAAAAGCATCACAGGTAAGTTAAAATAAGCTATGAAGGCAAAATGAGAGATGCCACAGATTTTCACCCGGGGAATTGAAAGCAACAACTGAATACCTTAAGCTAAAAAGTACTAGAAAGAAGCACGGAAAATTGTAACTAAAATTAATGAAACAAAATTTTTCCCTAGAATTAATGCCACCGCTACAGGAGAGAAGTCAGCCTGGTATTTTTGCACTGAAGCTAGCTGGAAAATAAAGAATTAAAAATTCACCAAGAACGGGTCGATGATGCTGGAGAGAGAGGCTGGGAATCACGCGATGCGCTGGGGATTCTTTTGAGTTCCCAACCCTACGGCACGGTAATTTCCAAACGTCTCCTACGTTTAGGCTTAAGAATTAAAATAATTGCATTTGCATTGAATTGCAATTTCGAAACTATATAGCCCTATGTTTATTAGCTTTTGATAAAAGTATAGAAAACTTGGAAATTACACCCATGGCCAACTAGAGGCTAGCTCTAATCGCAACAACCCCTCTTAGACTGGCGGCAGCCATCTCGCTAATGAAATATGCATCCGGAATCTGCGTTCAAAGCAAACACCAATATGGGCAAACACTGATGCGGGCTTTAGATTGGGCTGGCAAGTTTTGGTTGCGGCTAAAAAAAATCCGATTTCCAGTACTCTCTTTCTGCCCTTCTTCTATACTTGCTTTACTCACTGGCTTCTGGTAAAAAAAGTAGTTGGTAAAAAGCCTGGTTAATTAAGTTAGGTGATTGCAGGGGGAGCGGCTTCCAGGGGGGGGGTTGGAGCAGAATGAGCGTGCAAACATTGAGTGAATGTAGAATGCTACCATGTGTGCGTCCAGTTTAGTAACGAAAAGAGGATAAATCTATGAGATCCAACTTGGTACGAACATCAGCTAAGTCCTAGTATCCTTCTGACCTGAATTATTACTCAGATCTACATAAGCAATAATTACTGCTTAAGTTTCTGTTTCCCATTTTGCAGCCTGGACGTATAGACGGATGTACAGCATTGCAGACCGTTCAATCGAACTCACCGACCCTGGTCTCGTCACAATCAACATTGTCTTCGCGTTCCCCCGTGGCTGTCTCCACGTCTGCCGATTTAACCTTCATCGCGCACATTTCTACTTCCGCTTCCGGTTTCATTTCCGTCTCAGCTGCTTCCTCACCCAATTCGGCGCATTCGGCGGAAGCGTCCGCAGCTGCAGCGCGCGTCGTCAGTCCCGGACTGACCGAACGGGCCTTCGCAAGCTGGTCCTGCGGCGGCCGAGCCCCGGCAGCAACAGTAGCTGCGGGATCCAGCAGCCCGGCGGCGGAATCCGCGCTCAACTGGTTCAACGGCCGTCTGGAAGACCGGCGGTCGCCTTCGCGAACAGATAGACTGCGCCGCTGCTGGCCAGCCTGCTGACGCTGCTGACGTCGGGCTGCTGCCGCAGCCGTAGCCGGAGCCGCCGCTGCAGACGATGGCAAATCAGCCGAGTTTGTTGTCGGCGCAGACGCAGCGACATCGACGCTGTCGAAGCTGCCGCCGCTCAGTTGCCGCAGGCGGCCGGACTGGCGCGCATTCTGAAGGCTTGGAATCTCGAATGGAACGCCTCCAGCCGCGCTCTCGTCCAAGAAGCTGTCCTCGGCCTCCTCGCCGAATGAAGCCGAGCCGGCGTCCCAATCGCCGCTGAGGACCGAGGAGGCGCGCTTGCTGAACCAGCCGGCGATGCCGCCCAGATCTGGCAGCGGCTCGCTGGCGGCTCCGTCGCCGACGCTGTCAGCGCCGCGAACGCTGTCGGCCGCCTCGCTGACGGCGCCGTCGTCGCAGGATCGCAGCGCGTCGACGCCGCTGACGCTGCCGCCAACGCCAGCATCCTTGTTGTCGTTGGACCCCTCGGCCTCATTGCCAGCTGAGAAAATTCTATTCAATGAGGCCGAAGAGAAGGCTTTGCTGGTGGCCTGGAACACCTGGTCGAATTTGCTGCCCCAGAAGGAGGCCATCTGGCTGCTTCCGCTACTGCCGCCGCTGCTGGCCACGCATTTTGCCACTTAATTTTCGAAAAAAACTCGGTTCAAGCAAGATTTTTTCTGCGGACACAGGCTGCGACCGTTTGATCGGACAATTCAACGCCGAATTATTGTAATCGATGCTTGATTGCCGAGATTAACAACAACGCCAGTTAAATATTAAATAGCTAAACTGCTGGCACATTTAAGAGGGGGGGGGGGAACGAAAGTGGACAGACGCGGGTAGCAATAGAGGGAGAAACAGGAATGCCGGCACACGCGGAACAGGAAGCTGTTTGCGCGGTTTTGAGTGCAAGCTGAGGCGGGACGCGCAACTGAGTTTTTGCTCCATGCCCCCCACCCCCCTAGGGGCGTCGATGCCAATTGCCTTGGTCCGTCCGCCTGTTTGGGGCGGGGCGCTGGGCGAGGCTGGGCATGAGAGGGGATGGGGCCTGGATGGGAAGGAAGGGCGTTGGAATGAGCTCTGTAGGCGATGGTTGGCCCCAGCATCCTCAGAGCTCCAAGTGGCCGCACCTTCTCTTCGCCTACCCCAACCCACCCCCCAACTCACCCAGACCCAGTCCGCTTGAGTGGCTTGTCAGTCGTTGCGGCCTGTGTTTTGGGGGTTTTGGAGGGGATCTGAGAGGAACAGGGCCAGCTAAGGGGAGGGATCCCTCTAGTGGGAGGGGAGGGCCCGCACAATGGATATTGGGAGTTAGCAGGGTTGGACCGGGGTTGGAACATCGGGATTTAGTAGTAGAGGGCTACGCGCTGAGAAAGATTTTACGGACCATTCTTTAGCACCCTCTAGCTGTCTGTCTGTCTGTCTGGCTCTGAATGTCCGCGCTGGCCTACACTTTCTCTCGTGAGGCGCCAGCTTCTGTGCTGCTGGAATAGACATAGCTATAGGCATAGTTCATAGGGCCAGATTAATTTGGTGATAAGTGGCTGCCAGGCGATTTTTCGTTGCAAAGAACACCGCTAGAGATAGATATAGAAAGATAGAGAAAGATAGTGACTGGTGGGGTAATGCTGAGAAGGCCTAGCTGATAGAGTGGCTAAAATGGAGACACTCTGGCAGCGCAATGCAGTTTTCTCAGAGCTCAGAGCGGTGCAATAATACTGGATTAAAAGCAACCATATTTCTGCCTAAGAATCCTGATTTATTGCTCTAGCTGGCTGCGAGATGGAGACCAGAAGGTCGGCCGTACGCTAGGAGAGGAAACAGGTTCCGCAGGGTGGGACGGGTGCTGCACTTATTGGGAAAAAGTTTTCAAACGACGGCAATAGTTAGAGAGAATTGGAAGCTGAAGGGGGATTGAATTTTCTGTGCGCAAGGGTTCGGCAAACCCCAGCGGAGCAAAACTGCATCGACCAGCACCCCACAGCTTGAGTGGGATCGGGAGCTCATCATTAATAAATTAAGGAACTGTACGGGCTGCTTCTCTCACTCGTTTTTTTTCTTTCTCGCTCTTCCCATGGGCCAGAAATCTCAGACTTGGCTGCATGGGGTATTCAAGAGCTGCTCAAATGAGTATAGTGTGAAAATAATGCCAAGTCTTCACTGAACCTTCCTTGGTTGAATCTTTGTAGAAAAATTCTAAAAAACTGCGTATTTCAAGTCATTTCATCTCAATTATAAATAGCTGAAAGAACAACGCAATTATGCATCTATCTTATTGGTACCTTATTTGGAATTATGCTGTCAACTCTAAATAGGCTGCAAGAGTCGTAAAACCCTTTTTCGGAAATTTTTTTTTCAATTTGCGTCAAAGAAAATTTTTCTACGTAGATTTAAACTGCAGCGTTTTTATATAACTAGGCTCAGGCCATTTTTTCTTCTTCTTGAGCACACAGCAAACTGAAAGATTAAGCTCCTTAAGTCCGAACACAGCAAGCATGACAACGCAGTGCCCGCCTCCGCAAACCTACCAGCCGTACCCGATGCCGCTGCAGCAGCCGCCGCCGCCTCAGCAGCAGCAGCAGCAGCAGCAGGTGACTCGAGTGGTTGC
Source organism: Macrostomum cliftonense (assembly GCA_950096795.1). Lineage (NCBI taxonomy): Eukaryota > Metazoa > Platyhelminthes > Macrostomidae > Macrostomum > Macrostomum cliftonense. The sequence continues at coordinate 142,472 of CATNEM010000375.1, read as the reverse complement.
GGCACAGCCTGGAGTATTTAGTCGTCATCCAGTTGCGATGACGTGCCCGCACTGCGGCGCCAAAATCACCACCACCGTGTACCTGACCAACGGCCTGGCCCCATGGCTTTTCTGCGCTGGAATAGCCATCTGCGGCTTCATCTTAGGCTGCTGCCTCATACCGTTCCTGATTGACGATCTGAAGGATGCCACGCACCAGTGCCCGAACTGCAGCCAGATGGTCGGCCAGCACAAGGTTATCAACTAGATGGTGGTTGCTATGGCAACATTCCGAAAACAAAGAGCAGAATTGCATGAATAGGGGTGAATAACTTTAGTTTCATGCAAAAATTGAACTTGCAGTGTCTTTGTTGTTTTGCTTATCGACCTTTGCATGGATTTTTTGTCCTGCTTAAAATTTCTTAGCTTATCCAGAATTTTTTGTCTGTAGTAATTAATATAATCAGTTTTCTATTAAGATACTCTCATCAACACTGGTGGAGATTTCTGTGATGTATTTACGTACATAATTATAATTAGAAAAATTACTTTTTGAACAGATAATGTACACAGCCGTGGCGCGTATGAGGGGCCATTCCCCCCCTCAGCTGAGGCGAAAAAAATATTGGAGTAGGTGGGCAGAGGGCCCGAGTTCAGTCCAAGACTCAAGTTTTTTGCCTCGCGAACGTATAATTGTAGTACATTATATGCTTGTACGGGTCGCTATCACAACACCGAAACTCCACAACGCCGAAAAGCTATTTTAGCTTTACTCTGGCTATACTTTTCAGCATTGTGAAGTTTCGGTGTTATGCAATTTCGATGTTGTGAAATTTCGGTGCTGTAAAGTTTCGGTGTTGTGAAATTTCGGTGTAATGAAATTTCGGTGTTATGAAGTTTCGGTGTTGTGAAGTTTCAGTGTTGTAAAGTTTCGGTGTTGTGAAATTTCGGTGTTGTGAAGTTTCGGTGTTGTGAAGTTTCGGTGCTGTGAAGTTTCGGTGCTGTGAAGTTTCGGTGCTGTGAAGTTTCGATGTTGCGAAGTTTCGGTGTTGTGAAACCCCCCCCTTTGCCCCCCTCAAAAAATTCCTGGATCCGCGCCTGACAAACCAAGACACAGCCGCAGGATTCGAGGTCTTTGTACTCGTACAACTTGCTCATTTGTATTTGCGGCCACAAAGCCAAGCCTTGAAGGAGTAGGAAAACATTTTTTAGTCCAAAGAATATAAAATCGAAGCTTAAGGGAGTTCTAAAGTGTCAAAATTAGACAATAGACAATAAATATAAATATAAAAATAATAGTAATAGAGAGGATCACGAAAAAAATTCGCTAGAAATTAAGAATTAAAAGTACACATAGGCTCGTGCAAATTCAATGCAACCACTCAAGTCGTTTAAAATCAATCTTCCCAATCTCTTGATTTTAGTCCTACTTAAGAGCGCTGGCATCTATTGGACTCTTCACGGGCTGTGAAGAAGCCTTGGAAGCCCAGAGGAGGATTTTCTTGAGTTTTTTTGACATCCAAAATTCTCATTTTTAATTAAATGAGTAATTTTATAAAACGAGTGTCAGTTTAGTTGAATTCTTGGCTCATATTAAACACTTTCCTCTATTTTAATGTATTAAATTCATCCCAAATTTATCCTTAGAACATAAAAACGGAGCATTAATGGGTCAGCTTTCTCAAGCTCCAGCTGGGAGAAATTTATGATCATTGCCTGTCAAGCGCAGACTCATATTTTCCCACTGGGGTAACGTTATGCGCATTATAGGATTCTTGACTCTTGGGTGCACTTAGCCAGATCTGCAGTGCAGTGGCGAGGTAATACGAGAATGTAATAGATGAATCCTAAGCTGAGCTGTCAATGAGGTATGGTTGTTAATTTAGTCAAACTAACATAGCACAGTACTCGTTTAATGTGACAGTGCTGGCTTGTCTTCATTCCCTTCATTGAGCTGCTTGATGAAGCGTTATTTTATACTGGCGTACTCGCGGGTTTTGCCGCTTGCGTGGAATCGATATGGAATGTACTTTTAGGCAAAATTTAAACACTGCATATTGATTTTTCTGTTCGACGGTTTTTTAGAAAAATTGATTTCAAACGCTATCTATTTAACGTTCGTTATGCATAATCTAGTCCAAGCTTTTAGTCTGAATTCTGCCGCAAAAAATAGCTTCATATATAATTAAGCCCCCACGCTCTTCACAGTGACCTATCAACAAGCCAAAGTCTATACAGTATGCCTTTTCCCGATCAAATTTTTCCTTGCCTCGCTAAGTAAGGATTAGGGCAGGGGGGGTGTGGACCCACTCGAGCTTTGCGAGGCACAATCGATCTTCTTTGTTCTTTTATCTCTTCCTCAATCATCCATTTGCATCCGTCAAGTCAAGGGAGGAAAAATGAGGGAGCCAGAGAGCAGGGGAGCCTTGCATACAAAGTCCCTATCTCCTCTCTCCCCATTGCAGATCGCCTCGTGACATCTCAAACCGTCATGCAATTTCCACTTCTTAGCGGAGATGAGAAATTGCTCATTCAAAGCTTTATTTCAAGTTATTTCTGAATTTTTCGCCCTTCTATGTGTCTTTTTTGCTTTGATGGCATGGTGTCCTAGTGTGTTGATGGCTTTGAGTCCTGACATCTTGATGTCCTTGTGTCTTTAGTGCTTTGATGGCATGGTGTCCTAGTGTGTTGATGGCTTTGAGTCCTGACATCTTGATGTCCTTGTGTCTTTAGTGCTTTGATGGCATGGTGTCCTAGTGTGTTGATGGCTTTGAGTCCTGACATCTTGATGTCCTTGTGTCTTTTGTGCTTTGATGGCATGGTGTCCTAGTGTGTTGATGGCTTTGAGTCCTGACATCTTGATGTCCTTGTGTCTTTTGTGCTTTGATGCTTTGTGTCCTAGTGTGTTGATGGCTTTGAGTCCTGACATCTTGATGTCCTTGTGTCTTTTGTGCTTTGATGGCATGGTGTCCTAGTGTGTCGATGGCTTTGAGTCCTGACATCTTGATGTCCTTGTGTCTTTTGTGCTTTGATGGCATGGTGTCCTAGTGTGTCGATGGCTTTGAGTCCTGACATCTTGATGTCCTTGTGTCTTTTGTGCTTTGATGCTTTGTGTCCTAGTGTGTTGATGGCTTTGAGTCCTGACATCTTGATGTCCTTGTGTCTTTTGTGCTTTGATGGCATGGTGTCCTAGTGTGTCGATGGCTTTGAGTCCTGACATCTTGATGTCCTTGTGTCTTTTGTGCTTTGATGGCATGGTGTCCTAGTGTGTCGATGGCTTTGAGTCCTGACATCTTGATGTCCTTGTGTCTTTTGTGCTTTGATGGCATGGTGTCCTAGTGTGTCGATGGCTTTGAGTCCTGACATCTTGATGTCCTTGTGTCTTTTGTGCTTTGATGGCATGGTGTCCTAGTGTGTTGATGGCTTTGAGTCCTGACATCTTGATGTCCTTGTGTCTTTTGTGCTTTGATGCTTTGTGTCCTAGTGTGTTGATGGCTTTGAGTCCTGACATCTTGATGTCCTTGTGTCTTTTGTGCTTTGATGGCATGGTGTCCTAGTGTGTCGATGGCTTTGAGTCCTGACATCTTGATGTCCTTGTGTCTTTTGTGCTTTGATGGCATGGTGTCCTAGTGTGTCGATGGCTTTGAGTCCTGACATCTTGATGTCCTTGTGTCTTTTGTGCTTTGATGGCATGGTGTCCTAGTGTGTCGATGGCTTTGAGTCCTGACATCTTGATGTCCTTGTGTCTTTAGTGCTTTGATGCTTTGTGTCCTAGTGTGTCGATGGCTTTGAGTCCTGACATCTTGATGTCCTTGTGTCTTTAGTGCTTTGATGGCATGGTGTCCTAGTGTGTCGATGGCTTTGAGTCCTGACATCTTGATGTCCTTGTGTCTTTAGTGCTTTGATGATTTGTGTCCTAGTGTGTCGATGGCTTTGAGTCCTGACATCTTGATGTCCTTGTGTCTTTAGTGCTTTGATGGCATGGTGTCCTAGTGTGTCGATGGCTTTGAGTCCTGACATCTTGATGTCCTTGTGTCTTTTGTGCTTTGATGGCATGGTGTCCTAGTGTGTCGATGGCTTTGAGTCCTGACATCTTGATGTCCTTGTGTCTTTAGTGCTTTGATGCTTTGTGTCCTAGTGTGTCGATGGCTTTGAGTCCTGACATCTTGATGTCCTTGTGTCTTTTGTGCTTTGATGGCATGGTGTCCTAGTGTGTCGATGGCTTTGAGTCCTGACATCTTGATGTCCTTGTGTCTTTAGTGCTTTGATGCTTTGTGTCCTAGTGTGTCGATGGCTTTGAGTCCTGACATCTTGATGTCCTTGTGTCTTTTGTGCTTTGATGGCATGGTGTCCTAGTGTGTCGATGGCTTTGAGTCCTGACATCTTGATGTCCTTGTGTCTTTAGTGCTTTGATGCTTTGTGTCCTAGTGTGTTGATGGCTTTGAGTCCTGACATCTTGATGTCCTTGTGTCTTTAGTGCTTTGATGCTTTGCGTCCTAGTGTGTCGATGGCTTTGAGTCCTGACATCTTGATGTCCTTGTGTCTTTTGTGCTTTGATGGCATGGTGTCCTAGTGTGTCGATGGCTTTGAGTCCTGACATCTTGATGTCCTTGTGTCTTTTGTGCCATGATAGTATGTGTCCTAGTGTGTCGATGGCTTTGAGTCCTGACATCTTGATGTCCTTGTGTCTTTTGTGCCATGATAGTATGTGTCCTAGTGTGTCGATGGCTTTGAGTCCTGACATCTTGATGTCTTTGTGTCTTTTGTGCTTTGATGGCATGGTGTCCTAGTGTGTCGATGGCTTTGAGTCCTGACATCTTGATGTCCTTGTGTCTTTTGTGCCATGATAGTATGTGTCCTAGTGTGTTGATGGCTTTGAGTCCTGACATCTTGATGTCCTTGTGTCTTTAGTGCTTTGATGCTTTGTGTCCTAGTGTGTCGATGGCTGTGTTTCCCAGTTTCTTGGTTGCCTTGAATACTAAGTTCGTTGATGGCTCTGGGTCAGTGTCACAGAAAGAAAGCAATTTTCTTTGAGAAAGATGGCCAAATGCTGCTGCTTTCTAAAGAGAAAATTTGAAGCCAATTTCCCGCCAATAAAGGGTTCTCGGGACTGAGCACATTGCCTTATAAATGCAAATCACCTTTCTAAAAAAATTTCCTCCATATTCCACCGCCGAGATTTCCATACTGCTTCATTCTGAAATTTCGAGTTCGCCTCTCTCTGTTCCTGTGTCCGGATGAAAATAAAAATAGTGAAATGGGAAATTTTGAATTGGCCTGCGTTTGGTTCGGGACAAAACTCCCCAGAGATTCGTTGAGACAGAGAGACGGAGTTATAAAGACAGACAGAAGAAGAAACTGTAAGAGGGCGGATGTGCAGCTGGACAGTCCGAGCAACAGTGGGACCTCAGGCTGACAGTCAGACGGACAGACAGTCAGCCAGGAGATAAAATGAACGGAAAATGCATACAAGATGAAGTAGAAAGGGTCTTGATTGGGATGCGGGCACACTGGAGCGCGGAGGGGTTTAGCGAATTGTTGGTAGAGAATTTGGGTTGGAGAATTGGGAGCGAGTCGAATACGAAAGGATGAGTGAAGAGTTGCTCGCATGGATTCTGAGAGATCCCTCCCCCAACCCCAAGTAAACAAGGCAATGCGCTGAGTAAAGTTGCAAAATTGAGCTCCAACCGACGGTCTGCTATGGGAATATGGGAATATCCGGCTTGGGAATGGGGCAAAATGAGAATTGGTAGTTTGTTCGTCATCACATTTTTGTTCAGTAAGTACAGTTGGTCTCGTGCATACATATGCATATGTACGAGCTACATGCCTGTGTATGAAAATGGGAAAGTGCTCTTTCGATGACACTTTAATTAGCTTGCGTATTCCCCGTAAAGTCGATAAAATATTTGAAATAATGTGTGGGTTCTGTAGCCACGTGTACTCTCTTATAGCCTACGGCCACGCAAAAAATATGTAATCATGTAGGTATTCTTATAGTCTAATATAGGACCAAGCAAAGTATGTGTGTAGGCATGTATGCTCTCTTATAGTTTATGGCCAAGCAGAGTATGCGTGTAAGCATGCATGCTCTCTTGTAGTCTATGGCCAAGCAGAGTATGTGTGTAAGCATGCATGCTCTCTGGTAGTCCATGGCCAAGCGAAGTATGTGTGTAAGCATGCATGCTCTCTTTTAGTCTATGGCCAAGCGAAGTATGTGTGTAAGCATGTATGCTCTCTTGTAGTCTATGGCCAAGCGATGTGTGTGTGTGTAGTCTATGGCCAAGCGAAGTATGTGTGTAAGCATGCATGCTCTCTTGTAGTCTATGGCCAAGCAGAGTATGTGTGTAAGCATGCATGCTCTCTTGTAGTCTATGGCCAAGCAGAGTATGTGTGTAAGCATGTATGCTCTCTTGTAGTCTATGGCCAAGCAGAGTATGCGTGTAAGCATGCATGCTCTCTTGTAGTCTATGGCAAAGTGATGCATATCTGTATACATATATACTCCCTAATGCTTTAAGTCGAAGTCAAACACACATGCATTTTGATAATTCCTAATTGGAGTATACTAACTACATGCGATTGTTAGATTACTGTACAGGCTCATTAGGTTTGCTGAATATAGTTAAAAAAACTAACTTATTTACAGTACATACAGCAATTATTTGTAATAACTAGAAAAGCCATTTAAGGACAATTACAAATAATGTTCTATGTGAACTCTGGCAAATTGCTCAATTTTATAACGAGCGGAAGTTGTCTGAGTTTCTAAAGTTTGTTTTAAATTTTATCAGTCATAGTGAAATAATATAACTTACGAGCGTAATCCTGCGATCGTTAAAATTTTTTGTTTAAAAAAAAGCGGTTTAATTCTGCATTTTATTCTTATTTATCAAAAATTAAAGACATACAAGCGTATTTTACTTTTAAATTTAGATTTTATTACTAATAGTAGCAAAATTTGTGTTTATTACGATATTTTTTCACTCAAAATATTATACGAGTATATTATACTGTCGTATAAGACATTGACGAGTCATTTTCTTTAACCTTGAAATATTGTTTATAAAACAATAAAACGTAAATCTATCAAAATAAATGGGCTAGTTTTTTTAGGTTATGTGTTCCTCCATTGGATAAATTCTATTGGGTCTTTATTCTTGACTTGGTAATTGAAGAATGACACAGAAACAGAAGCAGAAAGTAATTTCAGTAAATCAGATTTGAAACGAATTTCCTTTTCAATTCGATTGCTGCTTGTCTTCTGCTCTGGACCTTCTTTGTGACCTCTATGTGGCTTTTCTCTCTCTCACTAACTATCCCCTCTCTCTCTCTCATGTACTCTGTGTTTCATTCCTTACTTTACCAGCCTTTTGTTTATCCCTCCTATCTTCTCTCTCTCAGTGCTCTGATTGGATTTTATCTCTATATAGCGTGCGTTATCAACTTTCTACCCCTTCATACATGTACACTTTAAGCGTACGGCTATCGATCTGAGCTAAAAATAGAAAAAAGTTCATGTTTTGAGTTATCAGTTCGCTTGTACTTTGTTTTTTTCAAGTTTTGTTTGATGCACTACCGGATTTGGGTTTTTGGTTTAGGGCTAGGATTTTGAGTTGGGGATGTACTGAAAATCCGAATATATTGAAACCCTAGCTCTAGTTAGCCAAAAATGTGTAGAATAAATACAATTTTTTGTTTCCTAATCATCAGAAAGAAGTTGTTATAAATAGTGTTACTGAATTTTGGATGGCTACTAACATTTATGGCATTTTAAAAGCAATCAACCTATACAAATATGAAAAGTATGAAAAAAATCGCTCACCAGCATCTCTTTGGGGAAACTGATCCCGCCGCTGCTCGAGCAGACTTTTCAGCTCCATCAAGTACGGCCGGCGAGTCTGGAACTCCGTCGTTCGTTGTTGAATGACCCTCAGTCGGGCCCGGCGCTGCTGGGTCACTGTTTGATGCTTCTTGGCCTGGTAATGGTTGTTATTTATGCTCGAAGCGTCAAGAAATGTAAAATTAGTAGGTTTAATCGTCGTTTGGGTCTACGATCAACTCTTTGCGTTAGACCAACAAGTGTGTTGTGATTGACAATGCTTGCGCAATGAACTGACCACTGACAATGAACTATTGGCCTTATTGAATGCGTGGGCGTATAATGTACTTAAACTAGAGTGAGTAGGTGATTGCGCATCAATTTTGCAATGCAACGTGCAAGTAGCATTGATCTCTATAAATATATTGTGAGCGAGATGTTTGTCTCGACATAAAAGCTTCAATCAGACGAAATTCTCTGTGTTAAATAGAACACAACAAAGTGGTTTGGATCGTGTTTTCAGCTACTCACAGCTCCGTCTAAAGCGGCAATATCAGCTGACACAGTCTCCAACCAGGTTGTCAAATCTGTAAGCTTCTCAGCGTCCACGCCTGATGGTTGCCTCGAATCTGTCAATCGTTGCCAGGTAGCCGACAAAGCGTCGGCTGACCCCGATGAAGCCGTCGATGTTCTGCAATTTCGCCGATCGAATCGTTCGCTTAGGCGGCGAAACTGGGCTTCCCGGATGCGCCACTCGTCTGAGTCGGTCTTAACCGCTGTCTCAGCGTAATTCGTCGAGGCCCAGACTTTTAGATCGTCAGCGGAGGCCAGCAGCGATTCAAGAGAGGTGGTGGACGCGTTCAGAGAAATGTGCTGTTCCTCTGCAGACTTTTGAAGCCGGTTAAAGCGAAACGACGCCTGTGAAGTTCACAAGATTAAGGTAACGTACGGTATGTCTGAATATGAATACCTCAAGGGTCTATTGGCTCACGCTCAGCTGAGTGCGAGTAAAGCTTTAGTGTGCTCGGGGGTGCAGTTTGAGTTTGCATGTTTCTCACCTGTTCAATTGATTCTCGAAGGCTTGTCGTATCGCAATCTGTCGCCTCCAACGACGGCAGCGCACGGAGCAGCCGAGCAGCGCGGGAACCCTCGGCCTCCAGGCCAGTTCTCAGGGCGGACAGCTGGAAGAGCAGCTCCCGACGACCAGCCAGATCGTCCGGCGCCAGCTGGGAGCGAGTTTTGACAACAAAATCAACAGCTGTACTGGCTCGCTCGAGCCATGCTAGCATGGAATTTCTCTCGGTCAATAGCTGATGCTTTTGCTGCTGTTTATCTTCGTGATTTGGTTTTTGTTGCTTTTGTTGTTCTTGTCGGCCTTGCTGGTCCGATAATTGATTAACAGATCTCTCACTATGATTAATTTGGCCTCGTTTCGAACAGTTCAACTCGTGCATGTCATCTTTTTCTTGACTGTGATTGCTTGATTGCACCTGAAGCTGGTCCTGCTGCATCTCTAGCCCATGAGGATTTTGTCTGAGTAGCGGCTGTCTCTGCTGCTGCTGCTGCTGCTGTTTGGATTGTTTCTGCACTAGATGTTGCGAATTTTGCTGCTCTTCATGTTGTCGTTGCGTCGGTTTTTGTTGAGAATTTTGTAGCCTTTGAGCCTGTTGCGGTTGTTGTTGCTGCAGCTGTTGGTTTGGATACTGTTGATGCGTTTGATGTTTTTGTGTAGATTGCAGTTGTTCCTTTTGTTGGATTGGTGGGTGTGGATTTTGTTGCTGTTGGTGTTGTTTTTGTTCGTGTGGATGTTGCTTCTGATATTGTGGTGTATTTTGATATTGTCGTCGTTCGTGTGTGTTTTGCTGCGTATACGGTGGTTGCTGTTGCGAATGTTGTGGCTGTATTTGGTGTGGAATCCGGGGATTTTGTTGTTGATTTTGGTGCGTAGGCTGCTGCTGTTGATGTTGTGCTTTTGGATTTTGTTGTGGCTGTTGCTGCTCGTCTGGATGGTGCTCTTGAAGTTGTTGTTGTTGCTGATTTTTTTGCTGCCATTGTTCGTTTGCACTTTGCTGCTGCTGATGCTGTTGTTGCTTTTGGTGTTGATGTTGTTGGACTGGACACTGTTGTTGCAACGCATGCTGTTCTTGTTCTGGGCGCTGTAGTTGAGGACACTGGTTTTGCTGGCTGTAATGTCGAGTGTACGTTTGCTGGTAAGGCTTTTGAGAATTATTCTGCAGTTCGCCGTTAATCGCCCCACTCGAGCCGGATGTCAGCCGAGTTGCCAACGGCTCTGCCGATTTTGATCTGACCATCCAAGTTAAAAGAATATGATTTTTTTGTTTAAAGTAAGGCTAAAGTGTTCTAATTAAGGAATTATCTCATTAAGTTCTCATTGGCAGGCTCATGATCAATCACTTGTTGTCAAAATTTTGCTGAACGAATCACGGGGAAACTAGACTGCGGAGACTAAATCCTGCATTATTCAAGAACATTTCAAAACATTCTATTTGAGAGAAATTTGTTCGATACTACTCATAATAGAATAAACAAATAGCAACAAACCGGCGCTTAACATAGGTTTCACTTACTCCAAGCTAGAAATTATCTGCTCGAAGATTGTGCGGGCGGCATTCGCAGCATCTGTCGCGGTTGCCTCATCGTCTGCTTCAGCATCAACGTCCAACGTCAAGGATATTCCCATACGTGACAGCTTGGCAGCGAGCTCCAAAGCTTTGGAGCTTTTCTGGAGTTAAAGTGCAATTAAGAAACAAACTTCGATTTTGATATATTAAATATGCATTAATTGTCCGTATCTCAGATCGATATTTTCCTATATCAGCCTAAGTTGGCCCTCACTAACCTGATTATTGCATCGATCCACTTTCGTCAGCGCAAGTAGCTCTTTCACTGTAGCGAACCCATAATTGAGCAGCCCGATCTCGCTCAGCAATGTGGACCGTCGTTCTTTCCAGTGGGACTGTAATGATCATATTTAAACAGCCTCTTGTTACGTAAATAACGTGCTCCTTAAAATTAATAAAATCATCTAAAACTGCCTATTGGCTGACGGAAGTCACGTGATGGGTCTAGATAGGTTAAAACGTGGGTGTTCCCTGCCCTAAAAATCTAAAAATAGAAACAGATCGATAATGTCATAAGCCAATCATACCCAAAGCGTCTAAAAATAGAAACAGATCGATAATTTCATAAGCCAATCATACATAAATGGAAAAGATACATAAACCTAACAGCCAATCATTTCTAAAAGTTTCGGTGTGACTTTAGTATAAGTATATTGTGGTTAAAACAATCGATAATGATATTAAAGGCAGAAGATGGAGAACTCGGTAAAGTTTAACCATTTTTTTCTATCAATTTAAGACAAATAGCAGCCCCTAAAAATACATACAAGTCACAACAAACCCTGAGTATAGACGAACGTTGGCAACATTTAGACTAGGAAATCATGGCCTACCATGCCAGACACTTCGAAAAGTGAGACCCAGAATACCCTATGAAAATAGACTGTGTCCAAAATGTAAATCAAAGGTAGAAAATTTAGTTCACTTCTATTTAACTGTCCCTGGAATGAGTACAGAGCTCCTAGATAAAAATTTGTCGAGGATATATCCAACGAAGTACTGAACTTTAACTTCTTAACAGGGGAAGATAGATATCTTTCTTATGGTGCAAGAAAATGTTGAACTAATTAAGAAATTAGCCAAATACTTACAGGAAATGGAGGAAATCAGTAAAAAATTTCATTTATCTATTTTTTATTATGAGAAATCTTTTATCTTTTTTCATTCAGTTTCGTAAATCGTTTAATAATAAAAAAGCTAACCAAAAAATCAGCACCCGTATGGCGTGTGCAAATTTTAATAATAATAATAACAATAATACTAATACTAATAATAATAATAATAATAATAATATTAGCTACTAAAAAAATAATAGTAACAATACTACTAATAAAACTAATAAATAATAATGAAAATAATAACATCCAAAATTGCAGTCTCACCCGAAGCTTCATCAATTCAAAGTTATGCGCCAGCGCTGGCAATGGCACGAACAGCTCCTCAACTGACACAACGGAGGACGCTGGACTAGAGATTCGTTTTACACTACCGCTGCCGACTGCGCCGAGCTCGGAATCGATCAGCTCAATTTGACGCTGATAAAACTGTTAAATTTCGCAAAAGTACAAATGATTGATTTCATATTTTAAACAATGAATAAAAAATCGGGAATCGAGATGTAGGCTGATGTCGGCACAAGGAGCTAGGACATTGAGGTTCTCACTGTCTACTTCAATTTCAGTCTGAGTAGTCGGGAATTACGCCTGCTGTCAGCATGAAATCCCAAGTCCGAAGTGCCGACAAGAAAAAAGCAAAAAAAAGAACAAAAGCAATCCGCTTTTTACTTACATCGTTGCAGAATTCCGAGTAAATCTGAAAAGCAGCAGAAAAGTAATCGAGTTGAAAGAGGAAGATCAAATGATTCAGTCAGCTTAATTTCCTGATGCTGTCTAATGCGGAATACTTTTTTCAATGCTCGAATGGGACGATAAAATCTCTCAATTTTTTTTCTCAGCATTTTCAAAATTGACATACTTTTAGCCTACGTATGCAACAGTTATGCACCATGAATGAGACTTTTTTAGCTAACTATTCCAACCACAATTTTTCTCACCTTTTTTACTAGATCTAGTATATCCCATTAATTAATCTGAATAATTTTCTAGATTATATTTAGATTCTATCCTAAATTCCATCCTAAATTCCATCTTGTATTATCTCTCATTCAATCTCCTATTTTATCCCACATTCTATCCCACATTCTATCCCGCATTCTATCCCACATTATATCCCACATTCTATCCCACATTCTATCCCACATTCTATCCCACATTCTATCCGACATTCTATCCCACATTCTATCCCACATTCTATCCCACATTCTATCCCACATTCTATCCCACATTCTATTCCACACTCTATCCCGCATTCTATCCCACATTCTATCCCACACTCTATCCCAAATTCTATCCCGCATTCTATCTCACATTCTATCCCACATTCTATCCCGCACTCTATACCGCATTCTATCCCACATTCTATCCCACACTCTATCCCAAATTCTATCCCGCATTCTATCTCACATTCTATCCCACATTCTATCCCGCACTCTATACCGCATTCTATCCCACATTCTATCCCACATTCTATCCCACATTATATCGCACATTCTATCACACATTCTATCCCAAATTCAATCCCACACTCTATCCCACATGCTATCCCACAGTCTATCCATCACTCTATCCCTCATTCTTTCCCACATTCTATCCCGCATTCTATTCCACATTCCATCCCACATTCTATCCCACATTCTATCCCGCACTCTATACCGCATTCTATCCCGCATTCTTCGACCACCTTCAGCAGCGCTCCGAGCCGCTCAGCGGAGCAGCCGGACCCTAGCGAGCGGCGCATCTGCCCGAGGCCGTCCGCTAGGCAGTCAATCCTGGCGCGCAGGTTCGCCAGTTGGAGCGCCTCCGTCGAACTGGCCGGCGTCGACTCGTCAGCGAAATTCTCCGACGCGATTCGGCGTCGGCGTCGGTCCTCCAGTTCCAGGAGGAGCGCTGCATCCTCCGCAGACTCGTCGGCGGCGTCCTGGCCGAGCGAAGCGTCGAGCATCGTCTGCGAGAGGTCGGGGTTGGCGATTGCGTCACAACTCTTTACCTATGATTTTACCCCTGATACTACCCCTCATTCTATCCCTGATTCTACCCCTGATATTGCCTCTCATTCTACCCCTGATTCTATCCCTGATTCTATCCCTGATTCTACCCCTAATTCTAGCCCTGATTCTACCCCTGATTCTACCCCTGATTCTATCCCTGATTCTACCACTAATTCTACCCCTGATTCTACCCTTGATTCTACCCCTGATTCTACCCCTGATTCTATCCCTGATTCTACCCTGATTCTACCCTGATTCTACCCTGATTCTACCCTGATTCTACCCCAGTTTCTACCCTTGATTCTACCCCTGATTCTATCCCTGATTCTCTCCCTGATTCTACCCCTGATTCTACCCCAGTTTCTACCCCTGATTCTACCCCAGTTTCTACCCTTGATTCTACCCCTGATTCTACCCCTGATTCTACCCCAGTTTCTACCCTGATTCGATCCCTGATTCTATCCCTGATTCTACCCCTGATTCTATCCCTGATTCTCCCCCTTGATTCTACCCCTGATTCTATCCCTGATTGTATCTCTGATTCTACCCCTGATTCTACCCCTGATTCTACCCTGATTCTACCCCTGGTTCTATCCCAGATTTTAACCTAGATTCTAACTCTGAATCTACCCTGAAGTTCTACATCCGATTTTATCCGTGATTTTACCCCAGTTTCTACCCCTGATTCTGCCTCAGATTCTACGCCTAGGTTTTATCGTATTTTTACCACGAATAATATGATCCCAGATCGTAAAATAAATCCTTAACAGAATTCTAAACTAAAATGCAACACAAAGTTCTGCTTTGCATTCCACCCGAATATTACCCCTAAGTTCAACTCCGAATTCTGCCCCGTATTCTATCCAGAGTTCTACCTATGCTGCATTCTACCCCATATTCTTAGATTTTTAATATCAGAATTTCACTGCCTACTTTTTGAATGCTTGCTTTGTTGTTCTCTGTATCGCTTCTAAAGTCAAAGTTGTTTTATTTTTTACTAAGTTAATTTCTATAAATATGTTTGCACTTTTTCTTATCTCTGACCAATAGGGGGTTTGTGTATATAATTCTCCCCCCCGTAAGATTCTTCCTCAAAAGTATGATTTGGGTTGCTAATTTTTTCCCCTAGAAAGCCCGACTGCAACTGTGCGCTGGATGTCTTGCCATCCCCTTCTCTTTCTGCCCCCCTACCTCCTAGCTCCCATCTCTCTATCCCAGTTTTCGGGAACTTTCCTTCTCCTGGGCGTCAGAAATCTGTGAATTACTTTGAGCAAGGAAGCAGCGGTGAAGAAGAGACCTTAGCGGCTGGATAGCTATATATTTTATATGAAAGTTAATTAATGTAAGGCCGTACACAGGCTCCGGAATCCGCGCTGATTATTTTGCATATTTCCCTTTGCTGGGCACTCCGCACCAGCCGGGT